>VZTE01000461.1:1540991-1764157 GCA_013397775.1 Eulacestoma nigropectus
TCATCCCCAGTGCATCCCCAGCCCATCCCCAGCGCACCCCCAGCCCATCCCCAGTGCACCCCCAGCCCATCCTCAGCCCATCCCCAGCGCACCCCCAGCTCATCCCCAGCACTTCCCGGCGGGTCGCGTGGGGCCGAGCTCTGGGATTCAGGGCTCTGGGATTCAGGAGATCTCCTGGGGGGCTGCTCGGGGCCGGCATCTCTGCCAGTGCCACAGGGGCTGCTCCTGCCTTGTGCCCGCTGCCCCCGAAAGGACAGAGCAGGGGGACAGCGGGGGGACAGCGAGGGCTCGGCCGGGGTGCCACAGGAGCAGGACACGCCAGGAGCCACCCTGTCCGTTCCAGCCTTATTGAACCACAGCACATTCCCTGAGGGAAGATGGACAAGGACACAACAGGCTCATAACACCGGTGCGTTTCGGTGCTGCAAAATTCCAGTGGCCTCGGACAGCTCCAAGATATTCCAGTTCACTGCTCCAGAAAGTTTGAGGAAAAAACGTGCATCAAGTGTTAGACAGTCTTCCAATGTCCTCTGAACTTTGGGAACCTCTGCTTCCACAGGAAACTCTCTAGGTCTCCATGACATTCCAGTCTTTAATCCCTATGTAGTTGGTCACCAGAGTTTCTAAAACTTCCTAAACTGAACAAGGTTTGAGCATACAGTATTAAAGAACTGCAGCTTTAATAGCACGGGGATGATAATATTTTAAAATTCTAGTCTTTTGGAGTCAGTTTTTGCTTCTTCACTGCTGAACTCGCTATTGCTTTTTGAGAAGTTTCTTTGTGAGTTCTTATCTAATCTAGATGCTTATCTGGCCTTACAGCCACTTTTACTCTGGTACTCCTTAATCAGGTCTGCTTTTCAGACATTCACATTGGATTTTCACCACACACAGTAAACACTTGATTTATAAGGTCCGAGTCCCTTTCATCAACCTTAAAGTGTTTATCCTGTAGAGGGGTTGTCTCATCTCAGTGAAACTTGAGCCATTTTGAGAATGTGTCCAAAGAGCGTCCAAAATTCCTTCTTCAGCAAAGCAGATATGAGCAGTCCCTCTTCTACCCAAAAATCTTTGGGCACGTATTTCAGCCCACTGGAAGTGGCGTGGGTTTTCTGGGCTTCCTCTGAATCTGGGATATAACTTTGTTTTGCTGCATGAAGTGCTCATCTGTAAAATCAATTCATGTGGTTAATGCATAGAGTGATCTTCCAGATTCTAAGAGTGTCATTGTCATCTAATCTGTCATCATTTCTTGGTATCAAATACATTATTTTTTTTTATATCATTTCTATTGGAAGAAGGTAAGAGACTTTCCTATGGTCTTAAACTTAGGATGTTCATATCTTCACAATGAAATTTTCATAATGTAGCAAACAAAACTTTTTTCATATGCAAATTAATATGAACACTTTTTTCTCACTTGTAGGAGGTGAGAACATCTTATTTTTCATCTTAATATTGTAATTATTTCTCTTGTATTGATTTTAAATAGACTTAAACAGAAAACTCTAGTTATTAATTTAGATAAATGAAATCCTTCTGTGCTTTTTACCTCATCCCAGCTTGTTTGTTGTGCCAAATTCTGATGACATCCATGTCTTTATTGTCATTCATGAGCTTTTTCATTTTATTTCCGCCTCTCATCTTTTTTGAGGAGGGTGAATGAGCGTCTGGGTGGGTGTTTGGCAGCTGGTCAAGGTCAACAAACTCAATTTGAATTGTTACCAATGGACTGATGATGTTGGTGATGTCTGTTGGCACACACACAAACCGCCTCCTGTTCCAGGCAGCCTGGAACCACAACATTTTTGGGATTTCTGGAACACTAGAAGGTGTTTCAACTTTAGAAGGGCATTTTATTAATGACAGACCATAAATCCTTTTAACATAACAAGTACTGGGGTCCTTCAAGGAGTATTTCAGGACAGTTTTACCCTTGGGGTAGATATGATACATCAAAAAGATCTTCCTTAAATTCACTGCATAAAAAATTTTTTTCCTAATCTCACTTATCTGCACAGGACAGATCTTTTGCTGATCTTTGGTTTTGTCACTAGATCCCAGTGCAACCCTTGAGGGGTCTGAGGTTTTTGCAGGACTTAAACAAATGATTTCACATAAGTGGTTAAATTCTGATTCAGCATCTGGATAACCTCACATCAACAGAACAGGAACTCTTAAATGATTTACAGTAGAAAAGAAGAATTGAGACTTTTTTTTTTAAATATCATATTTATCAAGTAAGGCTATTCAACTGTTAAGGGTTTTGCTCATTATATTTAATGGCAGTAACATTAATCACTTTATGTTAATTAGATCAGATATGTGTGGTGAGAAGTGGAGATTTGAGTATAATCAAAATGAATTAACTGCTCTACTTAAAGACAAATATTTGCAGAGACAACAGGGAAAACACATGCCATGAGAAATAAACAAAGAGAGGCTGTAAATAAATTATAAACAACATGGAAAATATCTTATTTTGACTGTTGAAAGCAGCTTTCTTGTACTTGTTTTTGAAAATTGTGTGATACAGAGTATATCATATAGAGGTGACTCCCAGAGAAGGGAGGATGAGTTAGGACACTCTAAGCTTCGGAATATTACAGTATCTGTGCTCTTGCACCTCTTCCATGCAGCTTTGTAAATGCTGGAATCGATCTTATTGCTGATATTTAATCTCAAGAGACGACCAGGCTCCCACTCTGTGAGCTGAGGATGCCCGTGGGTGCCTCTCACAGCTGGAACACCTGGGCCCTGCAGGGCTGGACCAGACCCCACAGATCCCTGAGCTTTACCCAAAGCGGTCCCGCTCGCGATGCTGAGCTCGCACAGAGCCCTGCTCGCAGGGTGAGCTCAGCACAGGTAACAGCTGTGGGACATTTGCTCCTTTCACCTCTCCGGAGGAAAATCCTTCATTCAGGGATCCGGGAAACAATCCCCAGGGAACTCCCTGTCTCAACAGGCACTGTAGTAGCCAAGGGAGCCAGGCTGAGCGCTTTGCTGTCCTCTCCCCCCTCTCCAACACACCTCGTTAGCTGGTTTGCCTGCTGAGATGGTGCTGAAATCGCTTCAGTGAGAGATCCAGACCGACTCGCTCCAGGTCGTGGTTCCGCTGCCTGAATCAGCAGCGTGTGTGTGTGTTTACAGCACTGCACCTTCTGTTGAGCAATGCTGATCTCCCCAGGACTCCCGTTAGGATTTCAGGGCTCTGTACGTTCCTGCTTGGGTGTTTTCCAGCTAAACCACTGTGATCTTTAATATGATCCCCTCAGCATCAACACAGTTTATTGCAGTTTTTGATCCAGAAGTTACTGCATTTTGATCATTTGTAGGCATATATCTCATATTTGCAGCTGTGAGCTGAGGAGGAAGGGAGTCAGGAATAGAGCACACACACACACGTGCCTCAGAAGCAGCTGAAGAAACAAATTTGTAGAGCATAAGCAAAGTTTTGTCTTGGGAGCTGGCAGTGTTTCTCAGAATGTATGCAAGCAGTTATTATAAAGTGTGTGTGCTCCTGACAACAGGGAGATTAAGGCAGTTATTCTTGTGAATGTCACCAGCACCAGCAGAGAGTCAAGACACTGTTTTCTGCACAGTTTTGTTGCCTAATACAACGATCATGGCTATAATATCTCCTCACTGAGGAGAAATAATATGGTTCTCAGAGAACATTTTCCTCAGGGCTTGGAAGACACAGTGTGGAAATGGACCTCAGCACAGATAAACTCCATGGATGATGATTTTCCTTCTCTTCAGTACATTTGAAGCTGACATTTTGTAATGAAATTATATCAGATATTATTATATTATATTATTTTTTATTATATTATATTATATACAGGAAAGGTGGCAGAGAGGAAATAAAGACTGATTGATGGGAGAACAAAGTTTTGACCGTTCCCAGAGAGGAGCAGTGACCCAAATAAGAGAAGTCCTGGCTGGGATTTCACAGTGTTTGCCTCTTATAGAAACTGTAGGGGGAAAAAAGGCAGAATTAAATCCAACTCTACAAAAAGAGGTAGAAGCAGATAAATAATTCTCATCTTACATCTTCTGCAGCATTTAAATAAAATCTCAGCTTCTGCACTTCCTGGAGCCAAAAAAAAATAGGTAGGTAGCCCACCTACTACTGCCCTATGACAATCAAGAAAGTTGTGTTTCAAAACAGTCTCCAAGATTTTACCCTTTTTATGTTAAAAGATTGGAAAGGAGTCCTACAATTCCCATTTCAATTTGGGTCTTTAAACCAGAGGAGAGGGAAGGTTTTTAGAAAGCTCATTCTAAATGGGCACAGAAACAGCACTTTGCATGGAAGTAAGGGGGTGCAGAAACACCAAATATTGCCATGTAAATTTGCTTTTGAAAGATGGAGAGTCCTTTTAACATAGCCAACCCTTGAAATATTTATAACATGCAGCAGAAATACAGGAGTGTAAAATGTTCTCCCATAGTTGTTCCCCCCTCTATCTTTTCCTTGTTAAGGGAGAGAACGGGTCAGTAACCACCCAAACTCACCGGTGGCCGTGCTGTGCTCATCCAAGGGACTGGACAAACCCAGATTAAAATTGGATGCCAGAACAGGCTGGCACTGGACAGCTGCAGTTGCTCCCAGCCCAGCTGTCTGCCTTGCTCTCCTGATGAGCCGTCAGTTCCCCCCTCAGCTGGGTGAGATTATTTCATGAAGCAGCTCTTGAACCAGCAGAGGTTTTCCCTCTTATATTAAATGAAGGAGTCATAAAATTCCCGTTTAAATTTGAGGGGGTTATAATAGAAGGGAGGGAAGATTTCTTAAAAACTTTATTCCAAAGTAGGAGACAGGTGAGGAAACATAAGGAGTGTGAAACACTGCTGAGGAGAAACAAGCAGCCATCTATTTTCCAAGTTTCAGTATTTGCTGTTTGAGGAAATAGGGGCTCTCTGCTGTCAGGTGAGGGATAATTCAAACCCTCTCAGGTGTTTTGGAGGTGCAGGGACGGGAGGGAGGTTGCTCTAAGATGAGCTGTTCCCCCCAGGGCTGTGACTATGCTATGAAGGTACTTTATTGTACAGGAGAGATTCACAGGGTATTTCCCAGGGGTGCCTTCAGTATTCCCCACAAAGAGGATGCAGACCAAGATAAATTCACCTGTGCAAATGAGGAAGGGAGGGGTGAATTACTCTTTCTTTCTTTCTTTCTTTCTTTCTTTCTTTCTTTCTTTCTTTCTTTCTTTCGAATCACTTCATTGGCAAACCCCCCTCCCTCTCCTCTCCATTCAGTGTAACTTATCAAGTGTCAAGTTTTAGGCAAAATGTGGTGTTTTCTATATTTTTTAAAATTTTCTTCCTTTTAAGACTTTCATTATTCATAATACTGTTAGCTCCTACTTCACTCTTTTATTTGTTCAAGAAGGATTGGCCAGCCTTTCATTTTCATGAGAGCATTTCACTTTTGACACGGTTTTCTTGGTTTCTCCACTAATGAGGAGGCCATAGAAAATGGCCCTCAAATTTGAAATAAATCCATGTTTGTTTGTAAGGACTGCACAGCGTTCTGTATCAGTAAATATTTATCATTGCCCAAATAAGATTCTGCTGGAGTAAAGCAGAGATTTTTATTCATGTGAGCATCCACCAACAGAGTGAAGTGATTTGTTAAAGTCAAGTCAGCAAAAGGAGCACCTGCAAGAAGACAATAATTAGATTTGTGGAGAAAACAAATATGGGATAGTTTTGGTCCCTCACATAGTCCTGCATCTGTGCTTCTTTCTTTTATTGAAGGCTTTGTGTATTTTCTGGATGAGTTATTGCCCCTCTAATCGCCAGACCATTGGTTGCCAATGATCTTGGAACCCACCAGTTGTATTGGGCTGCTGCTGGATTTGGCCAGGGAACCTGGAGTTTGTTCCAGGAGGGCTCTGAACGGCTCCAAGGGAAAACAGGAATCATGGAACTTCTATTTTTCTTCTTCCTTCCCCTTCTTCTTTCCCCTTCCTTTCTTTTCTTCCACATACGTCTGACATGTGTGATCTGAGGAGCCAGCAAGGGATGTACAGTATTGGCTTCTTTTTTTCACACATTGAAAAACCATGTACTGCCTTGTACTGCCACTTATTATAAATTTACATATCAGCCAACAAAGGTGGAATATATTAAAAGCTATTTTCTGCCCGTGTCACAGTACAGTTTTATTTTTATCCTGGTTACTTGTGTTGTTTTTTTCATGACTAATTTTGGTCCTAGATATAGGCCTGTAAACTGCTTTAATCTTTCCTTCAGGGATAATTTAATCTTGGGGAATATGTTCTCTGACATCATTCATGACTTTTTAATGTTCTTGGTCAGCCCATGGAATAGCTTTGGCATTTAGAAGATCTTTAAGTTGTTAATTACTGTGTTTCCAGATTCCTCCATGAGTGTAATCTCTATAAAATATCACATACCATAAAAAAGGCAGAAAACTTATTTTCAAATTAGGACCTTTAATACACCAGTAAATTTTGATGACAGTGCTGTAAAAAGCCAAACTTTCCTGTGCAATAACTTCTTTCACATGTGTCTTACTGAGCTGCTTATGAGACAGCTTCAAAAGAATAATGATGGTAGATCAGATTTAAGCAGCCTGAAATGCTCCTTGACAAAGGCTTCTTTCAGCTGCTGCATCCTGACTGTTTGGAACCACGTCCTGTGCAAAAAAAAAAAGTACCAGGCACTGAAAATATTAATGATGCTGTGCTCTGCTCCTGGGTGTTCAAACACTACCAGCATCTGGAGGACGCTGTTTGGCTTTGTGTGGGTTTTTTTTCTGGTAAAGAAATACCTTTCTGATTTTATTATTGTTATTTTATACACTGACCGTATTAATTAGTGCATCAGGCAGGAGAAAAGAGCTCAAATGCATTCACAGCTGTAATCAAAAGGCATATTAAGGACTATGCATAGCTACAGATCTGCTTCTGTGCAGCTGATATAGAGTCACAGGCTGGTTTGGGTTGGAAGAGGTTTTAAAGCCCATCCAGTGCCACCCCTGCCATGGGCAGGGACACCTCCCACTGTCCCAGGCTGCTCCAAGCCCCAGTATCCAAACCTGGCCTTGGGCACTGCCAGGGATCCAGGGGCAGCCACAGCTTCTCTGGGCACCCTGTGCCAGGGCCTGCCCACCCTCCCAGGGAACAATTCCTTCCCAATATCTGACATGAATTTCCCCTCTGTCAGTGGGAATCCATTCCCCCTTGTCCTGTCACTGCAGTTCCTGAGGAACTGTCCCTGTCCATCTTCCCCGTAGCCCCTTCTGATACATAAAGGGCTTCAGTCTTCAACCTGTTATCAGTCTAATGCTTTTCTCTGGAAGCTGGAAATTATTGATCTGGATCACTGGAAGATTTTGATTTTGTGGAATGGGAGTAATCTCATGGAACTGGAGATGTTCATAAACTGGATGTCACCTGAGGGATGGGTGTCATTGGAATAGTCCTTGAGGCTGCCTTTACAGTTGAGCAGTAGGAAATTTGCAGCATAACTTGTGTGACCATAAGACACTCACTGAGGATGACATGGATCATGTGGAAGTGGCCCATTTCTCTCCTTTAAAAACTCCAATTCTAAAGTCTCTGACTTTAAAGCAGTGAAGGAGAGTAGCTGGGCCAAGGATGTGTGTATCCTGACAGTTAAATTCCAACTGCTTGGTTTGGGACGTTGATAGAAGTCAGTTTTTTCTGTTTTACCTGCCTGTGAAAGTTGTCTGATGTTGAGGCCGACAGCTAGCCTGAAGGCTTCACAGACCTTACCTTGGAGATGGTTAGCTTCTATTCCTGAGAAAAGCCCCTGAGAAGAAAAACAATTAGCTTCTATCCATGAAAATGTAGTATCAACAGAAGCAAGGAATCTAAACAACAGAAGGAGAAAAAGAGCAACAGACCCTGCACCTGTTATTTTTCTGAGTGCTCGCAGGCTTACGCTCTAGGTGTCCAATGGTAGCACACTGTGGTCAATATAGCCAACGAGTCTGTTGTAGTAATTTGGCAGCCAATGAACATGCAACACGGATGATAACATACAAAGGTGTATAAAAAGAGGCTGCTTCCTGAATAAAGGGCTTTTTGCCTTGACCGAGGCACTGTCCGTGTGTGTCGGGGCCGCCCCAACAGCGACAGTCCGAGGGAAGATTAAAACCCCTTGGCCAGAGGAGGTGTGTTGTTCCTTCGGTCAGGAGCAACACCAGACCCCATCTGGGTGTAATGGGAGCAGGGGAAGAGCACAGGTGGGGCAAAGCAGGAATTTCGCAGCAGTAACAAGCACGAGTGGGGCTGTACTGATCGTCCCAGCAGAATATCAGCTCCCTGAAGTGGCTCTGCAGGAATGGGAGCAGGGGATGAGCTAAAATAAAGAGCAGGACAGGTATCTCCAGATGGAAAGGGCACAGCTAATTCAGCAGAAGGACTTGCAGCAGGACTTCCTTATGTTTAGCAGGACTAAATAACAACAGTTATTTACCATTTGCACCCTCAGAACCCTCACTGAGGTGCTGAGCCCTGTCTAACACTGATGGCAGAGGCTCAGCTGCACAAACCTGCCTTATCCAAGGAGAACAAAGGCACTGTAATTGCAACTGTTTAAATTTTCAGCACAATGATTTGTTTTAGTTAGGGCTCTCCTTCGAGTACTTAAGCCTTGCATATACATTTTTAATTTCAATTGCTCCAGTGAATCGTATTATATACCTCCTAAAGATGTAATATAACAAAGTATCACAGTTTTGTGCATCAGTTACAGATGCACAAAATACAATTACACATTACCTCGGATTTCCTTTTCCTGTAAAATTACTGAGCTTGGAGAAAACAGCATTAGCAGCAATAGAAAGAAATTTTGTGAGGATTTATTTAACTTTTTCTGTGCATGTTTTAGTTGTTCTTTCTATTGATTGGTACTTAATTGCCATTAATCACTGATAGTCTAACACTGCATTTTAGCTTGAGATAAACAGAATTTACTTTATCCTTGGATCCAGTCCTGGTACTTGTATCCATTCATGAAGTAATAATAAATAAAATGTAGGTGCTTCTCAGGAGGAACCCTGAGTGGCAGAGGGGTTAAGATTTAAACAGAACGGTAAAGTTTAAAAAACTCTTCCAAAATTATTTCTGTAATTAACACTGATCTTCACCTCTGAAGTCAAATATGAGCCAGTTGGTATTGCAGAATATTCACAGAGAACAAAGGAGGCCATATCAGTTCACCCAGGACCTGCAGTCCTTCTCTGTGAAATGCCTGTTTTCATTTCCTTTGGGACAGAACAGCACAACAAACTAAGGACGGACTTGGTCCAGCGGGTTGACTTTTTAAACAGTCAAACCAACACATGCACTTCCAACAGCGCCATGAAATAAATGATCTGGGTCTGACATACCAAGCTGGTAAAATCACTGAATATTCAGTCTGTTTAAAGGGTGCTCCATGTGTGGGACAGGATCCAAACCTTCCCCTTCCTGCTTTTGCAATATCTGAATAAAAATCGGGTTTTGTACTTAGAAAAGATTATTTAGGAAAAAAACCCACCCAACTTTGCTTAGAGGTAATGTTTGCTGAATATCAGCAGCAAAATAGGATGGGTAGAGTTTGCTATAAAAAAGAAAACTATAAATAATGAGAGAGAAATCATGGAGTTAAAGAGGCAAAATAGCAAAATGTGAACTTCTGGAAAGTCACTGATTTTACGCATTTATCTTTGAGTTGAGTAACTTCAGAATACTGAGAGAAGCTATTCCCAAGCACCCTGATGGGATCTGTTGGAGTGAGAACAATGAGAGGTCATCCAAATTTGAGTCATAATTGACCGCAGTGTAACATCCATGTGCTTCCTGACAGGTGAAGAAAATTCTGAAGAATTGAGAGAGTTAAATCCTGGGAAAAAAAAGAAAAAAATAAACCGTAGCCATATCAGACATTGTACTTGCAAAATCAGCAAGTACTTTTTATGTATTTTGTGCTACAGAAAAATTAGATTTTTTCACCCCTCTTTTCACAAGAAAGAAGAAACAAAAATTTAATGAGATTTCTAATATATACATAATTTATCTGGTTATAATTGCAGGTTGTTCATAGCACGATAAAAATCAGAGATTGTTCAGGTTATGCTTTTGTTTGATTTATGCTCCCTGATATTTGAGACATTCAATTCCTGAAGTCAAGAATTCTGACCTGCTCTTCAGAGTAGGACAATGCGTTGTTATGAACAATTTAATTTGAATACGTAGAGATCTAAAATTTAGTTCAAATGTAGCTACATGCAGCTTCAAATATAATATTTCTTTTTTTCTCCCAGTTTTAGTCAATAATGAATGAGTTTTAGAATTTAAATCAAGACACAGAAGAGTTCTTGTGATATATTATTGATAAAGCACACTTATTGTAACAACATTTTCCAAGGGAAAACACATTATTTGTTGGCTCTGTTAATGCAAACTTTAACATAAGTCTATATCAAGCTTATAAAAATAATTTTCAGTATGTTGGGAGAAGGTTTGTAAGCAGCCTTTTAAATAATTAGATGAAAAAATGCAACTTATTACCTTAATAAATAAAATATTATTCTTTGAATAGGTCTTCAATTCACTTTCCCATATGGCTCAAAGAAAAGTCTATGATTATAACGATGTATTTCAGAATATAACAACCAGAAATATTTAATAGAATTTTTAGGAAATTGTTTTTTTCTTCCCTTTCCTAATGGCTCATTGAAGCTGCATATGGGAAATTAGAAGTTCCAGCTACAAAAAAATAAAGGAGCTTCTTTTTCTAGCCTTGCTATTTCTAGTAATGTTGAAATCCAAAAGTACTTTCAGAAGTCCCCTCTTGACACCTGAACTCCAGCAGGGGTTTGTTCCTGTGGGAAATGTAAATGTTTTTTAGGTATACGAACCTTAACATTGTGTGGGAGATACACCTCGATAACACAAACCTTCAGGTGCTCTGGTTGCCCAGGTTTTAACACAATTAAATTACTGTTGGAGCAGTTATATACTTCATTAACAGATTTGTGAGTTTTAATTTGCCTTGGCTTGGGTACTGCTGACAACCTGAGCTTTTAACTGTGAGCATCACTTGGAATTGGTCAATATCTTTGAGAGAAAATCAGGAATGAGGTGTGAGTATATAAATTGAATATACCTAGGCCTGGGAGGTTCAGTCAAGAGGAAAAATCTAAAGATAGATGAAAAGGGGTGCACCAAGGCACATTTGCTCTCCTCAAACAGTTTGAAGATAGAGAAGACAACCAGTAGTTTGGATCCAAGTCAGTAAAAAAATATACTTAATTATGTTATAACAGGTTGGGAGTATTGGCGTCCACAATTCTGATTATGCATAAATTTATGTAAAATGGGTAACACAAAGAAATTAAGAAAATGTAAAAAAATCTTGTATTTGTGGTTATAGGGTTAGGCAGGAAACCTTGGTAGCTGATGGGAAGAGTGAATATTTTTTCTTTTTTTTTTTCTTTTTCCTTTAAATTAATTTTTTATTTTCTGCTTTTTTGGTCAAATAACTTTTTAATCTTTTTAATATTAAGTTTCATTGGACAACATAGGCTTTTCCTGGGTGTGGATTGATTAGTTTAATAGTCTGCCTTGGTATAGAGAGATTTACAGAGAATCTGCAGGCTGGGTGACCTGGGAGCTCCATGGAGGGCTCCAACGCAGAGTTAGGATTCCCTTTGGCTTCTTTCAACAGCCAGCTTTTCCCTATGGTTTAAATTTTGTATCTATATGTAACTAGAAAATATCTTTTAAAAAAATATGCTGGGACGGTTCCATTAGTCCAGTAAAGGAATGCTGCATAGTCAGGACTGTCCATGGAGCAGGGAAATGCACAGGAATCTTTAACACTGATAGTAATTTAAATGTGCTTGGAAAGAGTTTCCCTGCCTAATTTTGAGTAGACTTTTAATTTTTAGCCAGTTATCTTTTACTGTTAGCTGGTTTAATTCTTTGTGGCTGTGTATGTGAGGAACATAGCTAGCAGGGAGAAGCAGTGCTTCCAGTATTAACCCAAGCACTAAATGTTTTTAAATGTCATGCTTCTCAGTTATGAAGTTGTCTTTAAGATATCCACGTTCCTCTGATTTCCATCAGCTGAAGGCACTGGGTATGTTTCCAGTTAGCTGGAACTGCAGCGGGAGTTGCATTTCCAACCTAAACAGATAAATCTGTAGCCGTTAATATCAAATCATATCTCATTATATTTACAGGGATAATAAGACATGGATGGCTGGCTGGTGCAGCCTCAGAAGTGTGTTAGCTTTCAGCGTGCTTGGCAGCAGTTAAATGGGAATGAACAGCATCAGAAGGGGAATTTTGCACTACTCAGGAAATCTTCTTGACGTGAAGAAAAAAGTTAATTCCAGCCCTGCCTCATTAATCAGATCTGCCTACAGTTAAGGAAGTGTCACCTAAGTATGGTTTGCTCTCTGCTGTGTGCTGCTGCTGAAGATCCTGACATGCAAAACAGAAGTAATTGGATTTGTGCTCAAAGGCAAAGCAATGAGTTGGAATGTGCTTTATGAGTGACCTTTGTGGCGACTGCCCTGGGCACCTCCATGTGGTGCCTGTCACCACTAATGGCAGCTGCAGACCCAAGGTTGTTTCACCAGTCGCACACATGAATTGCTTTGCCTGTGTCTAATATGCCATGGATCACGCCCACAGTCTCTGCACCATGGCAGGGAGCAACAGCCTGGAATTAGGGAATTATCCAGGGGGACCTCTGGCCTCTCTGTGTTGGTCACTGCTGTTGTATCCCCTGAAGGTCCAAACCAAAATCACCTTCTTAATGTGCTGTCCCAAGACTGAGATTAGGATTTCCCAGATGAGGGGATGAACCACACTTCAGCCATTGCTTTGGCTGCGTTCTGGGAGTGTTTATAACTCCACAAGGAAAAGCTGTCCAAGGAACTGGCTTCCCTGGGAAGTCCATGGGCAACCCCTAGTGCATCTTACAGTTATATTGTACTGTCACCCAGTAAGCCTTGAGCAAAGCAGACGTGAACCACTAAACCTGGGTTTTGGTAAGCTCTGCTGTGACAACGGGATGGGAAACCATGTTCAAATCCACGCATGAAGTCCCAAATAAAGCAGAATAGGATCATCATAACCTTATGTAAGGTCTGTGAACACAAACACTTAAATTCCGCAATTTAGCTCCTGCTTACCCTTCACTGAAAGCCCCAGGAGTCCCCGGGCTTGGACTAACTCTAACTCTTGTCAAGTCCTTTGTTTTTATTCTTGAAAAAAATATTTGTCTTTCTAATCTTTCACTAAAGAAATTTAGATGTTTTATGTAAAATCCTTACAAAGGTCATTGATTTCTTCCACAGAAAATTGTGATCGTGTTGTATAAGCATATAAAACTCAGGAGTCAAAAATAGAGTAGCAAATTCCAGGAAACTGGTACGCCAAAGAAATGGAGAATGTTGGTGGTATACGGAGCTCTGATGAAAATCAAAAAGGAAAGAAGAAAACAGCTGCACTCTTTGTCCTTTCCATTTTGAAACAACTAGAATGGATGAAGATTAAATGGCAATTAGGGCAGGGAGGGCTTTTCTGCTGTCACTTTAGAAAAACAATGAAGGGTCACTAATGTATTTGACCAGAACTTTTGCCAGTAGTTTATATTCAAACACTGAGTGTCATGTTCTGAGCTCGCTGGAAATGCGGCTCTAAAGGAGATCTCAGTACTCTAAAATATGTGTGATGTGCCTGGTGTCGTGTAGGAAGTCTGTGTTTACATCCAGTTTCTTTAGAAATCCAAAGAAATATTTATAGCATAGAAGTCCTACTGAGTTCCTGCAGATCAGGAAAAGAATAGCAATGTTTAACTGAATTTCACCCCTGATACCATTATTTCTGGCAAAATCCATAAATAGTGATTCCTAAAGGCAACACCTTCTCTCACTTTTCTTGGCTTCTCTTCCTTGAGAATCAAACATTGTTGAAGAACTGGAATATTCTACTGCTGTAGGTATGGTTTGGCCAAATTATTATGCACTGCTAAGAGCAATGCCTAGTGGTTTGGATAACGAAAGTTAGGGCTGTTAATAGCCAAGGGAGCAACTGTAATTTAGGCTTTGAAAAGATGATAAACCAGATGAAAGTAATTTGGAAGTAGACAAACAAATCTGGTAGCAGAATATCTGAGTATTTTAAACTGCTTCTCACTCAGCTATGCAGCATAGATGTCTAATCTCTCCCACTGCCATGGCTAAAGATTTAGAGGATTTTGCACAAACCTTTTCTGAGTCTTCAAAGACATCTACTTTAGTGAATGGCAAGGGATTTGTGACAGGAGAAAATAAATCATTTCAGCCAAGTTTCCCAAATTGGGGTTACTGGTTAATTAGGACAGGAGGATTGGGACAGATCTTGCTTGTCCCCTTCCCCCCAACCCCTTCATTCAAGGCCTCATGAAGTTTAAAAAAGACAAACTTGTGTGTGGATAGAATCATGGAATGGTTTGGGTTGGGATGAACCTTACAGCTCATCTTTTTCCAATCCCTGCCATGGGCAGGGACATCTTCCACTATCCCAGGCAGCTCAGAGCTCCATCCAACTTGGCCTTGGACACTGCCAGGGATGGGGCAGCCACCACAAAGAAAATTCCAGTTGGACACAGAAAAAACCTTGTCACCATGAGAGCTGCTTGGAGCTGGATCCAGACAGCTCAGGCAATTCTCCATCCACGGAGCTTTTCAAAACTTTTCTGGAAAAGGCCCTGGATAACACAATCCTACTTTGAAGCTGCCTCTGCTTTGAGTGGGAGGTTGGACTGGATGATTTCTGGAGCCTTCATCCAGCATAAATGTTCCTCTGGTTCTAAGTGAGCAACACCAGTGACTCCATGGGCTTCAATTTCAAAAGGGCTCTTAGTGTTCAGAGGCTGCTGAGGGCTGGTTTGATCCCCCTCTCTCATATCTGACACACAACCAAGTTTATGGCAAATCTCCTCGTTTAAATTATGAGTTGCATCTATCCCAGTGTGGTTGATGCCGTTAAATCTAATTAGTGTAATTTTACTGGGGAGTTTTAAGAGACTGTGGCAAATGAGATTTTTTTTTCAAATGCCCTCTAGAAATCTCACATTTGTTTCCATCGTGGTACAGGTTATAAAAAGCGACAGGTAGTGAAAAACAAATAAGCCTTGCACTTATTTTTCAGTGCATCCACTTATTCGGGCTAATGAACTATTAAGGCTTATTTGTAGGATAGTTTCGTTATCACTGTCCACCTTTTTGAAATCTCCACAGGAGCTTTTATCCAGGACTGCTTTTTCTCTTTCCTATGACTTTAAAACTGCCTTTGCCTCAGTCAGCGTTGTGTTAGTGGTGTTTTGGCAGCTTCAGGCATCCCTAACCTTTTCCCCATTTTTCTCAGAAATGTCAGCACTGATTTATTTATTTACTTTGAAGATATTGGGAATCTCAGTCTTCCCTTAAATTCTTTATTTTACCTCTCCATAGATTTTCTTCTTGTATGTCAGCTTGTAACACTGCTAATGTACTGCTCAGTTTCCTCCGAGGTTCCCTTATTATTATGTCATTGCTGCTGTGTTTTGCTATGATAGAATTCCAGGCAACCCCAGTAATGCTTTTGTGCATAGTTTGTTTTCTTTTTTACACCAACAACCTTAAAACGTGGAACCAACAGTCCTGTAGGTGCAATGCCTAATGGATCCTCACACGAGTTATTCCACAATAAGAGAGTAATATTCCTTTTTTTGGTCACAGCTTGCATTTCTCAATAATATCCTACTATGACACCTGTGAATTATTCCAGTTCAGTGTTCAAATGCCAGTCATTCCTTGCAGTTAATTTTGAATAATTATATATGGCTTAAATAACTTGGGGTGAAAAAAAGGAGAGTTCTATCTATAAATCAGACCAGACACAATGGCCTAACAACACCAGGGGTAATTTCTGACTTTCTCCAGTCAATGTGCAATGCTTACATTGCTGTTCAGAGGTGTAAACATTTCTGTTGAAATTGCACAAAATATAATATTTGTTTTCTGCCTCCACAATCTGAATACGATCTTTCTCTTGCTGTGTCTGCATATTTTAGACACAGATTTTCCCAGAAAAGCAGAATAATACTGTTGCAAGAGAAGATCATTTGCTTAGTGCATTAAATAAATTTTAAAAAAGGGCCAAACCATATCCAAGTTCAGGACTTGTGACTAGAATCAAATTTAACTTACATTATTGTGATCTCTATTAAAATAAATATTTAATAAGCAAAGCTAAGTCGAGCATTTCTAAATATATCTTGGGGCTTTTTATTTCCTCTGGGAAAAGAGAAAAGTGTTTGGCAAGAGTTCTCAAATGGATAACTAAGCAGTGTCATTTTAGTGCCAAAGGCACCCTGAGGGGCTTGGCCAAAATGATTGAAACAGATCCCGGGGGAGCAGGAGGACAGGTCGGGTCTTCTTGGCCCCTGCTTGGAGGGGGAGCTTTCCTTAGACTAGGAAGAAAACTGACAGGGATAAAAACACTTTGGCTGTTGGTTTGGTCATTGGTTTGGAGGTTTTTAGTTTCTCTTCATAATATTTGACAATCGTTGGAATCCACAGAGTCTCTGTGAATCTCAAATTGCCTGGGGCGGGGGGGAGATAAAAAGAGGATATATTGTAGGTGTTTGAAACATTTATTTTTAACTTTCCTATTTTAATCAAAAGGAAATCCTCAAAATTTTCTTTTTACATTTCAAATTTGATTCCAGTATAACGATGAGGGTGAAGATGAATGTGTGATTTTTCTATTCACAGAACTGAGGGCAGTAAAAGGGATCTAAACTCCCTTGTCTTGGATGATGCTTCTTGTGCATGAGGTCATTGCCTGCTGACATCATCCATGGTCAAAGATAGATTCTTTAGAGAAACTTTACAAAGTTCACAACAAAAAGTCTTTAAAAATCCACTATTCTGTACAGTGAAATGATTTCTACTTCTTTCCTGTAAGTTTTTCATCTAAAGGATAGGCAGTAGTTACAAATCAACGGTAACACGAAGCATTTTTGTGAGGCTTTTGAATAAAGGTGGAGGACAAATAGTTGTGAAACATTTTCACTTATGAAAAATTGTTTTATTTGGGTTTCAAATTCTGCCTGTGCTACAGGAATACTCTGAGACATCCTGTGGAAGCAGATTTGTTAAAACACTGGCAAATCAGGACAACATGGAATGTAGCTCCTGGTTTTTGGCAGGATACACCTTCATTTTCTATTGTTCCCTCCCTGATAGTAATAAACAGAGGGAAAAAAAAAACCTTTAGGAGTGACAAGACTGCATGGAAATTAGGATTAATGTAGTTAATTTACATAATGTTCACATTTTAAAGCAAATGTGGGCTGTGTATTCCCTGCTAGAAAGCAGCCAAAAATAGAGGCCTTCCTATTGTACCTTTCTACATTAATTATGTGGCTACTCTGACAAGAATTGCTTCCCCCAGTACTTAATACATCAAGGAGTATTTACATCTGAAACCCCTCAGTGTGGCTCTGCAGTTGAAAAGTCTCTATTTAAAAAAAAAAAAAAAGAAAGAAAAAAAGAGCAGTATTATAAATTAAATTTTATTTGGGATCTTTACTGTGCTGTTCACACCCATCTTAATTCTTTCAGTGTAGGTTCTTATTGGGTACACTTAGATGGAAAGAGAAGCTTGGAGTAGTTGGGATGTACAAGGAGCTTTTCTTGGCCATACTCTGTGCCCTGGTGAGAGAGGAATTTCTCTGATGCTCCTCCCTTTTCTTTGGATTGGCTTGCCCTTGGAGGAGGTGTTCCTTGCCCACTGAGGAAATCAGGAGTACACCAGGGCTGCAGCAGTTTTCTCTTCCACATTTAGCCCCAAAGTTCATCCCCACTGTTTCCCCAAAGGCTCATCCGCCAGCACAATGAAAACTGAGAATTTCAAGGTTAAAAGAAGGAGGAAGTCCTTTGGTTTAAATTTTAATATTCATCTAAGAGAAGAACTAATGACACTGAAGACATCTATAATGCAGGGAGAAATTGGAAAAGCTTCCTTGCACGTGTCCATTAATGCTCTGCTTTATGACTGAGGAAGAAATTTGTCATAGAAAGAGAGACGGAAACCTTCACCACATTTTATCCTTGTTTCAAAGGCTATGGCTCCTTATCTCAATAAAAGATTATCTCTGGTAATTTTCATATGGTGAATCAACATGATTAACAAATGAACGATCTTTGAATTATTCCAAATATTACAGAATTAATATTGCCTTTTTTTTTTCTTTTTCTTTTACATATCTATTCAGACTTGTCCAAAGAATTTATCTGGTGTTTTAAAAATTCATTTGTGTTGGATTTATGTAGACTCCTGAGCAAGTGAGGACACAAGCCAAGAATGTTTGCAGGAACAGCAATTTTAGATAAAAACTGAGAGTGGAAGAGGAATATGAATTTTAAGTTGTAGCAAGCAGAGGAGAAAATTAGATATCCTCAGCAGAAACAAGACTCTAATTGATTTAGAGACAGAAATATAATATGAACAAATGCTTAATCAAATTAGCTCACATTTATAACTTCAGGAATGAAATAATAAAAAGGACTCTTTAAATAACGCTGGCTTAAGGACCACAAATTTGCTGCAGAAAGAAGGCAGCTTAAGAGACAATAAATTAGAGAATACTGTGATCTAATCTTGTATTCTGCAAGTGTGGGGAAGTTTGTCACCTAAACTTCCTTTAAAACTAATTCACTTGTGCATAGCTACAATAAGAGAGCAGGGAACAGTAAGAAAAAACATAAATAGACTTTTTTGCCTTCATTTAAGCAACTAAGGATAATATTTTTTATCATTCATGCTTACAGAAAACAGCGTAAGTGATGGAATGATTGATTTGAGTTGGCTCAAATCAAAAACAGGAAGGTGACTTGGGTAAAGCTTTTCAATTGTGCTTTTAATTTGGACTTGAAGCCAAGTTTCACAGGGTTTTAGCTGGGGGGTTTCCCTGTCAGAAAATAAAAGCAGTGTGAGCATGAACAGAATAAAAGAGGTCACTGTATTTCAATGATCTCAACTCTCTCCTGTCGGTTACATCATTTTCCCAATCAATTCTAGTTAGGTAATCTCAGCAAAGTATTCCTACAATATCTGCCTAATTGTAAAATTAGAAGCCAGCTACTAAATTCAAATTCAATTTTTTTTTTCCTTTTAACTTTGTTATTGATAGTTATGGCAATGTTAACTGTGTGCATTGAAATGAAATTAAAAATCTTCTCCTGGCCCCAGACGAGGCCAAGCAATCAGTTTATTGTTGGTGGTGAATTAGTTATTTTTCTATGAATATTATGAAATTTGTCTAATTCTCAAATTTGCTGCAGAAATTAACATCATCTAAATAATTTATTCATCTGAAGGACAGGAAAACTCCTGTCCAAGCTCACAATGCCTAAGCTCTTGCTGCTGGTGGCAGAGAATAGAAAGAAAGAAGCAATTCTGTGGTTTTTTTAAGACCACTTGTTCTGTTGCATTTTATCTTACAAGTTAGAATTGAAAGCAAAGCATTTCTGCAACCCTAATTTTTATATATAAAATCTATAGGATCTAATTGCCTCCATGGAGGTGTATGATGATTATTATTGCTTTTATAAATATATATCAGTATATAAGGTGACAGACTCCCTTGGAATACATTAAGTTTATAACATTTCACATTGTCATTACAATAACTGTCAAAATAATAGTTTCACATTTCTGTTCCGTTCTCTGTTCAGTGAGAGTTGGAATTTTAGAGCCTCATATATTCAAAGAATTAGGAGAATACACTATACACTGTGACCTTTTCAATATTCCACAAATACATTGCTGAAAATTTTACTTATCTTCCTTGTTTACTGCTCTTCTCTTTCCCTTATTGTTAATTGCGTGGGGAAGAGTTGAAATGGGTGACCTTTCCAGGGTTTTGTATTTCCATTGGACGAAAGATACATCAAACTTGCATAGCACAGTGTCCTCTTTGCTTAAAACAGGTAATACAGAACATTTTTGCTGTTCTGTGAAAGTGAAGGGCATGCATAGAACAGCATTTTGTTTCAGAAACGTTCCCATTGGTGATAAAAAGAAGAATATCTATATGATACATCATTTTCAGAAGGTCCAACTTCCTGCATCAGAGGCATTTATAGACATTCCTGACACTTTAGTTGGGAGATTTTCAACACCAAACCTCTTTTGAATTCGTGTGCATTTTGCTGCCTAGATAACACTTTTATTTAATAGTATTTAATTAAAACTTTTTGTTTTAATGTGGAATGAGAACGGAGAACCATCCTCAATGCACATGTCTTATTCAGCAGGGCAGTACTGAGAGCAGCAGGGTGATATTTTCCATCCCAGCAATCCTTCAGGGTTAGTGACTTGTAAATGCTAAAGGTCTGTTAACCTTAAACCTGGGAGAGAATTGCATTTACTCTGCTTGTTCTCCTTGTGCTGTGCACTCTGATGGTGCTGGGTAAGCGCAACCTCAGCCCAGACTGGTGGGGGATGTGTTTGTTCTTTTGTTCTAATTTTTCAGTGTTAAAAGGAGTGGGAAGTGTATGGAGGGGAAAAAAAAAATCAAAACGTTTCAGAAAAGGGGTGAAAGGAGGACTTAAACTGTCTGCATAGTCTTGGAAAGGAGCAGGGAGACTTTAAGTCTCAGTCTTCATGAGGGATGGCAAACTGAGCACACTTCCCTGAACCACCCCCTCGGCAACCCTGCGTGGTGAGAGTGTCTATTGCAAATGCAATAAAATTGGCATAAAGGAATGTTATATTTGTGACTGATCATTGCCATCATGAGACCCCACCTGGAGCACCACAGACACTTCTGGTGCCCTCAACAAAAGCAGGATGTGGAACTGTTGGAGCGAGTCCAGAGCAGGCCACAGAGTGGATTAGAGGACTGGAGCACCTGCCCTAGTGGAAGGTGTCCCTACTTATGGCAGGGGCTGGAGTGAGATGAGCTTTAGGGTCCCTTCCAACCCAAACCATTCTGGGATTCTGTTGTGATTCCATGGAGCGAGGCTGGGAGAGCTGGGGCTGCTCAGCCTGGAGAGGAGAAGGTTGTGTGGAGACCTCACAGCTCCTTCCAGGCTCTGAAGGGGCTGCAGGGAACCCAGAGGGGGACAATTCCTCAGGGACTGGAGGGCCAGGACCCAGGGAATGGCTTCCCAGTGCCAGAGGGCAGGGCTGGATGGGATATTGGGAAGGAATTGTTCCCTGGGAGGGTGGGCAGGCCCTGGCACAGGGTGCCCAGAGAAGCTGTGGCTGCCCCTGGATCCCTGGCAGTGCCCAAGGCCAGGTTGGACATTGGGGCTTGGAGCAGCCTGGGACAGTGGGAGGTGTCACAAATAGAGACATGGAATCAGGAATTTCAAATTCCATGTCTCATATTGTGAAAATCGTAACACAATATTTGTCAGGTGCATGGGGTGCAGCAGCAAGGGAGTACTGATAAAAAAGGTAAAGATAAGTTAAGTCTGACTCAGCAATAAATTGCCTTTTTTCCTAAGGTCTGGGAATACTCCCAGGTTTGATGGAATTAGTGGCACATTGGCTACTGTGCTCAGTCACTGGAGGAAAGGATGCTGGTGAACCAGTGTGCTGTGAATTCTGGTTTTCATTTGGATTTATTTTGTCATTGTCTTTGCCACCTAAAATTTTAGCATTTTAGGTATGATTTTCAAATACTTTGTGCATGATTCATAACCATTCAATTTTTTTTTTTTTCCTAAGGAATAAACTCAGATAATGGGAAAAAAATGTTTGCCAGCCATAGATTATAGCAAGGAGAAATTAATGGATTGAACAGGTTTACAGCCTGTTCTTCTTCAGCTGTAGTGGAATACAGCAGTGACAGTGCCTACAGCATTCCTGGAGCTGCCATCAAGGCAGATGCCACGTGAGATGTCACCCATCCCTCCAGCCTGAGCTTCCAGGCTGTTCCAGACATTCCTTACCCATTCTCCGAGCAGCACCTGCAGCCCGTGTGTGCATAAGGACAATAAAGAGGGCATTTAGGATGGGCAGCTGTTGTGGCAATCCATCAGGAGGAGAGATTCCCATCTATTCCCAACGATGAAATTGTGTTTGAACTTGGGAAAGTCGTTCCTTAGAGCCAGACTCGAGCAGTTCCTTTTGTCAGAACTTGGATATTTTCATTTCCAAGCAGCACCTGAGACACACATACGTGTATACTGCAAAAACTCACACAGGTTCCCTATTCTAATCCTGATTTTAAAAGACTATAATTTCATGCATCTTCTTTGTGATATTTTGAGGGCTTAATTGCTGTGTCATGGTAATGCTTATCAGCAAGCACTGAAAAGCTTTAATTACTTTGTACTTTGGTTAGTTATGAATGCATGCAAAATTTAACTATTTCCCCAGAAGGAAATAAAGTCCACATTTATTATGTTACATAAAAGTTATGGAATGATTTAGAATAATTAAGCTAAAGGCTGTCTTGCTTGGGATTCAGCTCATCTAAATGATGCATAAAATTAATCTCAGAAAAAAATATTTCATATTAAACTGCTCCATGAGAAAGAAGCGTTAGGATCTTCTCAGAAGGATTTTCTATAGGACATGTAGGTTATGGCAGAAAACTGCAGGTATATTATGTAAAGCAATGGTGTTGCAGTGGGGCCTTAACTTCTCAAATTAAACTAATTAAAGAAAATTTTCATCAAAAAGAGCAAGAAATTCAGAAGTGTAAAAGAAGACAGAATTTAAATCAGGAGAGAGTGTGATGGAAATACTAGGAAATTTGAATAGAAATTTGGGAAACTGGAGAAAGAGAAGATTGAAGATTATGGCAGGTAATAAGAAAAGGCAAGGGAAAAAAAAAAAACAAGTTCTCAAAATTAGCTTTGATAATTTAGCAATCAAGTTTTACTGTTGCGATGTGATATCTGTTGCCTGTTCAAAGCAACTTAAGCTCCTTCTGACCAGGGTTAGTGTTGTACCACTGGCTGTCAGAGGATCAAATACTGCCAACTATTTCCCAAGAGAATTTATTGATAATTAACACTGAGAATTGCTTACATGAGTGACATGAGGACAGAGGAATTATTCTGCATGTCAGAGCTACATTAGGAATCCCACAGCTTAATAGTTAAAGCCACATGTTAAACTAAACAGGAAATTAAAGGGAACAAAGTAGTTTCAGGATTATGTGGGATGACTGAATGACTGAGTGAATGAATGAATGAATGAATGGATGACTGGTCAGGTTAAGCACTTCGGTGTCTTAGGGATTCTGTCTCCATTTCAGCTTTTTATATACAGAAATGATAATCATGGAATCATAGGATAGTTTGGCTTGGAAGGACACCTTCCACTGTCCCAGGCTGCTCCAAGCCCCAGTGTCCAAACCTGGCCTTGGGCACTGCCAGGGATCCAGGGGCAGCCACAGCTTCTCTGGGCACCCTGTGCCAGGGCCTGCCCACCCTCCCAGGGAACAATTCCTGCCCAATATCCCATCTGACCCTACTTGCTGTCAGTTTGAAGCCATTCCCTCTTGTCCTGGCACTCCAGACCCTTGTAAATAGTCCCTCTCCATTTTTCCTGTCTCTCTCTTCAGGTACTGAAGGGATGTAACACAAGGGTATAATCCAGGATATCCCACTGCAGTGGTTTTCCAGGAGTGGGCTGAGAAGCTCAGGTGGCAATGACAGACACACCTGACAGCTCTCACAATTGTTAACATTTTATAGAGCCCCGGGAGTGTCACTGTGCCAAGGAATAGATGGAGTTTCAATACATAAGGAATAGATTTGTATTCCAAGATTTTTCGAAAGATAGGCTTCATTACCCCTGCATTGGTAACTGAGAGGGACGAAGTTCTATAAAGTTTCACAAACAGCTGAAGATTTAATAAACTACATAAAGCAAAAGGATTCTTAATGTATGCATTTCCAGGTCACAAGAGAGCAGTTGCATCTATTGTCAGCCTCCTCTTTGTTTACCTGAAGGGTTATCAGAGAAGGCTTCTTGGGAAACCCAGTTAACCCAGTGAGGATGCTGAAGCTTTAGCTGGGATGGCTTTGTGCTGCGCTGTGCTGGCTGGAACACAGCTCCTCATTGCAGTGTCTCATCAGCTTCCCGAGCTCCTTGTTCCAAAGGAAGGGTGGAATGTGAGTGGACACAAAGTCTATCACACCCTAGAAAGGAGAAGATCCCAGCTGTCATTGCTGCATAAGGAAAAATGATCCCCTGAGTCACAAAACCTCCTGGTGTAGGAAGTAGAAATAATTTACAGCTTCTCTCTCCTGGAGGTATCATATCTTCATCTCTGTTGAAACACAAACTACACATTTTGAAGTCCAGGGCCCATGGACAAATCTGACTTTCATGGCAAATGGAGAAGAATTTGATTTTAGGAAATATCAGAGTTTCAGAATCCTGCCTAAAGTTTGGACAGTGTTTTCAGAAATACTTTCTTGTATCCTACCATCACAGATTTTGAAAGCTTGAGAGAAATAAAACACTTTTTATTTAAAGATTAAATGGCAAGTGGCCAACTCTGAAAATTTGCTCCATCAGGTGGCATGGAAATTAATTTCAGAAAGTTCAGAGAATTTTGTGAAGGAAATCTTTGGTAACTTAGTGTGTGCTCTTACTTGATGTAAACAACAAATCTGTGTGAAAAACAAGGAAATATTGGTGTACTCAGTCATTCTGATTTTATCTAAGCTTTATAACTATTTACAAAAAGGCAATATTAAATGATAGCATTATTTAGTTAATGAAAGCTCCATGAAGAAACTGCAATTCTCTGTTGTAACATCGATATAATGGCAGTGAGGAAACCTCTGCTTTCTCAGTTGGATGTCAGTAATTAATATCTTGCTGTCTAATTAGCTTCTTTCCCTCTCATTTGAATGTTGATTTCTGAAACAAATGTCCATGTTGCCAGCATGTGCTTGTTTCCAGCAGAACACAACATCTGGCTGCCCACCAATTAATATAATACAGGGAGAAACTCTGCTGAGTTTATTATGAACACCAGAAACTCTATGAGGTACAAGCATTAAATAGATGTTGGTTTATCATTGTCTTCAAATGCAAAGAGATCAAGGTTGTCCTCTCTGAAATTTATTTGGATGTCAGTGGCTTATTTTCTTTTTTTTTTTTTTTTTATTTTAATAATATTAAATTTCTATTTTCCAGGAAACTTTGCAGTAAAAATATTCTCATCCGAGAAATTGGGCGGTATCTACAATCAAAAGAAAATTCTAAGGAATACACAAGAAAAATAACATGGTTGAGTTTTAGAAGACCTTTTTCTTATGGGGCAGATGTAACCCCAAACCATCTTCAGAGAGGCTGGGACACATTTGAGCAAAAGGAATGTGGAGTTCATGTAAATACTGCAGTTCTTTTGACATTTCTGTTGTTGAAGTGTCTCTTCTTACACTTTTCTCCTCCCAGGCGTCCGGGCAGCTCCATCTCAGGGGACACCTCTGTCCCTGTGCTCCTCCCTCCTTGGTCCACGCAGGAGAGCGGAGATGGGCAGGGCAGCACCAGCTCTGTGCGTGCCAGTCAGCTCTACCAACTTCTCCCCCTTTTAGCACAGACATGCTGAATGGCAGTAGCTGGAAGATGACCAGCTAATCCATGGGAGTTATTCCCAGTTGCCATGAATATAGGGATGAGTGCAATTTCTGGCTCTGGAGGTTTTCAGGGGTTGTGAGTAGTGCTCACCTCAGGATTGCTGGGAATCTTTTTGTGAGCAGAAATAAATAATAGGCCCCTTAAAACCCCTGAAATCACTTGTGTCACTAATGCCAAGTCATTTTATATGTTAAGATCCTGTCCTACGTTAGGTTCTGTCCACTGTAAGGCAGCAAGGGGAACGTTCAGTTTGACCTGAAGATGAAGGGCTGGTCTGTGAGAACCATGGAATGGTTTGGGTTAGAAGGGGCCTTAAAGCCCATCCAGGGCCACCCCTGCCATGGGCAGGGACACCTCCCACTGTCCCAGGCTGCTCCAAGCCCCAGTGTCCAACCTGGCCTTGGGCACTGCCAGGGATCCAGGGGCAGCCACAGCTTCTCTGGGCACCCTGTGCCAGGGCCTGCCCACCCTCCCAGGGAACAATTCCTTCCCAATATCCCATCTGACCCTATTTTCTCTCAGTATGAACCCATTCCCTGTGTGAACCCATTGACTTCATGCCCTCATAAATCATCTCTCTAAGAAAGTTCCATCTTCAAGCCTGAGGAGCTGGTCTTGGATGACCCTTCCAGTGCTTCTGAGGATAACATGCAGGACACAAAAGTGCAGTGTACTAGAAGTTATTAAAGCTCTTTTTTCTTTTTCTTTTTTTTTTTTTTCAGGAAAATTGCCTGGATCTCCAAATGCTGTTGTAAATATCACTTTACATAAGCACATTAATGATCAAATATTAGATTACCCTTTTGTGATATTTTCTCAGCTTTAATTTTTATTTAATTGAAACTATTAGTAGGGCTGTAACATTTAGAAGAATGGCTGCTGTAAGGTCAGGTGCTGTTTATCCAAAAGTACATATTTGTCCAGCAAGCTAATATTTTTAAGACATTGTAATATTAGCCACCCTATATACATTTTCTCAGAGATTGTGCTGGGGTGGGGCTGTAAGCTTTTAAAAAAATATTGCAAAGAATTATTACAAAGAGTTTTTTAATAATGGAATTTGCAGGGCCATAATGCTGGCTGATATAATTTTGTCAGCTTTCCAGCTGAAAGACAAGTTTGAGTAATATTTAATATAAAGTTAGGACATTTTCTTTGTAAATACTTTGTGCCTCAGTTTTCCTTTCCTCACTGAATGTTCAGCTCTTATGTAGCTACTGACTCACTTTGCTTTCTTTTCTGGATACAGATTTTTTATTTGAGTGCTGAGTTAATGTCAAGATATTTAAAGCAGTCATTCTAAAAAGTATCACTTTTTAATGATATAGAGCACAGTGCTGTTAAAACATTTTGTTCTGGTCCTTCACATGTTAAAAAAAATATATACGTGAAATGTAAATTTTGAATTGTTTACCTTGAAATTTTCTACAGATGATCGACTTTACAAGCGTCTTTTTTTTTTTCTTTTTGCCAATACTCATAGAATCCAACCACCTCCCTGTTCTATAAGGTAGACAACCATCCTTAATTTGGAAAGTCTGCCAGATCAGAAGGATTAATCAGCAATCCTACTGCTTTCCCAGCTGGTTATATGAGGCTCCTTGTTGAGGTCCTATAGGATGACTCTTCTTCTGCCACACTGAAAACGCTGTGAACAATATTTTTTTTTTTTTTTCAGAAATACTTTTCTGCTAATATATCATAGCTGGGAAAGGATTTATTAGGTTATTTTGACTTTATCCTGACATTAGAGGATTATTCTCTGAAATTTATCATCCAGTATAGTCCATTAATCTTGTCACTTTTCTATTTTTTTTTTCTTTTTAATGTCAGATCTTTCAAATCCTACTAAATTCAAATTTATTTTCCTGTTGCTCATAAACCATTTTCCTCAGAGGTTTGACAGAGAGTACATTCGATGATATCAGGAGGGAAACTATTCCTTATGAATGGCTGTAGTAAGGTTCATGTAAATCTGAGAGATGCTCCCAGGATTCTTTCCATTGTTGGTAATAAGTGAGTGGGAATTCCATATTCCCTTTTTTCACCTAGTGTGGGAGGTCTTTATGCTGATATAGACACATTTATAACTTTAACTGCTGGCATTATAGGAGAAAAACCCTGTTATTCCCAAAAAGTTACAGACTTGGCAAACAATATAAATTCAGTCAAAACACATAGAATTGAGTAGACATTAAAAAGTCCCTTCAAACTCCTTTTGATTTTAGTTTTGCCTCTTCAATTATTCAGGAAATCTTGTAGACACAACTTTGCTGGAGCTCCATGAGCTGTAACTTGTCTGCTTTTGGTGCCTCCTCCTGGAGGGATATTTTGCTCTAGGATGCCAAATGATAAATGTAGCTTTTAGGAGGACTGTCTTACATATTTTTTCCCTTAATTTAAATAATTCCCAGCATAAGAAGATTGGTCTCTTGAGTAAAGTCTTCCTACTTCCAGCAGTAGGTATTTCTGCTTCCTCCTGAAATGAGTGGTTGCCTCTGCTTCTAAGCATGTACCAATAATTTGAGTAGAAGCAGCTCCTGCAGGCACATACTTTAAATATCACAGCAATGTTTCCTCTGCCTCTCAATTCATTTATGCAAAATGAAAGAGAAGATTTTTTTTTTTTCTGCTTTATCCTGTCTACTAGATTACTTATCTCAAGATAAGTGATTAAAGTCTGGGAAAAACATGGAAATGACCATTCATTTGTCTTATTTATAATGTTCCTCTAAAACAATTAATTTCTCTTTTTAGTTGGAGTGCTCTGAATTGAAGCAGCTACTGAGATTTTTGTGGAACTTTGATGCTGTAATCAGAATTCTTTTCTGAAGGCTGATTTTCATTATTATAAAATTTTCTGGATTGTGTTCCTCCTTGTAAACCCACAAAAATCTTGAACTACAAGATGTGCCTTCATGTTGAATTGTACTTGTTATGTTGTAAGTAATTGTTGAGGATATGCGTGTTCATAGTGTTGAAACTGAAGAAAATTGGCCAGAAAATGTGTTGTTGGTTTTTTTTTCCTCCAAGTGGAGGTTTTAAATTTCTTTTTATCTACAAGAGAAATTGATAAACAGCAATAATGAGTAGTATTCAGTACAAAACGTCTGAAATATCATGGATGCAGTCAGGTTAATTAAGAGCAAGATGAAACCAAGAGGAATTGTGTTTTGGGGTTTGGGGAGTGCAGGTGGATAGCAAGGGAAATTCAGGACCTTTAATTGGCATCCTAAACAAGAAATCACTGAACACTGGGTTCAAAATTCTTTCATTTGACCCTGCAGACCCTGGTGGATTGATGGAGACTCTTGTATTCACTTAAAGGTCTTCTCACACTGTCACAAAAGCCAGAGCCTACTGAAAGTTATTTTATACTGATTTTTTGAAAGCCTCCGATTTGTTTAGCTCAGTAAACACTGCAGCCAGCAGTAGATTTGGTTTGTTTGGTTTTTTTTCCTTCAATTTGCAGTTCTTCTGATGTAATTAGAAGCAAAAGAGAGATGTGTAGCTACATGCAAGCACTTTACAGGTGATTTTTTTTAGCTGCAGGAAACCATTTCCACATCCGTGTTCTCACACGTGCTGCCCCAGCCCTCAGCACTCTGGGCTGTGCCTCTGACCCTTCTGATTTATGGAAGTCTGAACTTCATTTTCTGTGCTCAGCAGCCTCTGTAGCTCAGCCAGCCCCACGGGAGTGAGGAGATGCCAGCAGAGGCAGCAAAAAGGAGTTGTGATAAATGGTTGTTCAGGTACATGTGTGTTTAGCTGAGAGAAAATGAGAGTGGCTGATATTGTCAGGTAACTTTAAATCTGCTTAATTGCCTGAGAAATGGAGGGTGGCAACTGTGATGGGAATTTTCCAAAAAGTGAGATCTGAGTATCTTTGAACTTCTAAATGTGGTATTTCTACCAGGCAAATTAATACAAGGGTAGGAGTAGTGGACATATGGGTAGGTATGATATAACTTGGAAAAAACCAGTATAACCTGTAAACAAAATTTCTTCCGTGTTTTCTGAAGAGAAATGAATCCAAAATTTTAATGCAAAGCATCTTGACACTTGTAATAGCTTCACCTTTACTAATAAACCAAATCATTTAAATGCTTTGAAACTGGTTATTAATTGCTGTATAAGCAACACAGAAATTGCCGGGTACCAATTTTTTGAGTGTTGTTTTGATGCAAGGAGTGGAATATGGGAGGATTCCAGCTGTTTCCACTGCTTTTTATTTATGATTTCAGTAATTTCCCAGCACTAATTGTCATTTATATAATTTAGAAATTTTTAAGAACTTGCAGCAGTAAATCTGTCGATAAAAGTAACACCCAGTTGTGTAAGTCGCTTTTTCAGGGACACATTTTGAGCCTGTTAGTCTCTATAAACCTGTGGCACTTGTAACACGCTCCTTAATCATTACTGACATGAAAGAAATTAGAATATGGATTTGTATATTGGACTTGTCAACTGGGGGGAAAACAAGGGCTGGTAATACCCAGATAGAGATGCCAGAATAACAGCAAGTTCCCTAATCTGCAGTTTACTGGTTCAATTTTTTACCAGTTGCTGTGCTCTGAGGTTTTTGTTCAGCTAACAGGGTAAATGGATACAATCCCCATGAAAGCTGAAGAGCAGCCATGTTCTCTTTGGCTCTGGGGCAGCCAAACTGCACATGGTTTTGCTAGATCTGCTTTTTTTTGACCAGTCTTGATGTCTTTCTGTGGCAGTCTGTGGGATTGCTCCTAATTTGTAAGAGCAGTGGTGAGAAGCTCAGATGGATTTACAATAGACAGGAGTGTTCCAGCTGTCACAGAATCCCAGAATCATTTAGGTTGGAAAAGCCCTCCCAGCCCATCGAGTCCAAGCTGTGCCCGATGCCCACCTTGTCCCCAGCCCAGAGCTCTCAGTGCCACCTCCAGCCCTTCCTGGGACACCTCCAGGGATGGGCACTCCAAACCTCCCTGGGCAGCCCCTGCCAAGGCCTGAGCACCCTTTCCATGGGGAAATTCCTGCTGCTGTCCAACCTGAGCCTCCCCTAGCCCAGCCTGAGGCCGTTCCCTCTCCTCCTGTCCCTGTTCCCTGGGAGCAGAGCCCGACCCCCCCCGGCTGCCCCCTCCTGTCAGGGAGTTGTGCAGAGCCACAAGGTCCCCCCTGAGCCTCCTTTTCTCCAGCCTGAGCCCCTTTCCCAGCTCCCTCAGCCTCTCCTGGGGCTCCAGCCCCTTCCCAGCTCCGTTCCCTTCCCTGGACACGCTCCAGCCCCTCCAGGTCTCTCTGGCCATGACGGCCCAGAACAGGACACTGCCCTTGAGGGGCCCCAGCAGTGCCAGCACAGGGGGACAATCTGTGCCCCGATCAGGATGCCACTGGCCAAATTGGATGCCACTGGTTTTATTTGATTTTTTATTATTAATGTGGTTTTCTTATGTACTGCATTATGTATCAGTTTATTATTTAATGTATTAGGAAAAGGAACATGCTCATTTTCCTTTAAAAAGGTCTGAGGCTGAGAAACAGGGAAGAAGGCAACCTTTTCCCTTCACAGGAAGTCCATCCTTCATTTTCACCTTGTAGTCATGTTAAAAAGTGTTATTTTCCCATTTAGGGAAATGGATTCATCTCGTAGATATCTGTGCAAGGTGCTGGGTCTGTTCTGTGGCTTTGCACAGTGTGAATTCTGGGGTGAACTGGGGAGAGATCTCATTCCACATCAGCTGCTGGCAGTAACTCCCTGCTTTTCCCTGCAGTCAGTGTTGAGTAATTTATGACAGTTTATCCCTCTGGCAGGAGCAGGGTGTCTCACCTCAGGTATTTGCACTGCTGTCACGTTCCAGGAAGGTGTTTTCAGGTTTGGGACACGTTGGGTTTCTGATGGAGCTCGAGAGCATCCTCTGGCTGCTGCTGCTGCTTCCTGACCCTTTAAATCAGTTCTGCTTCCAGGTACATTGACGTTTATCCATCGATCTTCCCCTCAGCTTCCTGCTGCATTACACAAAACTCCTTTTGGAGTTCTTACAGGTAGTTATTGATCATGTCTTTTCCTCCAAGATGGTAAATTTAAGATGCTTTAGGCAAAAACAAAGTACAGTTTATGTGTTCAAGACTTATAAAATTCTATTAGTTTTTGGTTTACTGTGGATGCTTCGTAATTCAGAGCACAGAGTAAACTTGTCCTTTTAAGAGAACTTTGCCAATTTAATTCTATGTGGCTGCAGTGACCCAAAGAGGGTTTTTTTTTGTTTGTTTTAGTGACCACAATTCTTTACTTGTGGGAGGGAACATATGGATCTATGCCTAAATCACATATATCAAAGAATGCAAAAGTCACTTTTTTCCTTTTTTTTTATGTTGATATTATCTCACTGTTTTTTGAAGTATTTCAATTGAAGCTTCACAGCATTGTAGAATGGTTTGGTTTGGGAGGGACCTTAAAGACAAAAATCTTGCAGAGACAAAATTAGAACAAATTACAAATTCTAAAGAACATTTTTTGGTATCTGGAAATTTGGTGGACAGTTAAAACATGCACATTGTTTTAAGAGCTGGCTCATTCCTATGTGATATTGAGCATAACTAACCTGGAATTTATTATCTTGGACATCCAATTTAATAAAATAAATAATAATTAAAAATTCTGTTATGTTCTCCAAGCATTCTAATTCTGAAATAAAAAATGAATTTGTTAATTTTTATTTAAGATGAATGCAAGTGTATAATCATGCAGTAGTGCAAGAATACACTATGATATTGTTGATAAAAGTGTTTGCATGAGTATTGATACTATTTCATATGGAATATGCAGAGAAAATTTGTTTACCTGATTAAAAAGCTAAAAAATGTAAATGTGTTAATCTATTAACCTTGTCCCTTGAGAGTGTGCATCTTTAATTTCCTCTTCATCCTTCTCTGCCTCACATTTCTAATAAGGACTGGCCATTGTGTCTTAGCAGAATTCCATAGTGGATGTGCACGAAGCAGAGAGCTGATTGTTCTTATTGGATGTGGCTTCCAAGGGAGTTTAAGAAATCTCGCTCAGGATTGCCATGGTCCCATCCTCTGGATGGTCCTGTCTGTCTTCTCTCTCCCTTGAACCATCCTGAAGGCCTTTGCTGTCGGGCTGGATCGAGGTCCTGGTGTAAAACTCACCACTCATTCTGCTGGATTGGTTTTGAAAGGGATCAGCTTCCAGAGTCAGCTCAGCCAGCGCATTCCCAGCAGGTCAGGGAGGGGATCCTGCCCCTGTGCCCAGCCCGGGGCACCTCTGGAGTGCCGTGTCCAGCTCTGGATCCTCAGCACAGCAGGGCCAGGGAGCTCCTGGAGCGGGGCCGGCGGAGGCTGCGGAGCTGAGGAAGGGCCTGGAGCATCTCCGTGCCCAGGAAAGGCTGAGGGAGCTGGGGCTGCTCAGCCTGGAGAGGAGCCCCAGCCGAGAGGGGCCCCGAGCCCTGGGTGTCCCTGTGTGCAGGGAGGGCTCCGAGCAGGGCCCGGGCTCTGCTCCGGGGGCCCAGCAATGGCACCGGAGCCACGGGCAGGGCCTGAGCCCAAGGAGCTCCCCCTGCACAGGAGGCAGAACTTCTGCCCTGGGCAGTGCCCGGCCCTGCACAGATTGTGCAGAGAGGCCGTGGAGTCTCCTCCCTGGGGATATTGCAGAGCCACACGGACACACTCCTGTGCCCTGTGCTCTGGGATGGCCCTGCTGGAGCAGGGAGGTGGCACCAGAGGAGCCCCTGTGGGCCCCTCCAGCCTCACCCATCCCGGGGTTCTGTGCCCCCCAGCCCTGCTGAGATGACAATAAGCTGGAGAGTGGGGAGATGCAGCACAATGGGGCACCCTGAGCCCTTACTGGTGAAATCCTGCAGCCCATGGTCTGGCAAATACTCCTATAATGAGGAATGGTCTGTAAATCCCACTGTCAGGCTCCAAAGCCACCAAATCTTGCAGTAGGGTCCTAGGCCTCTGACTGACCTGGGACCCAGGTAACACATTTCAGCCAGAGATACAGAAATTGAGAAACTACAACCAGTGTAAGGCCAAAGCAATGGTGTGAGTATCTCTGTTTGCTGAATGACAGGTGAACTTGAGATTGATTAGGTTTATCTAATCAAGTTTTGAGTATGATATACTGTAAAGGCAAACTAGTGGAGAATTCTACCATGAAAATGCTGTCTGGATTTCTCAAATATTTATTTGGTTTTCATCTTCTATTGTCTTCTTTTTTTTTTTCCTTGTTCCTTGAAAATCTTTTTTTTTCCCTCCATCTTTAACAACCAGAATATTAAATGCAGTTCAGAAGCGTATTGATTGAGCTGTGTAATTAAGTTCCACTTTCCTATATAATGCAGAGTCACATTTTTATTTTGCCTTTCATTTATCCAAGACATGTCATAAAACATAGAGTATGCATATGCTTTCCAGCCTTTTATTCAAATTATAAAAGCTGTTCTGGAATTCTCCCAGGAAAAAAAAAAAGCAAACAACCAAAAACATTATAATCCTTACAACTGCATAAATTTTATTTATATACATGTACAATGTATGTGTGTATTAATTCACAAGTTTACTTCAGCTTCATATATGATCTGGGATGGCAATGGGGGAGTGATTCAGGTGGGGTTTTTATGGGAAGATGCAAAGAGAGGTTTCCTGTCTGAAGTGGTGGGATACGAGTGTGCAAGCGGGCCAAAGCCATGAAGTTACACTGCCCTCAGCAATTCCAAGTTTGTTTCCTCTCCTGGAGGAGTATTTAAATGCCTTGGCTCTCGCTGTGCTGATCCAATTTTGCTGCAGTGTAGCTGCGAGCACTGGGAGCTGCACACCTTGTGAACTTGGACTGATGCAGGTGCCTGCTTGTGGGAGACAATATTCCCAGCAGGAATGGTTCAATACACCCCAGCCACATGGAACTGGCTCTTCGTGCCCCCTCAAGATGCACTGTGTTACTCCAGGCTGTGCATGCCAAAGCTCTCCTTTACATTTTCAATGTGGAAAATGGAACAAATTTTATACTGAGCAAGTCATACCTATGCTTTTCCATTTTTCTCTCCTCCTACACAGAGCCTCTTGTTTTCTCAATTTTTTTTCTAGGTATTTTTAGTCAACATTCCAGCAGAGCGATTGTTCAGTAAATAACAGTGTTTGTCAGTTTATGCTGACATTCTTTTATGTGCCCACACCCATAAAGATCCCTTGCTAGAATATCTCCCATTTTCCAAAAGGCATTGTCCAGCAAGGTTGATTGATCAACCCTGATAAATCCATCTCGGCAAGAGTCTAAAATTTTAATACAGTAGTTCATAATGTTCTCAGAATGAAACCAAGAAATAGAAAACAGTGCTCGTGGCGTAAATCTTCAGAAGGTTTTTCATCTTTTTAAACAACTTTTCCATGGTCTAGTACTGCATTCTGCTCAGCTTCCCAGCATTCGGACCCCTCCTGAACGGAGTATGCAGCCATTTTAGACAGTGCAAAGTTCCATCAGCCAACAATGCCTATGGCTGGAATGTCTGATTATTTTCATTCTCGGCCTTGGCTTCCCAGAAATCCAGCCTGGATCCCCCCCTTGCCACCCAGTCCAGAGCTCTGAGTGCCACTCCTTGAGCATCTCCAGGGATGGGGATTCCAACACCTCCCTGAGAGGCTTCAATTCACCTTTTAACATCCCCTCCGTGACAGTAAATATTGATAATAATGAAAATTGCATCCAAACTGCAAGAAATAATGTCTGTTGTCTTCACAAATGTGCTTCTGTCCGTACTTTATGGGATGTGCTGCAGCTCTCATGGGGCAAAGTGAGGTTTGTTCCTATTCTGTATTACTTTAAATGTGCTGCTGCTTTGCAGTCTTGAAGGTTAAGGATTCAGCCTCCCTTCACCTTCTGTTTTGTTTTTTTTTTAAAGTTGCTGTTGGGCTGAGATCTGGCATGCCAAGTTTCAGCCTGAAGCAAAATTTTACGTCTGAGTTAAAAATACACAGATAAATCCAACTGGAATTGTCTCATGTATTATAATATGCGAAAAAGGAACTTTGCCAGAGAGAGAGAGAGAGAGAGACACTCTTCTTAAGGTGAGCTTAAAATCAGCCAGCTTTTACTTTTTATTTTTGTGCTGCTCTCTACTCTCCCCTGAAGGAGCAGGAGTTATGCCTTAAGGTCAAACAGGTGCAGCACAGATCTATATTCTTTTATGTTTCCATTTATCTTTCCGCCTCTCTTCTATTGAAAGTTTCAGCTCTATTGCTTGGATTTTTGGGGCTTATAGCAGGCGTTGTTTGCTATATTTTTACTTTAGGGAAGGTCTTGCATTAATTCTGATATTTATGAGGAATGTAAAGGATACCTGCTGATTGTGCATAAATACTTTCAGTCTCTGGCTCATTCAGGAGGAACATTTCATTTTTCCAGTGTGTTATTATTACCCTCAATTCATTGTGTAACTTTATGGATACATGGCACAAGTCATGACACCAAATTATTTTGAAACACTGTAGAGTGCTGTCTTTTTCTTTTTTTTTCCCCTCCTTCTTTTTAATTTTTTTGTTTGTTTTCCCCTCCCTCTCCTTTAGAATTTGCAGACAGATGGTGCCCCCCATTGCAATCATCAGCAGAGATATTAATGTTCCAAGCATTGCAGCAATGAGCCTTCATTGAGCCTGACATGTAGTCCTGAAACAGGAACTGGACAAATGGTAAAAAGCATTAAAATTCAAGACTATTTCTATATAAATATATGAAATATATAGAAATAAATGAAATATAAAGTTTACATAAATAGCTGTCAATAAAGCAGTGAGATTGTGGTAAATCAGGGCTTCTAGAAGAACTCTTCATTAATTATAGACAATGTTTCTGAGCTGATGATACAAAGCTGTTTGTCAGCTGTACTCCTAACAAGGGGCAGGCCTTGCACTGGGGCTACTGGGGTCAGTCCCAACAAAAAATGTAATTATTTGTGAGTTATAAGTCTTGCACACTATGGAGACACTGGATGTGCTTCCCTCAAGCCCAGCACTATTGCACACCTGATGGAGAGTTATGGACTAAGTGAAGCTCCCTTGTGCCCTAGAAACAGAGATCTCCACTTAAAGACATTCAATTTGCCCCTACTTTTAAGTACCAGAGGAAGAGACTTTAGATATCTGACCAGCCTGCTCTGCCTTTCAGCAGAAATTGTGCAGTCAGACATGATCTCAGCTATGAATCTGAGTGCCTTGAAAAGGTTTAGCCTGATATAAAATTGTTTTTCACTGTGTCAAAATGGGTTGGTCTGTTCACAGCACAGCAGCAGGGTCTCTGAAGAATTCTGGTGTCCCTCTCATGGAGCAGGAGGGCGAAACCCATTTGGATGATAGCAGGAGTAGGGGCAGTCCATGGTCTCTGCCTAAAATTAACTTTATAGAATCCCAGAATGGTCTGGGTTAGAAGGGACCTTAAAGCTCATCCAGTGTCACCTGGGCAGGGACGCCTCCCACTGTCCCAGGCTGCTCCAAACCCCATCCAACCTGGCCTTGGACACTGCCAGGGATCCAGGGGCAGCCACAGCTTCTCTGGGCACCCTGTGCCAGGGCCTGCCCACCCTCCCAGGGAACAATTCCTTCCCAATATCCCATCTAAACCCACTCTCTGTCAGTTTGACGTTGGTCCTGGAAAACCATGATTGAACTGGTTTCTGTGGCATCAAAATACCTACAGAACTGATTGCAGAAAATTATTTTGCTAATGAATTCACTTTGTGCAGTACTTGTAATGATTTCCTGTTAATTGAAGTCCATTATCTGATCAAAACCCATGTAGTTTTGGGGTCAAATAATTCCAATTAGCCCACAAGAAATGAGACTGGGGGAATAATGTGTTTTTATAACTCTGCACTGCACTTGCTAATTCTAAAATGCCAGAGGACTTGATGGTTCATGTGATTGGCAAGGGAGAAGGGGGAAAAAAGGAGCATTTCTTTCTGACAGTGCTGAAGATGTGGCTCAAAATAACCTTCTTACTGGTCCAAAGACTCTTACTGTCATCAGGCCGGGCTTGAGGGATTATCAGCACAGAAAGGCAATGGTTTCACTTCTCTTTCCCCTAAATCAGCATTTGCGTCACAAAATGTGCTGGAGGCACCTGGCACTGTTTCTGTTTGTTTATTTAAGGGAATGGACAGCAAAGCACTCTGAGCTGGCTCCCCTCTCACCACGTGAGGGATTTGGGCACATCTGACCAGGCTGGCACTGCTCCCTCCCACCTTAGGGCACTCTGGGCATTCAAATTGCACTTCTGTAGCTCTTTCCACCTAATGAATTCAAGATACTTTGGAGATGTGAACAAACTGTGCCTTGCAGCCTGCCTTGGAGAAAGAATGAATGGTGTTTATCTCCAACTCAAAAGATAAGGGAGAAGCAGCACAGTAGTTCAGATTCTCCAAACTGCTGAGTGCCTGACTTTCATTTAATTAATTAAAGTTTGGCAGCTGAATATCACTGGTTAGATCATTGAAAAGAAAAGATTCCCATGAGCTTCGTGAGGTTTTCTAGGGCTTTTTTTATACAAACCCCTTCCCTATTAGCTCAAAACCCGTGAAGCTGGAACTGATTGTAAAAAATAGGAATAATCTAGCTTTGAACATAGAGAAATATTTCAAGTATTTCAGTTCAGATATAATGGAAATGGAGAAAATAAGGAAAAAATATAATTCAGAGATAAGAACGCTGCATTCGAATCAATGCAAGCTTGCAATTAATAAGCCAAGATACTGGGGTATGTCCCATTTTGTGAACTGGCATGAGGTATTGCAAAGAAATTCATGTGTAAAAATAAACAGGAAAATAGGAGAGTTATTCCATCAGTGTCAAATCATATTTGGATAGAATGCAAAAATTGTTGCTACTTACACAGACATACCATAAAAGCCTAGTCTTGCATTGAGCATTAATCACTCGGAGTTTTACTGTTGCGGTTTGTTGTTATTGCGTTGGTATGCCACGCCACAACCTTCCGGAGAGCGCAGCGGGGCTACGGCAGGGAGAGCGGCAGCCGCTTCCCGCAGCCTTTAGGCGGCCCCGCGCCCTCGCTCCGGCGAGCTGTCAGCTCTGCAACACAGCGGTGCTAAAGGAGGCAGAGAAGAGGCTTCCACATGGGCGACATGAGAGCTGTAATCTCACACGGTGCCACACCGGTTCCCCATGCAGAGAGCAAAACCACGTGGCCGCAGCTTACTTTTCTATGGGGACGAGGCGGGGCGGAGAGAATGGGCTCCGGGCATGGGGGCAGTAATGGGCGGAGTTGGGGTACCGGAACTGCAGTAATCACGCGTGGGCGAACTCTGCCCTCCTTCAGGTGCAAAGTCAAAGACAAAATCCCATTTACTGCGCAGTCCGAATTCCCTAAATACCCCCACAGAACAGGATATAACATCATGGAAACAGGAAAGATGTTCCCCACAGGGTCTCCCTATCACCTGGAGCAGTGCCCAGACATTGCCTATTATGGTAACAGGTAAACAATACCCTGTAAGGTCACAAACTACAATCTTCACTTCTCACAGCTCCAGCTTTGTCCACAAGCCACAAACCTCTCTCCACCCATCCCCGGTGACCTGGATACAGTCCCAGGGTCACCTCCAGGCCCAGGAAAGAGGCTGTCTCTGCGGTCTTCCGGGCTTATCTCTCTGTCACCACATAGTGTAACCCAACACGGAACCAACAGGAAAAACCTGAGGGAGTGGCCAGGACTAGGGGTGGGAAAGGAAGGACAATATGGGGAGAACAGACATTTAGTAAGGAAAGTGGGGAAGTATAACACATTTTCCTTTTTGATAATTAATTAAAAATCAAAATTCCACAGAATTTTGGCCAAGTTGGTCAGCATAATTTTTCTGGAGGTCAATTAACCCTATGAATACTCAGGACACAAAACACCTTGAATATATGTAGGTCTGAGAACACTCATCAAGAGTGAGTTCACCCTAAACATTTTCTCAGGTGTAAGAGCTACTTTTCTATGTTGCTCTGATTCATCAGATTGATACATGTTCAACACACCATAAACAGCTCTGAAGAATGTAGACATTTTTAATCCAAAATCGGGAGACAGACTGGAGGGAAAAAATCATTTAAAAGAGTAAAAAGGTGAGTGATGATGCTGGTGTTTAGTCATCACATCTTCTAAATATTGGGGAAATATTTTCTTCACCATCTCTTCTGCACCCTGGTGAAGTGAAGAGTATCTTCTCTCCTCAAAGGTTTTCTGTTCTGTTAGAAGGAGCTGTAAGCTTATGACTAGGACTTAATTAATTATTTTACATCTTCTGCTCGTTCACATAAGCTGCTTCCTTATAAAAAATCTTCGATTGTTTGCCATATATTTTTATGAGCTCTGCCTTTTGCCAAATACTGTGATGTTGATTAATGGAGTGAACTTAATCCATTAAGTTCAAAATGTACTGGAAACAGAAGGTGAAAAGGGCAGTTCTACACAAATTAATCCCAGAATGATTATTGATTATAAATGTTCTTCACTATTTGCTTTATTATTTTATATTCATAAGAAGTTGATTATTCTTTCTGCTGTGAAAGAATAAATATTCATGTTCACTGTTTTGCTAAATGTAACATAGCTTTTAACTGCCCTAAGACAATGTTCTCACAGTCATTTCATTAGCTATGTAAATCTTTCATATTTAAAACTAATAATGCTTATTTACATTACAAATGAGTCATTAATTTGATAACGCTGGATAACAAAAGTTACACTGTATGATAATCATGTTTATCTTATGTTAGCAAATATAGAACACCATTAGGAAAATCCAAATGCCTATTAAAATTCTTTCTTGTATTTCCTGTACTGACTGGGAATTCTCCCAGTAGAAAAGGATCTTTGTGTCATTATAAGGAAGTTATGGGATTAGGCCTGTCGTTACCTTCATTTTCAATTATTTCCAGTAGTTTTCTGACATCTTAGAGCTGGGATGTTCCTGCTTGTGCTACATAAAGGAGTTCTCTCTCTGACTGCTTCATGAATTCTGCTCCCTTTCTTGGAGAGAAAGGCAATAAAAAGTATTGCAGTCACTGAGGTATTTGGATCCGACTTTGAATGCACTCAGGGAGCAGTTTTATTTAAAATAAATAAATATGGCACTTTAAAAATAGCCACTGTTCAGAGGAGCATTGGTGTGTTATAGCCCCAACAACGACTTCCATGAGGTGATCTCAAAAACCAGACACCAACAAGTCCACTAAAAAAAAAAAAGTCTTACTGGTTTTTGGACAACCGAATCCAGAAACCACACTGGTTTATGAACCCTCTCCTTGGTATAAATATGGACTATCACAATAAAAATAAAGCTATTTAACCCAAAATTTATACTTTAAAATAATGACTTGCAGAGCATGAAATGCCTCAGTGTATTATTCACAGATGCTCTGTTTTCCCAGGCATCTTCCTGGCTTCTTAGGAGAAGATCCAGCAGCTGAGCTGTGGCAAACTGGGCATTTTCAGCTCTCCTGATCTCAGTTGCTGGTTCCTCAGTCCTGTCTGTGCCTAACAGGCTTGCAGTGTGTCCCAGAGCCCCTCTGGACCCCAGGTAACCCATTGTCTTCTGCTCCTTGAAATTTTGGTGGTTTCCATTTCTTCCCACTTTTCATCAGGGTAAATTTTCTTTTCATTATTCTGTGTTTTCTAAGCAAGAGAAAGATTTAGGTTCAGTCTGTGCCTGATTGAGCTGAGCATAATTTAGAAATGGGAAACCTCTCTGACCCTCCAGTACCAGGCACCTTATTGGCTCTTGGCACAGCTCCTTTTGCTTCCCCTTTCCTTACTGCACCACAATTATCCAAATCTCCTTAAGTTTCTGAAGTCTTTTTCTAAAAACAATTTTTATTCTCTTCTCTTTCTTTTTTTTTTTTCATTTTTCTTCAAAACAATAGGAAACTCTTTCAATTTGAATCAAAAGAAGGATAAAATGGATATTTGACAAGTGTTCTGGGACTTTTTAACTAAGTTGCACGTATCGAACATGTTCGGGTTTTGACGTGTTCTCCTGTTGTCCACATATATTTTTAATGACAAGTTGTGTCAGGATGCATCTGCTTTAATCTCATGTATTTTGGCAGTTCCTTAACTGGAAGACTCTTTACTACACCAGGTTGCCACAAAAGAATTTCCTTTCATTTTCTTCCTCAGCTGACAAAACCAGAAGGGCCTTTACATTTTTAATGACAAAGAGGGTTTCTGTATTCAGGGAAAAAAAAGGGAAAAAAAAACCTTTTTGAAAAATGAGGCTGCAGCGCATATTTGTACACTCCTTGTGTCAGAACTAAAGGAAAAAAATTGTACAGACAAGACATCGCTGTAGCCCGTTAAGGCTTTGCTACCTATCACAGAGTTTTGAAAACCTTTCACAACAGACTTGCATGTACTTGACATTAATGGTTGATCCTCCATGAGAGAAATATCCTTTTACATGAAAGGGATTATTCCAAAAACAAATGAGATAGACAAGTTCTGAGGAAGAGGTGAGGACCAGCTGTGAACCTGCTTTGCTTGTTGCCTCCTGCCAAGGAAATGAGCACTGACTGTGCAACACTTTTGGATCATTAACAAAAAATTAAGAAAGGCTGGAAAAGGTCTTAAATCTAGAAAATCTTTTTTTCAATAGTTCTTTCTAACTACAGCTCCTGTGCTTCCCTCTATTAATAAGGAAACACAAATTTAAGCCTGTGGTTGTTAAAGATATTTCAATTTTGCTTTCTTTTTGCAAAGCGTAACAGCTTGCATGGAAAATAATTCAAAAATAGATTATAGCTATGAACACAAACCACTTATTTTTTAATTTAACATTTATTAAGTGAGAATTCAATATAGAATGTTTTGTGAATTAACGAAAACTATTTTATCTTCTGAAAATGAACCCTATCACAGATCATCTGTTTCACTATGCATTACAATGACAGGTTTTTCTTTCTTTTCCCTTGAAAAATTCTTTGCTATGTATTTGTTCCACAGTAAATAAGTAATTTTGAATTTATATTTGCAGAATGATTCAAAGAAGTAGACCTCTACATTTCTTTAACAGTTTTTAACAAAACTGTGAGAAAGCAAGCTAAATCATTTTATTCTTTCAACCCTGCCCCTGTGTATCTACTCTGCTGAAATATTTACTAGCATTTACAAGAGAGCTCACTCTCCCCTCCAAAACATTTTTGGCATTTGAAAAAAAACCCCTCTAACCTGGTATAGGATCTTGTATGTGACAGTCAGAATGTGTAGCCATGCAGACGAACATGCAGGTTTCTCCCAAAATGCTTTCTGTGAATGCACTGACTGTTATTTTCCTGCAGCAATTTCCTTTCCCCACTGCTCAGCCACACTTGACCTCAAACTCAGAGTCTAACTGAAAATTCCAAGCTTGAGTGATTTTGGAACCTGCTCCAGTCTCTCCTGGGTTTGACAAGAGTGTCTCTCAGCTGTGCACCCAATAATGACTTTTTGTTTAATTAGTCCCACATTGTAGGGGATACACCTTACCTCATTCCACCTTTGCAGCTGCTACCCGGGTGTTTTCTGGGACCTTATAAATTTCTGGTTATATCACTGGGAAAAAGTGCTGGAGCTGCTTCCACAGGGGTCTGATAAAAGTAGAATAAGGAGGGGATTCTGCCCCTCTGCCCCCTCAGCTGAGACCCCACCTGCAGAGTTGCCCCAGCCCTGGGCCCAGCACAGGAAGGGCCTGGAGCTGCTGCAGAGAGCCCAGAGGAGGCACCAGGATGAGCAGAGGGATGGNGGGCCCAGCACAGGAAGGGCCTGGAGCTTCTGCAGAGAGCCCAGAGGAGTCACCAGGATGAGCAGAGGGATGGAGCAGCTCTGCTGGCAGGAAAGGCTGCGAGAGCTGGGATTGTTCAGCCTGGAGAGGAGAAGCTTTGGGGTGACCTCACTGTGGCCTTGCAGGGCCTGAAGGAGCTGCAGGAGAGATGGAGAGAGACAATTGCCAAGGGATGGAGGGCCAGGACCCAGGGAATGGCTTCCCAGTGCCAGAGGGCAGGGCTGGACGGGATATTGGGAAGGAATTGTTCCCTGGGAGGGTGGGCAGGCCCTGGCACAGGGTGCCCAGAGAAGCTGTGGCTGCCCCTGGATCCCTGGCAGTGCCCAAGGCCAGGTTGGACACTGGGGCTTGGAGCAGCCTGGGATAGTGGGAGGTGTCCCTGCCCATGGCAGTGGGGTGGAACAAGATGGTCCTTTCCAACCCATTCTGGGATTCTGTGATTCCGTGGATTGACAATTTAAACATTTGCTATCTGGAACAGCAGAAATTAGATAGCAATTATGGCTATTGTCATAAGCATCAAGTAGATGCTGAAAGAAGTAATTCACTAATCTCCAAGCTGTTGTTCAGAGTGACTCCATTTCCACATGTAGAGACATACTGTCCTCTCTCCCAGTACATCCAGGAGCTGTCGGATCCAAAAATCCGTTTTCCTTGGAATTCAAATCCTGTTCAGATGCACATCTTGGCTGTCAAAGAGTACAAAAAGGGTATTGGCTGTGCCTGACTGGCTTTCTGTGCCAGTTCAGAATCACTACTTCCTCACACGTCTCGAGGAGAATCGTCTGCTTCCCCAGAGAAAAATACAAAATTGTGTCCTTGCATTCAAGCTCCAGTTTTTAAACTTGCTTTTTTGCTCCCAGAAACTGGATAAAAACCAAGATTCCACCTATGCTCAGTTCAGGTCAGTGTGCACCTGAATGCCAGCAGCTCATGGTCCTGTTTTGCTGGAGCTTTGTTCATTGTTACTATCCACTCTCCTACAGAATACCACCAGGTTTCTTGCCTCTCTCTGCACACTGATTTTCTGATCCTGTCACGTTTCCTCCTCCACTATTCACTATCCAAAACTGGTGCAGACTGCTTTTCCTGAGGCTGACCATACTCAATTTGATGATGAAGTGACTTTTCCAAAAGTCAGTTGGAAATCTCTATTTAAGCTCCAGAGGCTTTTCCTGAGGCCTTTGATTACCTTTCATTTGAGTGTGTCTGCATTCAAGAAAAATAATGCTGAAGAGATCTAATCATGTTTTATCATGTCCTTTATGGAACCAAAGACTGAGATTTAAAAGAAGGAACAGCATTTATTTTCAAACTAAGTCAATATCTATTTGTGTTTCTGTAACCATCACGAGGTCCAAACCCAAACAAGCCAGTTTGTGTCCTTCAGTTTTAGACAGAGCTTTCAGCTCCAGCAGCTTTTCTTAGTCCCTTTTCCCCTGGTGTCCTTAGCTCCATAAAATACCTGGGTATGTATTATAAATGTACATTGTCTTGAATCTCCTGCTGCTGTTGGTGTTCCCTGTCAGTTCTGATCACCCATATCAGTGTGTCTGGGCATTTCACTGCAGCAGTCAATGCCATTAGCCAGCTATCCAGGTGGGAATGTCCATGTCAACTCCTGCCTCGCCATCACCTGAGTGTGGTGGTTATTATTATTATTATTATTATTATTAATATTATAAACTCTCTTCGTAGTCACATTTCATTGTTTCAGCTCATATCAATCTCAACTTCCCTTCTAGATCGCCTTTCTCTGCACAGTCACAGTATTCCTTGTCTCCACTAAATTAGTTTTTCCTCTGAATTCTGAATTCATTGTTTTGAAAATAACTGAAAATCCTTTTTTTTTAATCTTCTGAAAGCTCAGCACAAGGACAAAATTGCAGTTTTTCAAATCAAAGAGACTGCAGGAAGGAGAACTGTGGATGAGCCATATTATTTAAAAATCTATCTTGTAGTTCTCATCTGCTTTTTAGCCAGGAAAATAAAGAGAATTACAACGTGGCATTTGTTGCATCAGAATCCAATTACTGATTTTATAGTGATACAAACAAGTGTAGCTACCAAAATGTCTATTTCTTTAGCACTGTAATCTGTTCTAACTCATGTCCTAGGAAATTAATGGCACAGGGAAATGCACATGTATCAGAATACCTTGTGCAGAGGTGGAGCAGCACATATACAGGTTTAATCTAACGTAGCAGTGCACATCTCCTCTTTTAAAATGCAGCCCAGACAGTTTGCTGAGGTCTGACTCTGATTGTGACAACCACCCATTTCCCAAGAAGCTTCTAGATTCAGGTTTTAGTGAAGACACTGTCAATTCAGTGTTAGTTACATATATAAAAATCAATACTTTAGACAAGCTATACTTTTTTTTTTTTTCCCCCTTGAAAGGCTAGGGTTGAAAAAATAAATGTTATAGTTTTGCTTTGGTTTGGTTTTTTTCCTCCTATTCTTTTTGGGGGGAAAAAAACAACCAACCAACCAAACAAAAAAAAAACCCCAATGTTTAAATTTTCCAGCTGGTGCTTTATACTGTGATATTTTATGTTAGGTTGCCTCAGCCATGTCAAATGATATAAAGTTACATGATGTAATTATGTGACTTGCATTGAGTTATCTCAATATGACATAGCAGGCAGGCGACCTGCTGGAAAAGACACACTTTCCTGGAAGCTGCAGATAAATTTTCTGAGAGTGGAAAGCAGTTAGTAGTGGCTGCCCTGGGTAACAACATCGGGCCTGACATTCTGCAGTATATTTATTATTGATTTGGTGGATGGCTTGGTGAATGCTGCTGATAACAGAAAATTCCTTACACTAAAGACAACCTCAGAGAATAGTAAGATTTCCCGAAGGATCAAGTCAAACTGGGTGACTGAATAATATGGTGATAACATGGTGATGATAATATGTTGATAAAATGAAATGTATAACCTTAATACTTTAATGTAGAAGGTAAATAATCTCTTCCAACATGGCTTAACTTTTTAATAAATCTGTGGGTTCAGAATTGAACAATACTCCTGAGATCTTACCGAAGGTGTATCTAAATTTCCCTATGGCTCATGCTTCTGTTCCCACTGGCCTTGATGAATCCTCAGTGATGGCCCAAAATTAACAAAAAGTGGAAATATTTTAAAACAAAAATCTTAAGGTATCCCCTAGGAAATTTCTTGATTTTTTTTTTCCCTAGCTCTGATTTTGCTGTGCTGTTCCATGTCACTTGCTCCCATGTCATCAGTATTATCTACAGAAAAGCTTTATACTCTGCTGCCAGATCATCACAATTCCGGAAAACAAAAAGAATAAACTCAGACAAGGGGAACACTAGCAAAAATCAATCAAGATTTGCAACCTACAGTCTATTAACCATGTTGTCACCTTCAACATCTGTTGGAATGCAGAATGATTTATTCTTTGATAAATGTCGTCCTCCAAATATGTCCTTTTGTATTTTCTACATCATCCTGACGAAAAATGTGTTCTCCCCATTTTGATTGTTTGGTGTGTCCAGCCTGGATGGGGGTGGATGGGTTGGTTTGTGTTGCCATCAAGTGCTGCCCACAAGATATTTTTTTGTATTTACTCTCAGCAGTAGAATAGAGCTGACAAACAAGTGATGGGTTGTAGCACGGCTGCAGTGCCCTCCTTAAAGACTCCTGAACACTGGCAAATATTTACACACTCTCTTACATGTGGTCTTTTAATAATTCATGTTCAGTCTTCCTCCTGATCCTGGTTTGCTGTCCAACAGCTTTTTCAGCTGATTGTTTCCTTTATTTAATACTTGTTCCAAGTACCTGCGCTCACACACCTTCAGTTGCTGCTGTTTCTCTCTTAGATTTTAAGAGTCACTGAAAAAAACCACTGCTCTCATTCCATTACATTGTTCCTTTTCTCCCAGTCCATTTCAGGGCACAGAACTGGGAGTGGCTGATCCCCCCAATCAGAGGGGCCTCAACAGCTGGGAGAGATGGGCAGGGAAAAAAACATCTGAAGTTCAACCCAAGGCAAATACAGGTCCTGCTCCTGGGCAGGAACAGCCCCAGCACCAGCACAGGCTGGGGGGACCTGCTGGAGCAGCTCTGCGGGGAAGGGCCTGGGGGTGCTGGGGCACAAGGAGCTGTCCCTGAGCCAGCAGAGTGTCCTGGGGGTGCTGGGGCACAAGGAGCTGTCCCTGAGCCAGCAGAGTGTCCTGGGGCCAAGGAGGCCGAGGGTGCCCCGGGGGCATCGGGAAGAGCCTTGGCAGCAGGTCAGGGAGGGGATCCTGCCCCTGTGCCCAGCCCGGGGCACCTCTGGAGTGCCGTGTCCAGCTCTGGATCCTCAGCACAGCAGGGCCAGGGAGCTCCTGGAGCGGGGCCGGCGGAGGCTGCGGAGCTGAGGAAGGGCCTGGAGCATCTCCGTGCCCAGGAAAGGCTGAGGGAGCTGGGGCTGCTCAGCCTGGAGAGGAGCCCCAGCCGAGAGGGGCCCCGAGCCCTGGGTGTCCCTGTGTGCAGGGAGGGCTCCGAGCAGGGCCCGGGCTCTGCTCCGGGGGCCCAGCAATGGCACCGGAGCCACGGGCAGGGCCTGAGCCCAGGGAGCTCCCCCTGCACAGGAGGCAGAACTTCTGCCCTGGGCAGTGCCCGGCCCTGCACAGATTGTGCAGAGAGGCCGTGGAGTCTCCTCCCTGGGGATATTGCAGAGCCACACGGACACACTCCTGTGCCCTGTGCTCTGGGATGGCCCTGCTGGAGCAGGGAGGTGGCACCAGAGGAGCCCCTGTGGGCCCCTCCAGCCTCACCTTTCCCGGGGTTCTGGAATTAAAGGAGGAAGCTCTAGGTATGGAGACAAGGATTTCAACACAGGGAGCAAAAATACCTCAGAAGTTAATCTAGGATATCTGTGGGCTGTTAAAACACAACTTTTAAAATATCTTTACCCCATGGTTAGTGTGTGGTTGATCCAGAGGGCTTTAAAATGAAAGAAATTTAAACTAGGCTTACAAAGGCTTCTTCAAATTTCGAGAAATTTTTGTTCAAAATTGTCATCCAGATTTTTTATTTAATCTTTTACATACCTGCTAGTGATTGTCAGGGCTCTGCAAATCACAAATCGAAACATGGCTCATTCTGTCTTTAATTGTATCAACATTTTTGTCTTGATCATTAATACAAGTAATTTTCTACACAGGACTGAAGATTTATTGTACTTTGTCTCTTTAATTTAGGAATGAATCAATTGAAAATGCTGCTCTCCATATCTTGTTAGCAACGAAAATAAAGTTCAAATGTTGCATTACCATAGCCATGCTAAGTTTGCATTTGGACTCAAAGGAGACAAAACAGAAGAAAAAGTTGACGGAGTATCAGCTGATCTTCTCTTAGGAGAAGGTGAGAAAAATCAATGTAAGGAAGACATAGAAAGGAAATGGAAAGTGTTGAAAGATAAATGAAGGTCTTTCATCTAGCAGTGAATATACTATGACAAAAAAAATGATCCAATGGAGATGAAAAATAAAGTGTTGGAAAGAGACATCTATGAGGTAAAATATCTGGACCAAAGGTGAAGTAGGAAGATTAAAGAGTAAAGTCAGGCAAGTGTAAAAACACCTGATAAAAAAGTATAAAGGTGGACAATAAAAAGAAGAGTGCCGGAGGTTAGGATAAATAAAGTATGTGGAATTGCCAAAAAGAACAAGATGATGCTGAAGGCAACTGTGAGAGACCATAAAAATCGTTCAGAAGTGCCTTTCATAAAAAACATGTGCAGTGAAAATAATACATAAACCCAATATCTACAGTTTAAAATTCGAGCCTGAGTTTAGAACTGAACACGTGCAAATACAAAAAGTCTCATTTTGCTTTGTGAGTGTCTGAGTTCTTCCAGCTGCTCAGGGAGCTGGTATGAGATCTCTTCAAATAAACTTTGACAGTTCTTTACTTCACCCATCCAGCAGCATGACATTCCCAAGCAGGGTTGGAACGCAGCAGGAATGATGGAGGGGGTGCCATTGGGAAGTCATTTCCTTTGCCTCGTCATCTGCAACGAGTCACTAGAATCAGCTGTAAGCCAACGTAATTGCTGGATCAACCAAGATTTAATCAGGGCCTTATTTTGGGAACACTTTGCAGTGGTTAGAGGGGGTTTTCACCTTCCATCTGACTGGGTTTTGACGTTCAACTGGTTTGTATTACTCTGAAATGGATTAAAGTTGCTAGTACCTGTGCTTGCCGAGTGGGAACCACAGGACTGGGTAAGTCTTTCTAAGCACTTCTCTCCTAATTAAGACATTAAAATACATGAGGATAGATGAATAGGTAACTAAACCAAAATCAAGACAGGTCAGCTGCATACAGAAAGTATTTGAAGTGTTTTCCCTTTTTTCCTCACTATTTTGAAAATTCCATTACTTTAGTAACGTGTTTAAAAGTATTTGTAAAATTAATCAACAGACTGTCATTGTTCACATTTCTTTTCATCAGTTTCAATAATCTAGGGCAAAATATAGTGGAAATCATGTTATAAATAGCCAGCATGGTTTATTTTTTTTCCCCAGAGGGACATGGTTATATCCCAAAGGTCCAGTGCACTCAGTAAGATTAGAGGGGGGATAAAAGGGAGAACAGAAATTTCAGTAGAATATATGTAGAGGGGGAGAGAGAAATATAACAGTTGATAGCATACAGTGTCATTTATGCTGCATTTGTTGTTGAAATGCATCATTTACCACATTTTCCACACAAAATCCAGGTTGGCAGAATTCTTCCACGTTTTTATTCAGGGACCAGTGTGAATTGTTCAGAATAAAAAAGAAGAAAGGCTATGAGGGATGATAATAATCAATAATATTTTGCAATAATGAGATAATACAATTGTGAATTTTAGAGGCTGCACAGAAAGTATGTCAAAAATTTCTAGGGGGGGGAAGTTTAGCAACAGATGATTTTTGTATTATTTTTATTACCAAAGAAAAAAGGGTTTAATTAAAATTTTACATAAAATGTTAAACCACTTTTAATGGCTTAAATAGAATAATACCAGGAAGAGCTGGTAAAATGACACAGATCCTCCATTTATGACTGTGAATCAAAATATTGTATTACTGTAGTTTTTAGGATAGATGAGGGGTTGTTGATTTGTTTTAAACAAAGTCATTTAAATCAGATTTGCTGGTTTAAACTGTTTGACCTTCTATAAGAGAGAGTAACTTAAGGGCAGCTTTCATTTAGATGCAGGGTTTGAAGGAAGGTTTTGAGTGTCATTGGCTCTGATTGCTCCTGTTATTTTTTATTAATGAAATTTCACCAGCTGGCACTGAATACAACTTCCCTGTGGATTGAGCAGGTTCATCCAAGCTCATTTCCTGCCTCTGAAACATTTCTGCTCTGTTTAGATTCCCCTAAATTTTAGAGCTCAGAAGAATACAATTCTATCGAGAGAAATTGGTTGATGTCTGAAAGGCAGACAGAAGCACGTCTGCCCAGAAACATGTCCAGAACTTCTTTCACCTATTCCATCCACGAACACAAATTTGAAATCCCACTAGCTGTCCCAGCGGGGTGCCTGGGAGCTGTACGTACAGCTCTATGAAATAGCCACTCGCTCTGGTGTTCTTCTTTTCACCTTTCCTTTCTTATTTTCTGCTTCTTAAATCACACTGTCACAGACCAATCCTCGGGCTTTTCCTGTGAGTTTTCCATTACGTTCCAGGAGCCAAGTTAGTTGCTATAAATTGTGGGTGGAAAATGTGAGAAGATTGGATTCAGGCCTGTGTTACTGTGCATGGCATTTGCTGTGTCACTCAGCAGACACTGGGTACAGTACATTTTATTTACTCTTCCCGAGGACATAACAACTGCACTGTTATATCTGCATTCGTCTTCAGTACATTTACGTGTGGTGGGAAAGGTCCTTACCCAGAACTGGGCTCGCTCCTTACAATAACATGGATTAGCCATGAAATTTGTCTCCAGAGGTGTCCAGGGAAGGACTGGATGTGACACTCAGTGCTCTGGGCTGGGTGACATGGTGGGGTCGGGCACAGGTTGGACTCGATGAACTTGGAGGGCTTTTCCAATCTTATGATTCTGTGATCACCAGATCCAGGGATTTGGGTTGTGCCCATGTCTCTTCTCTTTTTCCCTGTGATACCAAAGATAAGACAAAGAATCTTAGAGAGCTAAATCACTGAAAGCGTATTTAATGGTAAATTCCCTTGAGTTAAAAAGAATTATTGATGCTGAACACATATATAATGCTCATAATCTGCAAAGCAGTGTAAAATAATTAACTTATTTACTTCTCTCTACTTCTCCCTGATGATTGGTGAACATTTCTCTGACAAGGGACTTTTGATCTAGGTAGGTTCCTTGAAATTTAGAGCAGCAGCTCTATCAACAGCTGTGACCCTTGATGCTGCTACCATAAACAAAGAAACTTGTCCTACTCTTCCCCAAATTAGAACTGTTGTAACTGAGAACAAACATCTGGAAGTGTTTTGAAACAATGAGGACAGACATTGCTTATTCATGTTCCTCAACGCCAAATTTTTTAGGTTTTTGTTCTCTTCTTTGGTAAAAAAGAATTGATCTTTGGATTTGGGAGGTAGACCTTCCACAAACTCCAATTGCAAAGATCAAAGAATTAATGGATGAAGGAAAACACCCTCTGTTTTCTATCAGTCTGCCCTAACTGAAATAGGCTTGTTGGCAGTTTCAGTTAAATTGCATCTGTTCAGTGAAAGAAAGAGGAGTTCAACCATCTCCCTCAGTCATGTTTCATTAACAGAGAAGTCCAAATCTTGTTTACTTAAAAATCTGCATCAATTATAATATTGGATTGAGTGCAAGAATTTTTATATAACTTGCAGAAGGACGGAATTGAGTTAAATTCAAGCTCAGAGGAAAAAACAAAAAGTATGACTTTATGCTGTAATTAAGGTCATAATAAAAACCAGGCACATTTTTCTGGTATGCACTGGAAGCCTGCTTTGCTTTGAAATCAAATTAATTGTCCCGAGTTATCCCTGTTATGTGATCGCTTGATAAGTCCGTTTGTTTTGATTACCACTCTGAAGGTAATTAAAAGATAATCAGTGTGTCACAAGCACAAGCACCCAAGCCAGCCTAGTAAGAAGCACAAAAACACACTGAATGACATCTTCACACTTCTATATCAGCAACTTCCAGAGTCCTGCCCTCATGCCAGAATTATTTTAAAACTCTTAAATTCTTTTAGGCTCCTTTTAATGCAACAGAATTGGGTGTCTGGTGTAGAAAACCAGAGCGTTTCCAGTGCTCTGCAGCTCTGAGCTTCTCTGCCCCCTCAGCTGAGACCCCACCTGCAGAGTTGCCCCAGCCCTGGGCCCAGCACAGGAAGGGCCTGGAGCTGCTGCAGAGAGCCCAGAGGAGGCACCAGGATGAGCAGAGGGATGGAGCAGCTCTGCTGGCAGAAAAGGCTGCGAGAGCTGGGATTGTTCAGCCTGGAGAGGAGAAGCTTTGGGGTGACCTCACTGTGGCCTTGCAGGGCCTGAAGGAGCTGCAGGAGAGATGGAGAGAGACAATTGCCAAGGGATGGAGGGCCAGGACCCAGGGAATGGCTTCCCAGTGCCAGAGGGCAGGGCTGGATGGGATATTGGGAAGGAATTGTTCCCTGGGAGGGTGGGCAGGCCCTGGCACAGGGTGCCCAGAGAAGCTGTGGCTGCCCCTGGATCCCTGGCAGTGCCCAAGGCCAGGTTGGACACTGGGGCTTGGAGCAGCCTGGGACAGTGGGAGATGTCCCTGACCATGGCAAGTGTGGGACTGGATGAGCTTTAAGGTCCCTTCCAACCCAAACCATTGTCCATTTCTCTTATTTAGGTGCCATAGTGCAGCTGAAATATTTTGAAGCTAAAGAATCAGCTGTATGTGTCAGAACACCTACAATGGAAAGTGCTAATGAAGTTCAAAGGACAAGACAAAAAAAAGAGCCAAATAATTCTCTGTCTTTTCCATCCCACAGGTGGGCTGAGGTCAAGTTTTCTTTCTTGGGAAGTATTTCAGAACTCCATGGTGTGCAGCAGATAACTGAATCCCACAGGTTCCTGCAGCTGAAAGCAGTGAGGCAGCTGAAAAGAGACAGTTAAAGCTCTCTGTGCATCCACACAGGCTCATCTTACTGGTGGCATTCTGCCCAATTCCCCTATTACATCATTATTTAATCCACTCTGCAGCCTTCCACTGTAATTCAGGCTATAAAATCTTTTGGGAATGGGCAGTTGTTTGAGATATCCACTAAAACTCCTTTACAGGTGACTGAAATATAAACACCAATAGGCCCAAATTGTTCTCACAGGCCAAGCTTACAATGATGATCTGAAAGAAACAGTGGAATTACTGTATAAAATACAACTCCATAAAGCAGCAATAGCCATATACTGGAGGGAATTATCCTAAATGGACTGGGAAAGTATAGGCGAATATCTTTTTCCTTTTCTATAAAGGATGCTGTCTCTGAGAGAGTTAAAGAGCCAAAGATTAACCATGGAGCTTTGGGTAAACAGAGAAATAGGAATGTTGCTGGTATTAGAAATTACTAATTCCACCTTGGCCTCTATGATCATTCATTCAACATTGTTAAACACTGAAATTTTTAGGGATAAATAGTAAATCTTTCAAAAAGAGCTCTTTAAATTTATCTGAAAGTTGGGAGGCAACAAAGCATCACAAGGTGTCTGAATTTCCCTGTTGAAATGATTTTATTGAATTTATTCCTGTTGTAATATTGATAGTGCAGCATCCCAGCTATCTTTGCATGCTTGCAAATATGCAGGGGATCACAAAGCTTATTGTGTTTGTTCACTTGGAAACTATGACGTGCTTTAACTTAACTCTCAATAGTTAAGATTTAATGAAGGAACTACATCCCTTTTTTGCTCCTGGACCACTGTTTGTGTTACTGGTGTCCCCTGCTATGTGTATTCTTTCTGTTCCTGTACCTCATTAAACAGAGAGAGAGAAAATCTCATGGGATTTTAAAACACATTTGAAATATTTTAAAAACTTTACCTGTCTGTGTAGCTGTCTTATGCCTGTTCATGTCAATGCAAAATGAACTCCCAAAACCCAAACTCTCTCAAAAGGTGAAATAGTCACCACCTCAGTAGACTATTCCAAATCTTTGATAATATTTTTTTACCTTGGCTAGGGGCCAAGTAACACACTGAGACATTTTAGAGAAATTACAAACTCTGTTTTCCAATGTGCTCTGGACATTTAGACCCCACGAAATCCACACGAGCACCAGGACCGAGTGTTGATGATGTTTCTGTTCCACGGGAGAGGAATGCTGGTACAGGGACAATGTTCTCCCTGGAAATATTTCATCCAGAATAAGATTGTTCCTGTCTGGTTTATTCCCAAACAGATCTTTCAGCACAGAGAATCATCCCAGTGCAGCTTTTCTAAAGTGGATTCAAATACGCATCAGAAACGCTCCTGCCAGGTACAAGGTTCTCCTTGTTCTTGCTCCACTGACCAATCCCATTAAACAAAAGATAAAATCTTTGCCCCTGGATCTGACATTCCCTGTTTCTGATTGCAGAACTGCAGGCCCCCAAGTGGGAGTCAAGAGGCAGGTCTGTGTTATGTCATGGAGTGTTACCCACACTCCAGCTGGGATCACCAGCCAGGCTGGGGCAGCTGAGGGAGCTACAAAAGTCACAAGAAACTCTTTCATTTCATTGGAAATATCACAGCCTGGCAGAGCTGCTTTGCTAATTAGTGGTCCATAACTTTGTTGTTCTGGCAGGTTCACAAGGTGCCAGCACTGGAGGGTTCACTCTAGGAAAGACTGGAAAAATTGAATTTAAAAACAGGCTATTATGGCTAAATAATGGGTAAATATTTGCTCCTACTTACTCAAATGTATTAATGTGTAATCTGGGCTTAATTCATTCATGTAGGAAAATTGATAAATGGCTTTTTATCTCCCTTTGCATACCTGTGACTTTGAGAGTGTAAAATTTTGTCCTTTATGAACTCTGGATACAGATTAATGTACTAATTTTTCATGTGATTTGAATGGAACTAAGATTTATACCCCAGTAGTTTTGCACCATTGCAGTGCTTAATTAAACAGAGCTGTTGTGGAGGTTCATGCATTGTCTATAAGAGATGAACATAAGCTAATTCCAGAGCTATGGCTTAATGGATGCATTTTGATGTAGGAGGAATACATAAAAGAATCCCAGCTTTGCCCAAAATGCATTATATACTGCTTGAGTCTTAAAAGATGCTTGACCCAGACTCCCATGGCTAAAGGGATTAAATTTTTGTGGATTTTTTTGTACTTGCGTGGCAGCATGAAGGAGAACTCTTTCTAAGGGCTGCAGTCACCCAGAGTTTCCTGGCTCTGAACCTAACTGTGAATCCAGCCCACAGAGTGCTCCAGGACAGACTCTTTTATAAACAGTATTTGTGTAAGGAGCAGCAGTGTGGAACCCCAGGTACCTGCGCAGCGCTGAAGGCAGGGAAAGGGGCTACAGCTCTTTGAGTCTCCCCAGAAAATGAGCAAACTCCTGTTTGTATCTTCTGCCTCAAATGCAGCGTGGGCAGCAGGGGAGGGAGGGGATCCCACCCCTCTACTCTGCTCTGGTGAGACCTGAATTGCTGCACTCAGTTCTGGTGCCCCCAACACAGGAAGGACCTGGAAGTGTTGGAGCAAGTCCAGAGGAGGCCGTGGAGGTGCTGGGGGACTGGAGCCCCTCCCGTGTGGAGCCAGCCTGGGAGAGCTGGGGCTGCTCAGCCTGGAGAGGAGAAGGTTGTGTGGAGACCTCACAGCTCCTTCCAGGCTCTGAAGGGGCTGCAGGGAACCCAGAGAGGGACAATTCCTCAGCGACTGGAGTGACAGGACCCAGGGAACGGCTTCCCAGTGCCAGAGGGCAGGGCTGGATGGGATATTGGGCAGGAATTGTTCCCTGGGAGGGTGGGCAGGCCCTGGCACAGGGTGCCCAGAGAAGCTGTGGCTGCCCCTGGGTCCCTGGCAGTGCCCAAGGCCAGGTTGGACACTGGGGGTTGGAGCAGCCTGGGACAGTGGGAGGTGTCCCTGCCATTGCAGGAGTGGCACTGGATGGGCTTTAAGGTCCCTTCCAACTTAAACCATTCGAGGATTCTGTGTGTGAGTATTTTTATGGGATTAGGAAACACGGTGAGGACACTGAGAATGTCCTCCCTTCCTCTGTATCTTACTCTCCCCTTTTTTCTGTGTCTTTTGGCCTTCTCAATTAGAAGTAATAGATTTGGTTTTACATTCTGGGGTGTTTGTAGATTTTGAAAGGCGAGCGAAAAGCCGTGACTGTGTTGAGGTTATTTGCACTTGCAGTTTTGCAGAATTCTCTTGTTAGCTGAGTACCCAGCTTAATGATTCCGTGCAGTCTCGTCATCCCTTAGACCCATTTACTACAGGCCTTTGGTTTTTTTCCTCCTTTTTCCCCACCTAAGGCTTCAAAGCTTGGGTTTGTCTATTTCTTTTTTTTTTTTTTAATGTAAGAACGTTTCTAGAATGTCTTTATGTCCCTTTCTGGAGCAGCCTGCAGCCAGGTGCCATTTTCTGCCTCATGCCTGTTAACCTCAGTAACCAGCTAAAGTTTCTGAGTACAGATAATCTGCTTTTTGTCAGTCCTGTTCTGTGTACAGCTTGCAGTAAAGAAAAAGAAAATTTCCAAGGAGATATAAACTGAAGGAACATTACAACCACATATCCATTAATTACTAATATCCAATAATTACTAATATCCTTCTCAGTGCATTGCAAGGTGGGAAAACAGCGACTGGTGCAGGTGCGTTACTGGCTGCAGTGCAAAGCTTGATCATTGTGCATGCGACAGCAACAAAAGAACCATCTTGCTTTTGGCATAAAATTTGCTCCTGTAAAATTCCCCAAATTCTAAATTCTGCAGTTGAATTTAAATCCTTCATATGGTCACAGGGACAAACTCTCCTTGCAGCTTGGAAAAGACAAAAGGCTAACGATGCAGTAAACAACCTTGGTTCTCTCTCTCTGTACAACCTTTTAATGACTGTCATTGCTTTAGCTCCAAGAGGTTGGTGATCTAATTAGGGCAAATTGAATAAGACTGCTTTTATGCTAAAGCGTGAGAAAGTTAATTGAAATCAATCCATGTTCAGTGAAAATGCTGGAGACATCACTGATAATTTAAAGCAATTAAAAGATGTTGTCCTGAAGCAAGGCAGAAACATTAAGTCTAAGAGTCTGTTAAAGAAAACTACCTAAAATATTTAAATGATATTATTCTGCTAAGATAGACTAGGGATAGCTGAAGCAATTAGAAACCCTGAAGCATAAACTCAGTCATGTGTAATCTTCTTTGAGCTATTTGAAGCCATTTGTTTCTTGTAAAGTCATGGATATTTTTTTAAATCCCATTTGTGACATTCTGTGAGCAATGGTGTGCTACACTTGCAAGCCTCCAGTTCTCATTGATGGGCCATCGTGCTTTAAGATAATTTAAATTGAAATGCATTTTCCAGGCTCATTTTAAATTTTTTGTTCACAGGATGCAAAACATTGATTTGGTAGATCCAGTCCCTTATTTTCTATAAAAATTCCTAAAGATGGCTGGGTAAACGTGATGGGTTTTCTTTCTGAAATCCCCAAATCCATCATAAAAATCATTAAGGTTGGAAAAGACCTTCAAGATTATCAAATCCAACCTGTGGAACTTGCTGAGGGGATGAGAATTCAGAGCTGAACAGTTCTCATTTAGAAGTTCCTCCTAGGATGAGTAAAAGGCATAAGATAAAGAACAGAATAATAAGAAAATAAGAGCATTTGAAATAATATCTGCAAAGTTTATGTTGTTGCTGCCTGCATTTAGGCTCTGGAACAGACATGATGGACCTGACTCTGTTACCTCCCACCTCTGGCAGGGCTCGTGCAGTTCACTGAGGTGGTTTAACTGCAAGGACACATGCTGGGAATGCTGTACAAACATGGAACTGTATGAAAGATTAATTCCATAAAATACACCACAGGCACAGGCTGAAGACAGCTAGAATTAATCTGCCAAACACTAGTAATTATCTTTTATGGTCTGTCACAGCTTGTACTTGCAGATTTGTAGAAATCTTGGTCTTGGCAGTTTCCTGCTTGGCCAGAGTTAAACATAAGGAGGTTTAAAAGGACTGATTGGGAGTCAACAGCACAATGGAGGTGTCTTGCCAAGGGTTCTCCAAAGAAGTATTTGAGATCATTTTACCAGTGGTGCATGTGTTCCAGTCCCAAAGCCTGATTATTCTGCTTCAGCTCCAGCCGTGGGTCCCCAGGGGGTTTGTAACACATCCAACAATCCTGACCATCAGCACATGGCACTCTCTCTCCTGTGAGGGCTGTAATGCACACCAGGCTTTCACCCGCACCCCAAAATCTCATGGACAGGAGGGATGCCCAACACCTGCTGGAGCCAGGGTGGGTGCTGCAAAGCCTTCCTCCCCCACCACACACCTGTGGAGGATGGAGGAAGAGGTGAAGTTTAAATCCCACAGAAAAGGAAAGGAACACGACATTTGGAAGACTTCACAGCCTTGGAGTAGATATCGGTTAATTTTTATTTATTGTATTATTAATTGTGTTTGTTCCTTGTTTTTATGTGTATGAGTGTCCTCCTGCAACAGCAAAGGCTTTCACTTCTGGAGTGAATGCTACTCATGTTAATAGTGGAATTTGTGTTTTCTCCTTCACCTTCTAGTCCTACGTGCCAGGTAAAAATCTTGGGTTGACACAGTATTTTTTGCTTCTTTTTCCCCTTTTAGAACTTTTTTTTAGGAGACAGTATACCCGTGTTCTTACAACAGCATGGGGAAAAAAAACATTCGACAACTCCAGACTCTAAAACCAGAGCACAATTTATTACTTTTGAACCAATTTAATGATTTTTCTTGTGTTATTTTTTTTGTTTCTTAAATTGTAAATGCTTTGACTGTGCAACACTGGAAGATACTTTTCATCCCTTTCTTTATCTGCATTCAACTGAAGGTGGAAGGAATAATGTTCTTAATCAAAAATTAGAAGCAAGTTATTTTACTATCATTTGTTGATCTTCCATATTCTGTATTACTGCAGAAAACTCTCCCAACCTTCTGGTCACTCTTTATTGATCTTAAATGCTGAAGTTTCTGTGTTTTCAGACAAAGAAACCCCACATTAGTCTCTTTTATATTATGAATATTGTGTTATCTCAAAGGATATGTCTGCTATGGGTCTGTACTGTGGTGCCTACTGGTTCTAACTGGGATTAACATTTTATGTGCAAAAAGTGATGATCAGAGACAAAGTATTCCCTGGACAGGGTAGGGAGAACATAGAAGTAAATAAATACTTTATGCCAAGAAATGTATTGATTTGTTTAGGTCATTCAGGAATTATGAATAATGTCAGGAAATGAGGCTGGGAAGCGTCTGGTATTTGATGCCTTAGTAACAAAATCTTTCTTCCTCTCAGAATATTTCTGTGAAAAAAGTCTAGAATGGTGAAGAACCAGCTCTACCTACAAAAAATGCTCAGGACTTCTGTGCATGTAGCACCTAGAGATCTTTAAAATTCCTGCATTTTCAAACCTGCCCTTTCTAGTAGCTCCAGAAATAAATAAACATTATTTTTTTCTTCTTTTTAGACCTAAACTGCACATGGACACTTAATTTAAACTAGCATTTTACAGGAAGCTTAGCTCAACTCTCGGGACGAAATGTCCTTTCTGAATTTTTGAAGAGCAGTCTGAGTTAAGCCTCAGTTTGGCTGAACTGGTTTTCCCCTGTCGCTTCCTCTTAGCGCTGTAGATCACCTCTAACAAGTTTAGCTTTTATGCACTTTCATATTGCACTACACACTCACTGTGAAGATGCCATGCCTTATTTCCTCTGCAAGATGTTTAATCAAAAATGACCCACAATTTCAAGCATGAATGCCCAACATCTCATTATTAACCACTACCTGGGACTCTTTTGAGTGCTCTAACCTCAGCTGGGATGTGGTGACAGGATTCAGGAGACCACTGGTGTTTTACAGTTTAGGTCATCTTTTAACTCTCCTTGTTATTTGGTAGGAAGAAGCAGGGGGAAAATATCCTGGTAGATTTTCGTATCAGCAGTGAAACTGTTGATCTGTGTGACCTTGGTCTAATTTGAGACCTCAAGAAATCAAGTAAGAGCCAAAGAATGGGCTCTTGAGTTAATTTGCTTTCCCTGCTCCTTGACTTCTCAAGGGTTTCGCTACAAGGACACTTTCCAGTGAGTTCATGAATTTTTCAGACACCTTTCATCACTGACCTTTCACTTCAATTTGAAGAGAATGGCAAGGCCTGGGCAGAATGACATTGTTACCATTGCCTTTTAATTTCTCTCATGTCAACCAAACGCAACTACCCAGCCTTTGTAGTCATGTTGCTCTAGCCTCACTGGTCTGGGCAGAACATTTCTCCCCATCTTAATCTTTACAAATGTGGTGTTACTTGGTGAAATAAAGCTTGAAAGAGGGTCAGGAAAAATGATGACTAGAGCTGAAAGTTATTTTTTTCCCATAGCCCATTTGTCTCAAAGTCACCCAGGGATTGTTTGTTTTCCCTTTTTGAAAGAATAAGGTTTGAGTTCCATTCGTTTTTTGGAAGAATGCAGATAACTGGGTGTTTTGTTCCTAATAAAACCAGAGATAATCCTTCCACATAATGGCAGCATGGGTTGAATTGAAAAAGTGGTGAGAATGAGGAATATTGCCCAGATAAAACATAAAACAGGAAATGTGTGGCCATTCCTGTGAGCTGCAATGTTTTTACCATATCAGTTAGTCCTGGGCCTTTGTAATACCGGTGCTAATTAAGTGAGGCTCCAGTTTACGTCAGCCTGCTGCAGCAATAATCGTGTCCAGTTAAAGGTCACATTAAATGATTTGGGTCTCAGCTCCATAATGGCTAATTCCAACAACACTGTTTCAAGACAGTGATACTGTTTCAAATTTGTAATGCACTTGTATTCTGGCAAGGAAGCTTTTGTGTCTCTATGGTGGGCAGTTTGCTTTTATGAAGATAATTATTATTTTTCTACAGATCTCCTCTTTTCCTGCATTTGCGTTTGCAGAGAAAGTGCAGTGAGCTGTTGTAAACTCTGAGTCATCATTTACAGGTTGCGAAGTGGAGTGGTTTGGTGATATCCACACAGAAACCTGCAGTGAATAAATTAAATTTAACAGGAAAGGGAAAAGGCAAAAGGAACCTGATTTGGCTGTTGGCTACGATGCCTTTGCAGTGTTTTGTTGCTACATGTAATGTGTCCATATTACTTTGACATGCAAATTAAAGCTGCTGAATCCCAGCTAAAGTTCATTAGATATTTTTATCAGTTCTGAGTTTTCAGAGTTGCCCCATTATGCTTAAGGAACTACCAGAAAAACCCCACTGCTGACATCAGAATCTCCTTTTTGGTTACCTTTTTGTTCCTTTAACAATATTTTATGTGCATTTCAAACAGTTTGAAATTCTTGCTGTGTTTTAAATGGTGCAGAGCCTCTCTTTCACTCATTGTCAATCAAGCATATCTCACCTCATTATTTTATCCTAATTTAGCATGGTTTTTGAATGTTCTGGGCCATACTATTGAAATAATAGTGAAATAAGAGTTGCTGCACACAACCCTTGGGATTAAAACCAACTCTCCAGCCATCAGCACAAATCCTGAGAGAACAACCATCCCACCTGGTGATCCAGCTATGGCCTGTCCTGTGGGCTTGCCTCAGGGAATTCTGAGGTCAGCTTTCCCTTAGGAGCATGTGTAGGAAATGACATGTCTATATTCCGGTTGAGGAAATATTAAACAGAATGTCCTTATCCATTGTAATCTCACGCCCTCAGCTTTGGGAAGCCAAATCCCCAATCCTGTAACACCACAGACTTGTTTCTTTTTTTTTCCTGTTGGGAAGCAAATAATTTTTCCCCTTAAATGCAGTAATTTGAGATTTGCTGTGAGTTTCAAACACTTAAATAGACAAAAATGTACCTTGTAAGTATTTCCAGATTGGACAAGGGTTTGAGTTTTGAGTCTGGGTTTGATGCTAAATTTGCACTTCTCTGATTGATGGGAGCCCTGGGAACTGGGGGTGATGGGAGCTGCTCTTCAATCTGCAGGCAGAGAATCAGAGCTGCTACTATTCAATTTCCATGCATGTTTTTTTATTTTAATCTAGAACAGGATAACAATATTTTTCTTCCAAAGTGTATGATGTGAGGAGAGGAAAAAAAAACCTTAATTTTATGTATATTTTTTTTCTTCCTAAAGTAGGATTATGAAAATTTGAAAGTTCCTAAAACACTTAAGCTGAATGGTTCATTATTTTACAAATTACCAATAAGTAGAAAAAGCATTTTTGCTGACTACCTGATATTTTTTCCTTGTCATTTTTTTCTGCTTTAAATATTGCTTCTGGTTTGCATTGTACTGTTTACCCACCTAGTGAATTTTCCTGAAATTTCGATCTTTCAGCACCTAATTTTTGCCTATTAGGGTCAAACAAGATAAAACCATTCTCTGTGTAAGTCCTCTGGGGAAAAGCTACGTGTAAGTGGTAGTGGCAATTACGGTAAATGCTGAACCCAGCATCTCTAAGTGCTTGCTGCAAAAAAGATCTATAAAATATTTCATGTTAATGTTAATCACATGGTCTGTGTTGTTTACCTGGAGCTCTTTCCATGAAAACAGCCACACAAAACTGAAAAGAAAAAGAAAAAAAAAAATAGTAACCAGAGTCTTTGCACTTTAAATGTTTGACTACTGTTATATCAAGGACTACATTGATATGACAATGTTTGAGTGAAACAACAAGATGCTGTTTGGTTATAGGAGACCACTTATGGGAGAAAAATAATTGGAATCAGTTTTAGGCTGATTTTAAGATTTAGTATTTTTTCAGTCAGCACAAATCCCAGTTGTGCTGGTTTGCACACCAGGCTGTGCAAGAGCATTCTGAGGCATAATTAATTGATGATGCATCTGTGACATATGACTGCACAGTCATTCAGTGCCTCCAGACTGACACAATAATGCCCATTTATTTGTTTTGTTTCTCTTAGGGAGTGGCCCCTTTCCAGTCAATGGTTGCCTGTTGCTGGTAGTTTAGCAGTGGAGTATAAATTACATTTTGTTTAGAGGAGTCTTTCCACAGTGTCTCGGTGATCACACAGAGATGAAAATGAAGCAGGCTCTGATTTATCCTGCAAGTTATTAAGGAACAAAATAATTGCTTGTGAGTTCTTGTGGAGTCTTTAACTTACACATTCAAAAGTGCTCCTCGCTGGCCAAGCTGCCAAAGCCTGAAAGGCAGGGAGCTCCTTTAATATGAAAAGTTCAAGCAGCTTATTGTTGCTTTCTAAAGGAGAAAAATCTCAACTCCCCCTTCTCTAGATTAGCTAAAGGCCTTTTGCTATCAGTTTGTTTTGCTTCAGAGTTCATTCCTAACAAGCCTTTGTCCTTGCAGTGTGTAGCTCCCAGCTGTCAGAAACCGTTTCTGCAGCTTGTGAATTTAATCAATTCGGTGTGTCTGCTGAAAGTAATAAAGCATCATTGAAATTCTGGTTTAAGAAAGTTAATGCACTAACTGCTCCCCGTGTGACTGCAGACAGCTAAACTGTAAGATATGGACTTTCTATTGTAAAGCGCTTAAAAAAAAATTACACTGATATCCTTGGTTGCACTTTAACTTACGGATTAATAGACCTTTAAATTTGAAACCAGCTCATCATCTTGCATTAAATGAAACAAGGCTATTTTGGACAGTTTTTTAACAAAGGGTCAAGATAATATTAAAGGTAGATAAATTCAGAAAATTTCAAAACTTGTCTGCATGGGCAGCCCAGGGCCTCCATCTCTAGGATTCTACCACCCTGTTCATCTCTTGGGCAGCAAAGTCTTCGTGCAGGGTTTCTGTAGCAGTTCTGGACTAAATCTTCTGCCTTTTTTAGTCTGTGTGTGGTGTAAACTTGAACCCTGGAGGGTGTGTCAGCTGGTAGATCACTGTACTGTGTTCTTACTGCATGTTATCTTTGCTTTTCTGTTGTTAATCTGATTTTTTTTAGTTCCATGGTACAGCTCACATCATGATGTACATTGTCCAATGTAGTGACCTAAAAAGAGGTTACACAATTTGTGAGGTGATAAATAGGAGTGGTTTCACCCAACAGCATTAATCATGCAGGCTGGAAGTGCCACACAGGGAAATCTGCTAAACTCTAAGGCAAGAGGAAATGTTTAATTACTTTAAGCTCATGCCAAAGTCAGAAGAATATCTCCAGAAGGAAATGATGGTTAACCAGCACTTGATTCTGAAAACCCAGCAGTGAGACAAATTGGGAAATTCCAAGAGAATGTACTCACCAAACAGCAATAACACAACAAAGCTGGCAGGAACTGTGAATGGTAGTTTGCTGGCAATTGGTTGAAAAGACTCAGCACTGCAAGGATTTAGTTAAGGAGATGTGAAAATAAATCACTGAGGCAGTGTCCAGCAAAGTGTATTGACCTTCACACCGGTACACACATTGCAAATTACAACAGTATCAGTGGGAAGGGAAGAAACAGAGGCTAAAATACAGAAGGAATGCAAATGTGGGCAATGGAAAGCCATCCATTACAGCGTGTGAGTGGCAATCAATAACCTCTTAACTAGGCAAGGGAGAGAAAATAACTCCACATGGTGTGTTGTCAGAAGGTGCAGGACCTCAGGCACTTTTAAAAAGTGAGAACAGTTGCAGTGTGGTACAGGTTTGCTAATAATGAGGCAGGGCATTTAAAACCTCTGTGAGATGAATTTCTGAGAGAGCACAGAGAATAAGCAGCATGGGAGATGGAACTCAGAGCTCAGATTCCATCTGCCTTCATCCCCGGCTGCCTGGAGTGCCAGTTCAGGATAAGGGGCAGAACACCTCATTCTTACTTCAAACCTCTGAGACAAACCCCTGAGAGAGAGCCCAGCATGGAAAGGGAACCATGCAGAGTAAGCCAGGAAGGAGTGCTGGGAAGCTGTGCTCACCACAGGCAGGTCTCTCACTTGTTGATGGGTTTTAGTTGGTTTCCCCCCCTTCTTCAAAGTATGATGGGAAAGAGATCTGATAGCACGACTTCATGTAATAAAACTGCAGCAGAGCCTGGCTCTGCTCACCTGGGCTAACCCCCTGCCGGGGCAGGGACACCTGAGCAGGTTGTACAGGAACACATCCAGGTGGGGTGGAATATCTTCAGAGAAGGAGCCTCTACAGCTTTGTATGCCTTGTGCCGCCTATGAGACTAAAATATTTCAATATAGTGAAGCTGTCAGTGCTTAGAAAATTAAAGCAATAATGGTAATTGAAAAAAAAAATCTTTTTAACTTCTCACTAATCTCACAGTTGTGTGCAAGTCAGGCTTGTTGGAAGTCTCAGATTTTAACTCCTGTCAGGTTTGTAATCTGCCGTGTGTTCTTTTGGCATAGTGGGACACTCAAAACAGCTGTAAGGTATATTTGTCTCAAAGCCTGACTATTTAAATATTTTGTACAAGAAAGAGAGTGCATTGCAGCAGGTTGTAAGGAGCTTTGCAATTCTTGCTTTTTTGTTTTCTATGTTCTTTGCCTTTCTTTTGTATGCTGTGACAGATAAAATAAAATAAAGGTCCTTCATACAGAATGAAAATATGAAACTACATAAGGACCTCCTTCATCAGAGAAAGAGAGAATAAATTGTTTTGGAATGTTGGTTAATGCACAGAGCACAGTCAGACATGAAAGTGAGGAAAACAAAAATGTTCTCCGATAGAATCTTACTCTTTCCTTTCGTTGTGTTTCAAATTTTCCTGACAGAAAACAGCTGAAAGGGGATCAAGGAACTTTGCACTTTCCTCAAAATGTATCAACCCATGGCCACCCAAGGCTGGGGAGAGGTTTGTAGACCGGGCAGATCTTGGCTGTGTTGAAATTCATGCTGAAAATGTCGTGGTGTTCTTAAAAGTTATTGAGGCTGCAGTTCTCTGGAGTTCTCAGCTTGAAGCCTTTCACTAAAACATTTAGAAAATAACATAAACCAGGTAAACAGAGGGAATTGATTTTTTTTGCTGCACACAAATACTGGGTTAGAGGTAAGTCCTTCTATAATAACTTCTGAGTGTTCTGCCTGTAACTCAACCCATTGCCTTGATCTTTTGTCCTCCTCTGTGATGTACATGATATACAGACACTTCAGACTGCAGGGTTCTGTGTTTGCAGCTCTTTTAGCTCTGAACTACGTTATATTAGATTATACATTGCTTTTTATCCAACTATATATTTGGTGTGCTTACAGATCCATACAGACCTGAAAATGCATGAAATATTTAGGGTGCTTTGTCTATCTTTATGTTGTGATCACTCCCAGTGAAACACCCGTGTCACCAATAGCTGGGAGAGTTGCAGCTGAATTCCTGATGAACTTTTCTTGACCTCCTGTGCAGTGTGTCAGCTTTTCCCTGTGGCTGGCATTATGTATGGTTGGCTTAGTATCCACCACACACTGTAATCATCATTGTCTTTGCTCTCAGGTAAATGGCAGCATAATCACAGAATCCCAGAATGGTTCGGGTTGGAAGAAACCTTAAAGATCATTTAGTTTCAACACCTTCCGCTATCCCAGGCTGCTCCAAGCCCTGTCCAACCTGGCCTTGGACACTGACAGGGATCCAGGGGCAGCCACAGCTTCTCTGGGCATTGTGGAAATGCCTCACCACCCTCACAGAGAACACATTTTATCCATGAAATCATTCATATGTTTTTTGAGTTGGGCTGTTTGTGTGTGTTTGTACCTCTCCCATAGAAAGTGCTTAATTAAAGCAGCTTTAATTTTGCTTCTTTCAGAAGGATCTCGCTAGATAAACTAGGCAGTTCTGGAGACTGAGGAATAAATTAAGAATTCTCCTCAGACAGAAATGGAGCTAATTAAACCAAGATAAACATAATTAGACTCCTATCTGCAATAAAGGTAAGAGAGATGGTGATACAAGAGAAGCCATTCAGCTCAGACTGTGATATGGCTGCTGTAAGTTTGAGAATCCTCAAAGTTGCGGTTTCAAATCCCTGGGAATAACATCTTCTTTGGAGAGGCCTTGATGTAGGAAGCCTAAAAATCACGTGGCCCGAGACAGTAATTTTGGAAGACAGTGGCAGTTTTTCTCCATCCCAATCTTTAGGCTCTGCAGAATCTTTCTCTTTGCTGTCTGATCTATTGTTTTCCGGAGTCATTTCTGCCAAGAACTTTCTAATGTAGGTAAATGCACAGCTCCAAATGATTTATGGGAAGGTTTCATGGCAAGTGTTGGGAAAGATCCAAACCTCACAAGAGAGCTGAGGACCCAACAATTTTTGTTTCTACTTCTGAATAAATGACCAGATTTTGAGGAGGGCACAGTGCCAGCTTTCCTCTATGCCAGCTTCTCTTCATTCTTCTCAGACAGAGCTATTGGTTCCAGAGAGCTTTCATATATTTTGGATAGGGTCATAAATGGCAATATACTATAAATACACTATAAATGATTTTATTCTAAGGAAAAGGAAGACAAGACCTCAGTGGAGGTCATGACAAAAGGAAAAAGAAAGCAGAAAATGTTCTTGAAGCGATATGACAAGATAATGCCATCTTTAAGCATTGTAAATTTGCACATTTTTCTCTTGATTCTATCCAAGTGCCAGGTCAGTGCTAACATTAATCAAAAATATTCCTCAGAAACTGTTGGCTAAACTTTTGTCTCTAACCTGCTATCAATTCCACAGGGCGAGGAGCTGAATGCAAAGCATTGCCATCTACTTATGCTCATTAGACATCGAGAATGCTGAAAGCAGTAATGAAATGCCCACTGCATTAAATGTTCTTGAGGAACCGTCAGAGCTGATTGTTTTACCAGGTTTGAATAGCTGAGCGAGTCATTATCTCCTGCAATTGCACCGGTTGGAATTGTGCTCACCAGTGGTTTGTGAGACGCGATGTGCAATTGCAGGGAGCAGCACCCAATACTGTGGTTTACTTTTTGTTTAGATTTGATAATAAACCTCCAAGGACAGCAAAATCTTTTTAACTTGCAGAAGTGCTTGTTTAGTTTAATTGCAACCAGACTTTTCCCTGTGGAAAGTTACTCTAGCAAGGGGGTTTGGTAGGTTCCATTCTGCAAAAAATAACCCCAGGGAAGTTTATCTGCTTTCAGAGATATTCCCTCCTTAAAGAAGAGTTTGGAGAAACAAGCTGGCCACAGAATTAAGGAGGAGAACAATTTTTAGTCGTCTGTCATGTCTCTGTTCCCTTCCCCTCATGATGCGTGCTCAGCCTAATATTTGTGTCTAGTTAGGAGCCACATCTTGATGATGGAGCTGTCAGCCAGGGAAGTTAACTTGCTTTAATTTCCCTTTCAGGATCTGGTAGCCCCCTCCGAGATGGGGTGTTTGGAAAGTTCTGGCAGTTGTCTTCCTTCAGCACATCACTGGTGCAAATAACAGCAGGTCCAGTAACCTTGTGGTGGAACAGGATATTGGATAATATATCTTATAGGAAAATCCCTGATCAGGAGATACAAAAGCTTCCTGGAAACTGCATAAATTAAGATGGTTTCAGGCTGGGAATATTCACATTTTTCTCACTACACACTGAGGCTGGTGACCTCTGACCTTCAGCTTGGCTGTTGTTGCTGCCTTTCATAGATTTTTGGAGAGATTGCTGTTTCACATTTAACTCTCGCTGCCTGCCTGACAATGTAGGACTGATCAGGCCATCCAGGAAGACCAGGCAAGATAAATTAGATGCTTAATTTGCACATCAGGAGCTTCAGACAGCCTAATTTTAAGAGGACATTTTGATAAAATAAAATGGCACTGTGCACATATTAGTAATTGCCAGTTCCACAAAATTATTAATGATACATGAGCTCTGGGCTTTGAATCTTTGCTTAAATTAGTGTTTGAAGGCTGTGCCATGAAATACAGACAACAAAACTCATTAGAAAACTTACCACATAATTGTCAATATTATTTGTAATTGATATTGTTTTTCTCCATCACTCTCCATTCTCCCAACTGTCCTATATAAAAACAAATATATACCAACAACACTCATAATACAGATTAGCCGCATTGTGAATACTCTTCCCAAAATATAAGCTGATTTTAGCAAATCTGAAAACGGAACGATGTATTCCTGGGCGTGCCACTGCCTCCCATTGCTCAGCATCCTTTAAGGGTTCCCACTTTTCCTGAACAGAGCAGTGTTTAGGTGAGGTTTTTTGGGTGAGTTTGTGTTCTTGTATCTCACCTCCTTGCTCCTTCCATCCTTTCTAGATGCATTCTGTCTTTCCACACCTTCTATCCTTTATTTACCTTGAGAGCAAGGAGAAACTTAAGCAGATCATCAAAAATATGTGTTCTGCAGGTGGTTTAAATATCTACTTCATTTTGGTCTGAACTATCCCTTTCCCACATATAAATACATGAGGATCAGGGCTGCTTTCTCCAGAGCTGCTCCCAGACCCTGGTTCCAAGCTCCAGGCACAGAACTGGCCATGTGAGGTTCTGCATATGTGAACATAACTCAGAGCTGCTTTATCTCTTCCAATAACACATAGAAAAAGTGTTCTTGTACTTTCTTTTTTTTTTAACAGACAGATTTTCAGATATTTTTCCAGATTTTTTTCCAGATTTTTCTCGGTTTGAACTTTCCATCACACATGGAGACAAACCTTCTGTGTACAGTTCTTATCATTGTGACTTTTAATATCAGTGGAGCTGATAGACTGCTAAATTTTGCTTACTTTGTGCTTCTGTGTACACCTTGAACATATATATCCTATTGTGAATACAAAATTATATATGGATATATATTCTCAGTGATGTTACTGATTTTAAAATCTTCTCAAAACTGCCTTGAGAACCCTTTAAAGCAGATTCTTGTGTGGCATTCCTTGAAATGCTGAAGAAGTAAAATATTGGCCATCTATAAAATTGTGCACATTCTTTTCTTCTGTTTCACAAACAGGTTTTATTCTTTGCATCTCATTTACACATTGCTGAGAACTGTAGCTGGCAAAGGGCAAAGAGGAGCATTCTCTGGAGCATTTGCTTGCTCTGTGTCAGCTTGGATGAATATAGATACATGTGTGAATTTGGAAGTAAAATTAAAAAAAATTGAAAAGAGTAATATAAAAGAAAGAACTTCCCAATGTTTTAGCTCATTATATAATCTTCATTTCATAACAAATGGTCCTCTGGAATGATTCTATTTTTTTGTATCAGTAAAATGCTTCTAAATTTGCAGAGGATTTGTGGGGACAGACACAAATCTAAATGCATCCCACTGACCTGGGAGTATCCCAAGATGTGGAACATGCCCTGGGATGGTGGATGAACATGAGGAGCTGAGCTGGAAGTGAAATAATCCAGCACCTGCACAAACCTCCTGTACTCTCCATTAAATTGTTGTCCTTTGATGTACTTTTGACCATCTGATTTGGGCTGGCAAAAAGTGCTTCTTGTTGGCACAGGTGTCACTCACACTCTGACAGGGAGCTTAGATAGCCATAATTTAGTCAGTTTTAACTCTCTTCTCTCCACATTGTCCTCTTTTCTCTGCCCAGGTGAGACCCCACCTGCAGAGCTGCCCCGGCCCTGGGCCCAGCACAGGAAGGACCTGGAGCTGCTGCAGAGAGCCCAGAGGAGGCACCAGGATGAGCAGAGGGATGGAGCAGCTCTGCTGGCAGGAAAGGCTGCGAGAGCTGGGATTGTTCAGCCTGGAGAGGAGAAGCTTTGGGGTGACCTCACTGTGGCCTTGCAGGGCCTGAAGGAGCTGCAGGCGAGATGGAGAGAGACAATTGCCAAGGGATGGAGGGCCAGGACCCAGGGAATGGCTTCCCAGTGCCAGAGGGCAGGGCTGGATGGGATATTGGGCAGGAATTGTTCCCTGGGAGGGTGGGCAGGCCCTGGCACAGGGTGCCCAGAGAAGCTGTGGCTGCCCCTGGATCCCTGGCAGTGCCCAAGGCCAGGTTGGACACTGGGGCTTGGAGCAGCCTGGGACAGTGGGAGGTGTCCCTGCCCATGGCAGGGGTGGGAATGGATGAGCTTTAAGGTCCCTTCCAACACAAACCATTCTCTGCTTCTATAATTCTGTGATTTTAATTGTCTTCCAGTGGCCCTTGTTTAATATTGATACCCAGAGGCCACATTTGTTTCCTTTTTGAACAGAAATAAAATCCAGTTTTACAAGACACAGTGTCTGTTTGCATCTCCTGTAGATGTAAGGAGGTGCTGTAGATATTTCAACACCCTGAGGACATCTTTATATAATGATTGCTCTTGGGCTGAAGCAATTTAAAAATCCCACTGCATACACTTGATGTTTAGTATAAAGAATGAGGGCAAATGCAAAAGAATTGCAATAAATAAGCTAAACACTAGAGAATACTGGATCTAGTCTGCAATTAATAGAAGTGCAGCCATCATAGAAAGAATTCATGTTTATAAAGTACAGCTGTGCTTTGTTCTTTTATCAAATCTTTGGGGCAAGTTTGTCTTGAAAGCTGAAGTTCTAAATTTGCAAATTTCCCATCTCACTGCAATTTCTGCCATCCCAATTAATACATTTAACCAAATGCTATTTTTAACTATAAATCTAATAAGAATAACAACAAAGAAGTTTGTCTGAGCACCTCTTTCCAGAATGTTTTAAATGAAGTGTGAGCTGCAGGAATGAAACCTCTCCTTCCCCTTTAGCTGCTGTTGGTGTGGTCAAATCCACAGTTCTTCAGCTTTGGGATTTTACTCCTTACATTCCACACTTACTGTTCAGCTCTGCTCACTGCTCTTTGCAAATTTCCCACTCTTTCTGTCTCTCCCTCTGGTAATCTTGGCTTAAGATGGTGAATCCTTCTACAGTCACATTTTGGTTTTTTCTTTCCCACTCAACACATGTTTGAAGTTTGATTTGCAGCAGCACTGGACAGCTCAGGGGGCCTGTGGGGATGCAGTGGAGCCCTTGTGTGAGCTGGTTGTGTAACCTCGATTATCTCAGTGTTGTTTAGGCCCTGATTCATTGCAGAGCTGCAGTGGGTCTGACGGGGTCTGTCTGTCCCACACCTCTGTAACCCCAACCCTCCATCCATCCCCCTCGGCTTCATCTCAGCAGGGCACAGCCTGCTCGTGTGTCCAAGAGATCTTCCTCCTAGGAGAGGATATTAAATGTTCAGCTGCAGAGTCAGGGCGAGAAATCTCCTTTATGAGCACAGTTGGATAACCTTTGGTATTTCCATGGGTATAAAGCCTGAAACAGAACCTACAGCTGATTCCAGTGCCAGGCCGTGTCAGGAGAAATCTCATTTTTTTTATTAAGCCAGTGATTTGAGCATCATTCTACCACTGACTGAGTTTTAACAGCAAATTTTTGTATTCTTTAGAAAGAAATCAGAGCTAAAAAGCAAAAACTTTTCTGTGAGCTTTAACAGTGGAAGAAGGAAAGCATATTAGTAAGGAGACAGCACATTGCAAATTAATGTAAACCTTATGGTTTCTCAGCAGTTTCTTGGAATTTTAGTGCTCTGAGTGTATTTGTATCCACAGTTACACTGAGATTTCTTGAAATATTTAATGCAGTGCTTTATTGCATCATTTATATATTTTTAGACATAATGTGCCTGAGTGGAATAGATTTTTCCTTGTGATTACACCACTTCAGGTGAAAATATCAACATGTACAGGGAGGATGATATAAGCCATGTTTTTTTTACAGGAATTTAGATTTACAGATGAAAAAATATTGAAGTCATAAAGCAGAATAAGGTGATTTTTAATTTAAATCTGGTTCAATTTTTAAAATATAATCTGCTCTTCAGAATAAGAAGCTCTATGTTATATGTCACAAGCAAAACAAATTTTTTCCTCCTAAATTCTTTGACATCTTTTAAACTGGAAGAGGATAGATTTAGATGGGATACAAAGAAGAAATTTTCTACAGTTAAGCATGGGGAGGCCCTGGCACAGGGTGCCCAGAGAAGCTGTGGCTGCCCCTGGATCCCTGGCAGTGCCCAAGGCCAGGTTGGACACTGGGGCTTGGAGCAGCCTGGGACAGTGGGAGGTGTCCCTGCCCATGGCAGGGGGTGGCACTGGATGGGCTTTAAGGTGCCTTCCAACCCAAACCATTCCATGGGATAAATACAGCTCCTTCAAGAGCATTATCTGTGGATAATAGCAGTTATTTTAAACGGCCTAATGCTGTCACAGCTAATTACAATTCTTTGCCTTTTGGTCACTGAGAGCTCAGTGAAGCTGATTTATGAAGGTTGTGCTCATCTATTGTAGCTCAGTGAGAGAACAAAGACTAAAAAAACCAGAATGGACAGGAGAGTATCCAGTGCATTTGTTAAATATCCCACTATTAATCAGAAAACTCGAAGAAGCTGCTGATTCTTTGTTCCCCTTGTTCATTGCTGAACCAGGGATGATTTTGCTGTAGCTGACGTGCAGTGGCCATCCAGCCTTCCCTTCCTCTGCTGGCCCCGCTCCAGGAGCTCCCTGGCCCTGCTGTGCTGAGGATCCAGAGCTGGACACGGCACTCCAGAGGTGCCCCGGGCTGGGCACAGGGGCAGGATCACCCAGTTTATTCATCAACTTTCATTGTAGAACTTTCTTCTTGTGAGGATTTATATCATTTTTAACCAACTCTTAACATTTTCTATCATTCATTTCTTCTTCACTGATTAGTTGCTAAGGAACTGTACTTGCTAAGTAGGAAGGTGCCCACTGCACAGATTTTTAGAGCCCTTCTTGTTGAGAACCACATCTAAAACCCTTTGAAATTAATAGGGAGTCATAAAATCATAGAATTATGAAGTGATTTGGGTTGGGTTGGAAGGGACCTTAAAGCCCATCCAGTGCCACCCCTGCCATGGGCAGGGACACCTCCCACTGTCCCAGGCTGCTCCAAGCCCCAGTGTCCAACCTGGCCTTGGGCACTGCCAGGGATCCAGGGGCAGCCACAGCTTCTCTGGGCACCCTGTGCCAGGGCCTGCCCACCCTCCCAGGGAACAATTCCTTCCCAATATCCCATCCAGCCCTGCCCTCTGGCACTGGGAAGCCATTCCCTGGGTCCTGGCCCTCCATCCCTTGGCAATTGTCTCTCTCCATCTCTCCTGCAGCTCCTTCAGGCAGTGGAAATCCATTTGTTTTTCATCAGACCTTAAAGCAAAAAAGCCTTGGCTTTCTACAGAGGCAAATTTTTTGGAGGAGGATGCATAGATCTGATCAGCCAAGAATCTGGAGGTGTTACTCTTCAGGTTGTTGATGCATCTGTGCTCAGCTTAGTCTGGAGTTTTAAGGGCAGGAACATTGTCAGGGGATTTAATGAGATAATTTGGGCTTTGTACTGTGGAAAAGAACCTGTTTGTTTAGCAGGTGTTTCCTGGGATTTCCAAGGCCAGACTGTGTGCATCACTGGTGAGGGAGCCTCTGGAATGCCCTCTCCCAGTTTGTATGACTGCAAAAATTCACCAAAATCAAGTTACACTTGGAATAAAATAAACTAAAACCCAGCCAGGGAGCAACTCAAGGTCTGTTATTTCAAATGTGGAATCCCTAAAAATTCTCTTCGACTTGAATTTAAGGAAAAGAGGTTTGAGACTTTTATTTCAGGGTAAATGGTCAGTGTATTAAAATTTTAGTCTCCCTTTTTTTTTCATATTATATCCATTTATCTAAATCATGAGTGTCTGTTGTGCATGACGGTTCCATATTAATAGTGACTTACCAGAATTTAAGCTATAATAGAGAAGTCAGGACAATCTATTTCAATCATTAAATCTGGACTTTGCTTAGCCTGTATTAAAACATTCTTCTATTCAGGTGACCCCCCCCATGACTGTTTTTTTTTAACAAATCAGAATTTATAATGTTATCAAGACCAGATCAAGGTTCAGTGATTAAATAGAGCAGATGATTTCATCGTGTCAGAAACAGCCGGGCTTTGTTTTTCTGCAATACTGAAATTTGAGCACTATTCTGTGTGAACACAGTATGGATTAATATTCTAAACACAGAGTATTTGCTCTCTTCCTACCTCTAAAGAGAAAGGAAATTAAGACACTGTATCAGACTGGCTTTATGATAAAAGTAAATGGGTTTTAAGAATCACACAGTTCTCAAATAAATTCTCTCAGCATTCCTATTCAAGATGTTAATTTAATGGAACCACTTGAATCACGAGTGTGGTCTTTCCATGAGGAAGATAATTAAAGAGTTTGAAAACTAGGATTAATAAATCATTATAGCAAGTTTAGTTTCAATTAACAACATAAATGCAACTATTTTAGCAAGTAATTGGCATCTGATGAGCATGTTGCTGGGTATAGCTGTTTAGATATTAATCAAACTTCCAAACCTTGCTTACAAAATCACTTAAAGACATGTACATAATTTCCCTTTATTTACATGGTAACTAAGCTTATCTCTTACATGTGCTTGCTCAGGGCCACAACTTGGAGCATATGCTGAGATTATTATTTATTAATTATAGCCAAAATTGCCAATATGATTCAAAAGTCCATGGGGCAGCACGTTTGCCTTTTTGATATACTCTGTGTAATCTCAACCATTGCGGAGGTTTCGTAGCTCTGTGGGTGTCAGTTCACAGAACTGCTCAATTTTCAGTCTGAATCTGAGCAAAACAGCAGCTTCGTTTGGAAAAAAAATGAATGAAACTAATTTGTGAGCAGCTTTCCTTTGAAAAATGAATGAAACTAATTTGTAAAAAATACAGCGATGGGTCTTTCTGATGAAAAAGGTAATAAAAATGCAAGGCATGCAAGCATATTTTGTGCTCAGATCCAGTTAGTTTGTGCTTGAGCAGACTAAATTAAATACTATAAATTCTGCCCAAGAAATGTAAATACTAGGAGTTAAATCTGACTAAAAACTTGAAGCTAAAAAGGAGAAGCTACCTTTAAATTTAATCTCTTAGATTTGAAATCATTTGCTATAACTGAAATGATGTTGCTCATTGATGTATACTCGTAATCATTAAATATATGTGAAATATGAAAAAACTTGCTTTAAAGACTGCCACAAAAATGCTTCAGTAACAGAAGAAAAGATTGTTGTTTCTTACATTGGATATGAATCAGAAGCGAAAATCTTGAACCACAGGGAAATTAGTGATTTATCTGATGTGATGATGACTGAAAATATCAAATCTCTCCCTTTTGCTGGAGAATTTGCTCTCCTGAGACACCCAGTGCAGTAAACTGGGTGGCAGAGCATGGCCTGAGAAGGGCACAGTGCAAAGGTGAGGATCCTGCTGTGTGCCCTCATCAGGAAGGGAGAGCAGCACTTCCAGCCATTCCTAAGGAAGATCTGCAGCCGTCCATGGGGAGGAGTTCACACAGGAACTTTAAATCTGACTTTTTGTTTGATAGTGTTTAGTTTTTCCACTCCTGTCCCTGACTGGCATGAATGGCTCCACACCAAAAGGCTTTGGCCTCCTTTGAGGAAGATGAGGGCACAGTTCATCCCTCCGCAAGAATTCCACTCAGGAGACTGATTCTAAGTGCTTTGGCAGCCCTTTGAAGGCACTGAGGAGTCAGAGCTCCACACCCAGGGAAGGCAGAACATGGAAGGTCATTGGGAAGAACTTTGAAGCACTTTTAGAATCTTGAGAGTCTCATCAGAGCCTGACAGGGTTTATTTTGTTGTGAAATCAGTACTGCCCAGAGTATGGCTGTGCTGGCTCTGCCAGGGGCTTTCCTCAGACATTGGGAAGTTTGGTCCCTCTCAAATCTATCCTGGCAGGGGGTTCCCTGCACCCCGTGACCCCTGGAAGGAATGAAAATAACCCAAGAGTACTGTAAAACAAACATTCAACCCCCTTAAGGGCACACCCCAGGTTATTGCCCAAACTGCCACCTCAGAGCTGGTTGAGGAGGGTCAGCACCTCCTCCTCCAGCAAAGAAACCAAATTTTCCCCATTTGAATGATTTACAGTGCAGCCTTTCCCCCATGTCAGCTTTTATAGGCAGCATTTACATCAAAACAGAACAATTCCTGTAGTTGGACAAAGCTCTCATCTTTATTCTTCTGCATAGAACAAACAAAAAAAAATCATTTCAAATTTTGAATGAAATGGGACATGGGGATTAACCAGGCAGTAAGTGAAAGCAAGCTACAGCCTCGAGCACATTTGTAATTAGGTAAGTTACAAACACTTCAATAATGAGAAGGATAATAGAAATTCTGACAGGTCCTGTACTGCAGAGAGCTTGTGGGCACCACTGTAATAAATGAACAGAGATCTATTTGATTTTTTGTTAAAAGTGAGAAGCCCCAAGAGTTTCGTGTTACTTCATTTGGTGCTTGGTGAGGCTGTTTATATGAGACTTTCCCCTACATTTTAAATCACTTATTGCTGCTTTGGCAGTGTCTGTTAGATTCCATTAGATTCATTAGCTCTTCTAAAGAGCATTGCTCTGTGGAAATAGCTGAAACAGCTGCCCTGTGTAATTTTGTTATTGCTTTAATTTACTCAGAATTCTGTTTTAACATTCCAGCTGTCAAATATAAATAGGAAAAAACAATTGATATATAAGCACTTTCTACCTCAGTATTCTTACATGTACAGTTTAGGGGAAGATGACTGAGAAACTAAACAAATGTAAGGCTTGTTTTGTTATTTTCCAAGAGATTTCTTGGAGCTGCTGGAAGTAGATAGCACTTCTGAAAATGTCAGCGGTGGAGCACTTCACTGTGGGGTGAGTTCTGCTCCTCTGCCAAACTGCTCCTCTCACACTGTGAAACATCTGTCAGTCTCCAAGCCCAGCTGCCTTCTGTCCAGCACCACTTGTTCCCTCTTAGATCTTGGCCAAACTGGGGTCAGAAGATCTAGACATGTGCTGGTGTCCTTAAAGCCTTTTTTAATTCCTCCTGGATAAGTTTTCCCTGAGCATCTCTGTGCAGCTGCAGGCCTGCTGCTGGAAATGGGTGAGTCCATTCATGAAGCTCCTTTGATTTGCTAACAGAACCCTTTATGTGTTGTAATGTAAAGTCTTCTTGCTTACAAGAACACAGAATTGCTTTCTTTTTATGGTCCCACCCAGACCATCCAGTGAGAAAATTCAGGGATCTCCTGTTGTTGTTGAATACTGATTAGGAGTACAAAACTGCAGAGCAGGGTATAACAACAACTGATCTGGCAGCAGTGCAGGCTCAGTATCTCTCACAGTTGATTGAGTAATGCCAACCTAAAACCAGTCTTTGTTACCAATATCTTACAAATACAGCTAGAAAAGGGTTAAATCCATAAAGGAATGGCTTTTTTTTTTCCGGGTGAAGAGAAGAGAGCAAGAGGGAAAAGAGATTTTTATCTTTCATCTTTGGTTCTGTTCTGATGTCTTTAGTGAAATGAGGCAATCTTCTTAAAAGGGACTTCAGGATGAAATCTAATGTGGCATTTTCACACTGCCAGAGGGCAGGGCTGGATGGGATATTGGGCAGGAATTGTTCCCTGGGAGGGTGGGCAGGCCCTGGCACAGGGTGCCCAGAGAAGCTGTGGCTGCCCCTGGATCTCTGGCAGTGCCCAAGGCCAGGTTGGACACTGGGGCTTGGAGCAGCCTGGGGCAGTGGGAGGTGTCCCTGCCCATGGCAGGGGATGAAATGAGATGAACCTTTAATGTTCCTTCCAGCCCAAACCTTCCTGGGATTCTGTGAATATCTGCATAGGATGAGTCTTATGCTACACAGTTTTTTTCTGCAAACTCTTGGCATTTGCCCGTAGAGATCTGCCTGTGGACTTTGCAAACACAGAAGGTCCATTGCCTTTTTTCCAACAGGCAGATCAAATAGTATTTTCTTGAACAAAACTGCCAATTTAAGCACACCCAGCCAGTTGTTGTGCTTGAAGCTGTTGTGTAGTCAGAAGGGAGATAGTGAAAGTTCTGGAGTGCTAATCTAGAAAAGATACTGTCAATGCTCTTCTCTGGAGGGCTTTGCTCTCAAAGACCATTGTCTCCATTATCTGAGTTTTAACCTATCTATTCTCTATTTTTTAATTCAAAACTAATCATTTTTTGGAAACAGTCATGTCATTTCATGTCCCAAATCCAGTGAATTAGGAATGCTACTGTTGTGCCATCTGATAGGGCATCTCCTTCAAATTAAGTTCCTTTAAAAGCTGTTTCTGATATCTCAGTGATGCAGAGCACACAGACAGACCTTTTACTTCTCATTGTTAATAAGTCTTCAAATGCTAAACTTTAGATTTCTGCTGTCAAAGGCAAATGTTTGTTTATGTCCTCCTCAACAGCTGTCATGTTAGTGTCACTCTTTCCTTAGTTTTTCCTTTAATTGCCTTTCAAAATATAGTCTTGAAGATGAAAGGCCAGGTACCTTTTTTCAAAGGTCAGGCTTAACTGGCAGTGATGCTCACTGCAGTTTTCTGAAGTCAGCTCCCTTGTCTCAGTAGATGAATATGTTGTCATAGCACAGGTATGCAGCACATCCAGAACTGGTTTATGTTGTACTGTTCTGCTCTGCAAGTTTCCAGCATGTTATCTTTTAACACTAATTCCCAGCCAGAAGACCCGCTTAGTCCCAATATACTCAGAATTAAGGTTAAGGTATTTCTAGTGTGGATAATGCAATAATGGATGTGAAGTTTAATCAAGTATTTCCTTGGATATAAATATATTTTTCCTTGTTCATTTGTTTCTAAACACACTAAGGGTGCCCAGCCTTTGGCTGAAGGCAAAGCCTGTGGTAGGATTCTCTGTTTTATTAGGGATATAATATTTGTTCCCTGTGCTGTTTATTCCTCTGCTGCCTGCTAACAGCTACACAAGCAGGCAATGGTGCAAAAGGAAAACATGCCACTGAGAATTAATTGCATATGTTACAACATGGTCCAGTCTTTGCTGTTGGAATAAATGATTAGGAAATCAAATGGTAAACTAAATACCGATTGAACTGCTTTCCTCAGGACTGCTGTTGCTGATAATCCCAGTATTCTTTGCAGCATTAGTGAATCACATCCTTTGTTTGAAATAATCTCCTCTCAGATTGTCAAAGGACAAACTGAGTATGAAAATAAAGATATTTAGCACCGTAACGGTTTGCTGGTCTGCATTAATTAGGGAATTTGGAGAGCGTTAATTATCAATTTATATTTGTTGCAAACTGATCTGTTGCCAGTCCTTTGGGATTCAGGAAGTGTTGATCATGGTATTTTGTCATCACCAGACCAAATGGGGAAAATCTAAAGCCAGAGAGACAGAAGAGAACAGCTCCTGCTGAACTGAGATTGGCATTTGGCACCTGCAGCCTCATCCTGCTCAGCAAGGACCTCTGCACAAAAGGCAGGTGTATGAGAATCCTACCAGCTCATTAAATTCCTGATAAATTCTTGGCCTGAGAGTCTTTCCTTACCTTACTGCCACTCACCAGTCTGTTTGGGAAGGACATGATTGTTCACATTATTAACAAAGCTGGATTTAAGCAATTTGTCTACTCATTGGACACTCAGAATGGACCTGTCCTTTTTTGCAGATATTTCTGGCTACAGCCAAAAATGGCTCAATAGAGATAATTTGTTTTAAAAGTTTCTTGTTTAAAATACAGTAACTAGATTTAATTCTTTAAATTCTTCGTGGCTTCTTCATGCAAAGTGTCACCAAGGAGTCCCTTTAAGGATTAAAAGCGGTGTTCAGAAAGTTCTTGAGCTTCCATTTCTGGGTACTTCAGAAATCCATAAGAGTGCTGCTTGGAGGATACTTTCACATAGCCCTTCTCTACATCAGGTGTGCTATCAAATGCTTTAATCACATCATTAGTTTTCCCCAAAGACTTCAGCTTTATGCCACATACAGTTAAACGCTAACGTTGATGTTGAACAGGTCACCAAGCTGGGAGTTCCAGGTAGCTTTGTAGGTTTTGTACTTTACTGAGGCAGAGCATTCATATTGCCCAGTGGTCTCTGTAAGAACACTTCCACTTTGCTGAAAGAAATGTCCATTTTTAAAAATAGGCTGGTTTAAAAATTTTCTAACTGAATAGGATACAACAAAAAAATGTGTCCACTTCAGATGTGTCATGTCATCAGTTCACGGTGGCCTCGTTGGCTACTCTTTGCCCATTTGTTGATCAGTAGGAGATAGGTGTCTTCTAGAAGAACAGAACCACCTAAAGACATCCATAAGTGAATATTTCAGGAGTGTCAGAAATCCAATGCCATTCTGTATTGGCAGAATGATGTATTTTGGAAGGTGTTTGACTTGGAGGAGGAAGCAACCTGACCCCCAGAAATACCTCTCCAGTAGCCAGCACTCATGGCATTGCCACTCCTCCTCAGGCATGTTCAAAGACCCAGCAGCAATGTTCTGGCAGCTTTCTGTAATAGATTTTGCTGTGTTGATCTAGGAAATATATGGAGGAAGTTCAGAGTTGTGATTGCTATGAAGCATTTTCTTCTCAGGGATGTGAAAAATTAAACTATCAAATGAATCATAAAGCTGTATTGTGTTTGTGTGGCAAGGAGGGTTTTTTCTGGGGGGGATGCAGGGTGGGGGGATACAGGGGTGGCTTTTGAGAGAAACTTGGAGAAGTTTTTCCCAGGTCTGACAGAGCCAATTCCAGCCAGCTCCAGGAGAGACCCACCCCTGGCCAAGGCTGGGCCCAGAGGCAGCACCTCTGGGGTAAAGTAATTAAAAATTGGGGAAAAAAACCCTGCAGAACTGAAGATGGGAGAGAGAAGTGAGAATATATTAGAGGAATAGCTCTGCAGCTCACCCAAGCCAGAGCAGAAGGAGGGGCAGGAGCTGAGGTTCCCCTGAGCCCAGGGTGCAGCCCAGGGAGAGGCAGCTGTGCCCCTGCAGCCCATGGGGGCCAGGATGGATCAGAGATCCCCCTGCAGCCCCTGGAGGGCCCCACACTGGAGCAAGGGGTGCCTGAAGGAGGCTGTGACCCTGGGGAACTCCACGCTGCAGCAGCTCCTGGCAGGACCTGTGGCCCCACGGAGAGAGGAGCCCAAGCTGAACAGGTTTGCTGGCAGGACCTGTGACCCCACAGGGGACCAGGCTGGAGCAGTTCCTGAAGGACTGACTGCACCCATGGAAAGGGACCAGCCTGGGGCAGTCTGAGCATGAAGCCCATGTGAAGGACTCATGTTGAAGAAGTTCATGGACCATCCCCTGTAGGTGGGATCCCTCCCTGGAGCAGGGAGAAGGGTTAGGAATGAACAGGAGGAAGGGGTGGCAGAGACAAGGTGCCATGAACTGACCACAGCCCACATTCCCTGTCCCCCTGTGCCTCTGAGGGTAGAGAAAACCAGGAGTAATGTTAATCTTGAGAACAAGGGAGGTCTGGGTGGAGAGCGTTTTAATGCTTGGCCTTATTTCTCATTATCCTACTCTGATTTGATTATAAAATCATTTTCCCCAAGTTGGGTCTGTTTTGCCCATGGTGATAAGGTGGAGGATCTCTCCCTGTCCTAATCTCAACCCAGGAGCTTTTCGTTGCTTTTCCTCTCCCCTGCCCAGCTAAGTGACAGAGCAGCTGTGGTGGTCCCCTGGTGCCCACAGTGTACACTCTGAGACACATGAATCTATCATTTGGACACTTGGTCCTTATTTTGTAGTGGATTCTCCTGTATCTAGGCACTGGTCATCTCCGGGAAACTCCAGCATTGCTTTCCAGAGACAAATGCGTTGGTATTTTTATCTTGTAGCTCTCCTTAGTAGAAAGGTTTTTTAAAAATGCTGATCATTGATAGCGCATTTTCTGTGAATTCCTAGCTCTTGAGATCCGAAATGATAACGTTGTATTATCCATGGTTGTATTATCCATGGCATTTTGGATGGCAATGACTGAGCTCAGTGAGTACAGGATCTATTTCACTGCTGTCTCACTGACAATTATCGTCATTACTTTTATGCCCACTCTTTTTCTTTCTGATTTTTGCTATTGCTGTTCTTGATGGCCGCCATGGCTCGGATGAACTTGAAGCCAATCAACATTTTATGTCAATCCAATTTGTCTCCTCTCAGTTCTATATTAGGGCAGTGGTTTAAACTACTTTCTTTTCTGCTAAACTTGCATTTTCCTTCTGAAGAACTTTGGAGATTGTATATAAAAGGAGGACCAGGAACCTGCTGTTTTTCTTAAGCATTCTCAAAATGGAATGGAAATGTTCTTTTGTTGCGAAAGATTGAGAAAAATTTTGGAGAAAAGAAGTAATCTGTGAATTTATGAATGATGCTTTCTCACATAACTGAAGCTGCATGGAGGACAATTGAGCAGAGGACTGTAATTATTTTAAATAGTGATGCTTTCAAGAAAAATACTGAGCCTGGAGATTAGAACCCAAACTGAACTACTTGGCAATTTACATAACTGAAGTGGTGCATGGGAGATGGCATAGAGACAACTGGAAAACAGGTTTGTGGAGTTTTATTTTTAAATTATTTTTTTAATGGCAATTTTTTGAACAAATTAGTATTTAAAATATTTGAATATGCATTTGATGCTACATATTCTGAGCATGTACGATGTTTAGGGACTACATTCACACTTTTATCATGTTTTAGAATTTGTTTGGTGTTCATCAAATTGTAGTAGTTTGGCACAGAAAACAAGGAGCTCATAAAATGTTTGATAGACGCAGGTGAAGAAAATAAAAAGACATCTGATATTGGCAGTTAAAGTCTTACTCTGGGACTGTGAAGAAGAGTTAAAAGGTAGATATCAGCAACATTTTGAACTCTACAAGGAAGATTGCAATTGTACTTGATTCATTATTCATCAAAGAATGAATCTGACATAAAACCTCAAAGGTAAATACACCTAGTCTGTAAAACCAGACATTCTGATGGTTATTGCATAATCTCTCTACTACACACCTCTATTTATTTATTTATTTATACTCCTGGTCTTATTTTTAATTTCTCATATAATCTTCTTCAAAGGATGCAATGATTCTGCTCACATGGTGTGTGTAAGATACTCCTCAAAGGTTTGGAAAATCTTGATTTTAAAAAACCCCAAGCTGCTGGCTGCACTGGAGGGCAGTTAAATATTCCAGTGCCTGCACAGCTCCCGTTACTTTGACGGGAATATGTCTGGATGCAGATCTTTATTCCCAGATTCTGGTGCCCCCTGCCTTGTGTGTGTCACAAGGAGATTGCTCATTCCTCTCACCAGAGGTCAGGACAAACACAGGAAGCACAGAGGGGCTCCCAGCTCATCAGATTTTCATTCCCAAAGGCCTGACAGTTGATGGTTTATCAAGGTGTGGATCAGGCACCTTCATATCCCTGTGTGACAAAGGCTTTTGTCAGCCACGTGTGGTGCTGCTGCTTCATCAGAGCTCTTCACACTCTCACGTGGTTCCCGTTGTATCTGATTTATTTCTGCTGTGTGATGTTTCGGTACTTTTTCTGTAATTGCATCAGGTGGGGGAAATACCAAAAGAAGAGATTTTCTATTAGCTAAAGCACAAATATCTTTTGCACTCTGGAGTCAGGAGATGTAGCAGGATCATGGATCTGGCAGAATTATGGAAAAGTGTGAGACCAAGGGCAAAACAGTTAATTTGTGTGTGAGTTATTATTGTTCACGGAGTCTGTGCTCTGCACTGACTCAAACACCATTCCCAAATCTGAAAAAGTAGCATCAGTAAAGAATTCCAACTTCTCCACTTGGATCTGATTTTTCTAAACCTCATAACCTGAATTTACCCATTTGGGTTAACCTATAAGAGCAATCAAAGGCAGCCACAAGGACAAGAATTTAAAATTCCAGGAGCTTGTGGTTACCCTGATGAATGTAGAATTTAAGGATCTTCTCTAGTTTTAGGAAATTTTCAGCTTCTAGGTTACTGTAGCTTTCACTAATAATTTTAAACTAATTAAACAATTTTTCATGCTTAATTGGATATCTCTGTTAAAATAATATATTGATTTTCATGTATTTTTAAATTATATACAAGTCATCAAGATGGATAATAATTGCTAATTAAAATGCTACATTAGCTTAAAACACTTTTAAGGAAGATGTAATAAATTGCAAATTAAGAAGAAAAATGACACACGTATTATTTGGACAACATTTTCTTTGTTAGGCAGAAAATGCAACAATCAGAATCAGCCAAAGGGGAGGGATAGAGACTAAAAAAGGGTGAGATGGCACAAATCCAACAAGGTGAATCAAAAAATAAAAAAAGTATTTCCAAATTTTCCTGGTTGGGTGGTTCAACTGGTACCAACAGCACACTGTGAATTAACCACACAATTCTTTTGTTTGTATCATACACAGCCATGAAAGCCAATTTAGTTTTTAAACTCGATCAATTTTCTCTCCTAAATGAGCTAAGGTAGGGTCACCCATCAGTAAACCTCTGTCAAACGAGCTTTTTTTAGGCTGTCCAGCTCTGCTCTTTAATGGCACCAGTTGGAATTAGACCTTAATGTAATGTCACTTTAAATTAGGGGCTTCGGCCTGAACGTGGCCATAATGAATATTATCAAGGCAGAGTAAACAGATTTCTATCAAAACAAATCAGTGCAGGTTGGAAACAGCAAAGTCGCTGACACTTTGGAGGGCTTGGAGCTCGTCATGGAATTGGCTGTGTCTGCTCAAACCAAACACAGGAATGTCTTCAGGTGACACAACTGTTGTGTGTTTAACATAATAAATGCACAAATATTGCAAAAGTATTGCCTCATGTTGGCTTGCACAGGTCTCTGTTCTGATTTACGCCCTCATTTCAGGATTCTAAAAAAGGTCCCTGCTGTTCCCCTGCAAGCAGGAGCTGTTACATTGCTGTGCTCAGTAAACCTCGAGTAGTTCTCTCCTTTTTGCCTCAATTTTGTTCAGCCTGTGCAGCCCCCTGTGCTCTGAGAGGCAGTTTGGCTGTACCAGATGTCACAGGAATCACTGGGGCTTCCTTAATGTCATTGTTTAGTCCTAGGAAACATGGTGACATCTTTTTCTTCCCCCAAATAGCATCTCTGTTTATTTCCAGAGGCATGGAAGATGAATGTGTGTGTGCACACATAATCAGATATTGATTTCCGGGCAAAATGTTCGTAATTTACTTATGGGGGAAATAATTTAAAGCACTTTTCCCAGGGATAGTTAATTCTAAGGGATGAGTTATTTATTTTGGAATTCTGTATCTTTATGTAGTGAAATCCAGCAGAGAATGGTTGTGGGTGAGTTATTTGCCAGATGGCAAAATTCCTCAGCCTACTCCAAGTTGGTTGTTTATGTGCACTTCCTACTCCACACTGCAGGGAAAAAACTCTGTGCAACCTGCACTTGGCAACTGATAGTCAAGGGAAAAAATCAGCTGAATTGCCATTTGTCCATCTAAATAGTCTCTAGCAAAATAAACAGAGCCATTCTGAGCTGTCCATTAGACAAATAAGAGTGGAAATCAATGGAAATTAAATGGATGTAATTTTGGACTCAACATCTATATGGAATTAAAAGTATATCTAGGATCTGGTGCTTACTAAGAAAACAAAATCGATGTGAAAATCTAGTTCTTAACTGGATAATTGTCAATTATGGCACTAATTCTGCCTTACAGAAGGAGGATCCAGCTGGTACAGCTCTAGTCTGGACCTTCAGCTGCTCAAATCACTCTGGGCTTTGCCACTGACTTGAAAATTGGAAAAAATCCATGACACAAACTGTGGGGGAAGAGTGAACTTGTCAACTTTTAAGTGGAATTATTTGATTTTTTTTTTCCATTTACTATTGAACCCTATAGGGGATATAAGAGAAGTTCAATAACAAACAAGCTTTATATGGGGAAAAAAAAAATTAGTGGAGCCACTAACAAGAAGCAGAAATTGTGCCTCTAACTCACTCCTGACTCTGGATCTGGAAGGGTTGGGGTCTGTTTTCCACCATCCTGAGGCCATCTCCAGTGTGCTCCCTTCAGCCCCAGATCTCCTTCTGGACTGCTGGAACTCCCCAGTGATTTGCTGATTCGGTAGATTAAACCCTGCAAGAAAATAATAGTTTTTCTTTCTGAAACTATAATTTATTTTAGCCACATTCAGCAATTCAAATATAACAAGTAGGTCTGATGTCATTAAACGTCTGAAATTTGCAAATACTTTCAGGATTCGACCTAAACAAACCTTATAGTTTCAGGATGGCAGAAATTTTGGGGAGAAATGTTTGGGGGGAAATTTATGGTTACTCTGGTGAAATCCAGAACAACCTATTGATAAACCCATGTAATTATAGTTTCTGTAGTAATGTGTAACTTTGCAGGCTTTGGTCCAAGCTGTTTGAGCTGGTAACTTGAGTCAACCAGGGCTTTGGGATGTTGTTAATTTGATCTTTTGCCACAATGTGTTTCAAAAAAAATCCTGAGGAGCTCTCAAAAGAAACAAAAAATTTTAAAAAGAAATTTTAAAAAAAGAATAGGGACAGGTGTGGGGAGAGAGAAAATGACAATGAGAATATGAACTCAATTGACTATACAGAGAAAACTCAGCATGGAATCACAGAAACATTGAATGGTTTGTGTTGGAAGGGACTTTAAAGCCCATCCAGTGCCACCCCTGCCATGGGCAGCGACACCTCCCACTGTCCCAGGCTGCTCCAAGCCCCAGTGTCCAACCTGGCCTTGGGCACTGCCAGGGATCCAGGGGCAGCCACAGCTTCTCTGGGCACCCTGTGCCAGGGCCTGCCCACCCTCCCAGGGAAGGGAAATTTATCACAAAAGTCGGGAAGACTTTCCAGTGTTACAAAGAAGAAGCCACCTCATTGTCACCGTTTCTAATTAACAACAACCTGACTGCCACTGTTTCTAATTACCAGCGGAAAATAGAGCACAAGACAGTACCAATAGCAGATGGTTATAAAAAGGCTAAAAGAAAACATGAGTAGCATGAGACCTGATTTTTCACTAATTCCAATTGTGCTCAGGATTTCAGGCAGTGCTGCTTTTCCTCCCAGTAAAACTGAAGTGACAAATCACCGAGCGAGAAAGAGGAGAAGGAGAGTTAGCAAATTATGTCACCAATGAACTTTGTGTGGAATATGTTAACATTTTGGAGCTGAGATGAATGATTTTATTAAAGATCTGAGAATGCTTAAAAGCATATTTTAGAGCCCAATGTTAATATCTCTTGCTAGCTTGAGTCTTCAATTTATATTGGTGCTGTGCTTTGCTGTTCTGTGCTTAAAAATAACAATAACATTTCAAATTACAGAAATTGATTTATCTCTATCCTTCCTCTTTTTTTTTAATGGCATTCATATATTAGGAGGGGGAATAGTGCACTCTTACAAAAAATTACTTTACAACTCCTGTGACTTTTATAATTTTTACATTTACTACGGCCAAGACTCATAATTTCCAGGCTACGTAAGAAAATGGAAAGCCAAACTTGGAGAAGGCAGTGGAAACAAGACACCAGTCCCTGGCATCCCTTCCCAAGTCTGTGATTTGCATGACAAATGCCAGCATAAAATACCATGAGGAACTGTGTGAAACGGTGAGTGATGGAGACGTGTGTTTGCAAAATCTCTTTTCCATAGCAGAGTTGTTAATCCAGCCTTGAATTCTGGATGAGCAGTTGGTTGTAATGGCTCAGTCTGACAGCAATTTTTCAGTGGTTGATATTAAACTTGGGTGTCCTTTGGTCCAGTTTAGTGGCATACAAAGCATTGCCTGAGCACTAAAAATTTTGGAAAAAAACCAAAGTTTCATATAGGCAGAGTTGCCTTCACTTTTTTTTTTCCTCAGGCTTTCGCCTGTTGTTGTCGTTGGGTCCCTTTGCAACTGATTAAGATGTATTGTACTTAACAGCTATGATGGATGTGAGAAGTGGAAAACCTTTTAATGAACACAACCAAGTAAAGTCAGAATCATCATACGATTTTTTCAATGATTTGGATAAAATACAAAAATCCCAAACTGTGTTGAAGACAAAGGCTGAAGGAATTATCAGAAGTTCTTCATTTTTATATTTTTTTTGATCACAAGGTGAATTTCAATACTCCAGCCTGCACTGTCTCATTTCAGTCTATTTATTTGTGTTGCATTTCAATTGTCCAGCATTAAATTGCAGATCCCTGTGATCCTTGGCTATTGGGAGTGGTGGTTCAGCTGCACCTATGGAAATTCCCATCACATGATGGAGATCCTGTTCCTCAAGGTAAAAAGGATTAGAGGCATAAAACTGGTCCATGTGGCAAGGCTTTGAATTTAGTAACATTGTGCAAAAATAGGGAGAAATTAAGATTTCCATGATGTCTGAACAATGCACAAGTTATTCAATCTAACTGTGGATAATTTTATGAACTACTGTAAACAAAACTGCTTCAGAACTACCAGAACACTGCCACTTTTCACAGGAATTATTTTCACAGAAACTTCAGTAATATTTAAATAGAACATTTTAAACTGTAGAAACCTTCCAGAAAGTGTAATTTGTCCTAGGGCATTTTAGGTTGCCTGAGATCCCTGTCTATAGAGTTGTAATTACAATGTTCAGCTTTAATTCTATGTAGTGGTCAGTGTTCACTTCCACATCTTCATCTCCATCAAGCTGATTTGGGGTTTGCAATATCTTTTTTTTTTTTTTTTCAGTATCTGATTTTCGGTTTTGCAATTTCATCCGAACAGATTCTCTGTGCAAAGGAAGAGGTTTTAACTCCTATGTCTCCTACAGACCATTGCACAGTCAAGAGATTTCAGATGACATAGACTCAGCACTGGTTTTTCATAGATTTTACTAGAAGAAGGTCAGAGCTAGACACACTTCCTAACCCAGACAAAAAGGCAGAATTTTCTCTGGAAAGGAGTTATATAAAGCCTTGCTGGTGCATATTCAGTCACTGAGGGAAGATTGGATTTATGTCAGTATCAGGATGGATGGATTGAGTTGGAAATTCCTCAAGTAAAAGGAAATTGTTACCAAAACGTGTTTTGATTTCAGCTCCCTGTCCATGGAGATAAAGTACCAGGTAATGTGGGGACAACTCTAAAATCCATGGTTTAATTTACTGTTTTTATCTAATAAGTTAAAAGCATTTAAATAATACCTCTGTAGTTTGTTATATCTCACAGCAGTGGATTTTATTGCTGGATATCTCCTGATTTCTCTTTCTCTCTGTGCAAACACATACGTGGGGCTCTCAGTTACGACTCCTTAGCATGATAATAGTTGAAATACATTCAATTATATGAAAAAGTAGCAAGGCAGTAGCTTTTCTTCTTCCCGTTGAACTGATTTTGGTACAAGAGGTCTCATCAATATTAACCAAATCATAAATTAAGAAGGCTTCCTGAGATGTGAGACACTCATGTGAAAAAAGAGAATATTTCTGCAGTGTCCCTAGTTTCCCAAGTTCCAAAATGCTTTTAAATAACTCAAATTGAGTTATCCCACCACCACCATCTGTAAGGAATGAACAGATTTTATGATTTTTCATGTATCTTGTAGCGGTTCTTCTTTGCCTTTAGAAGTGTCAAAATGTTCTAAGAGGTGAGGAGTCCAGCTCCAGGAGGTTCATGAGTTCACAGGAGGAAATTACTGAGTTGGCCTTGTCAGAGCATGTCCATTTATTTTTTTTTTCAGTTCTATATTCTTTTGCTACAGTAGACAGAGAAATATCTCCTTTATTTTTTATAAATTTTAAAGTAAGCTCTGTTGTGTTTCGTATTTTCACATTCTGGATATTCTCGAACTCAAAGAAAAATACCACCTGCTTTTCTATTTTTATATCCCTTTATGAGCATTAATCTAAGCAAACTTCTGTGGCTTTGCTTCCTTTCTGCAATGAGTGGCTGCACCCAGGCCAGTTCAGTTGCAATTAAAAGCCAGAAGGGTTGGTTTGTGGTCAGGCACAAGAGAACCCATCAGCACGGAGACACGGCGGGGGCTGAAAATCCCCCTGGCTGTGCTCACCTCCATCTGGGATAAGGGCTCTGTCAGCCCAGCCCGTCCGGGAACACGGCAGGGGAAGCTGCTGTGGTTCCTGGTGTTATTAAGACCAAACTGTAGAATTAGAAAAAAAGTCATTAATTGTTAGAGTTGAAGAAAAGCAATGTGAATTCTTCAGTACATTAATAATCATGGAATGGGTTGGGTTGGAAGGGATTTAAAGCCCATCCAGTGCCACCCCTGCCATGGGCAGGGACACCTCCCACTGTCCCAGGCTGCTCCAAGCCCCAGTGTCCAACCTGGCCTTGGGCACTGCCAGGGATCCAGGGGCAGCCACAGCTTCTCTGGGAACATCTCTAAGGCAACTCACACAATACAAGTTCTTCTTATGCATAAACTCCTGTGTTTCTTTGATTTGCATCATCCTTTCTAAGCAGGAAATCCTAATTAGGATCACCTGAAGGAGAAAGAGAAGCAGCACAGCCAATTCAGAGCCCTTCTATCTCATCACTGGCACTGGAAATCGTAGAGTAAATCATCTCTTTTAGATGGTGAAAGCAGAATATGGATATGAGATTTGTAATTCCCAGGAGAGCTCTGGGGAGCAACATCAGGCAAGCAGCAGGATAAATTTCTGAGCACTCTCAGGGTGGAATGTACCATCATTAACCTGATTTAAAAATGCACATGAGGGTCTGATAAAGTGAAGAATGTGGGTTTGTTTTCTCAGGATATATAGGTGGTGTTTCCTTTGCAAAGCAGGGTGCCTTAGGACTCTTGTATTTGAAGACCTGGAAAGGTTCTGCAAAAATCATACAGCAATTATTGTTAGGAGGTGAATTATAATGGTTTTGCAGACTGCTTGAAGAGAGCTGAAGAGAGGAGTGTGCATCACAACACAATTCAAATATTTTTTAAACAAACTCATGATCACAAAGCATTAACTTTAATATTGATTTGGCTGCAAGCAGGTTCTTCTCTCTTTCCCCATATGTCACAAATTGCTGCCTGATGACATTTCCTTTACCGTGAAGATTTTTGCCCAGACTAAGAGAGTTAATGCTGCACATCAGGTACACCCACAGCCTTGATCCCTTTTCTACACCTTCTAAATGTAGAGGTTTGGTGCTTTGCACCCCTGCACTGTTCTCTCTTCTCTCCAAATGCTCCAGCTCTGGGCCCAAAAAGAGTGGCAACTCTCTTTCTGTGCAATCTGGTGTGTAGGTGTTTTGTTCGAGCACCAGCACATTAAACAGTCAGCACAGTCCATTTAAAGTAATTAGGAATAATTTTCTCGAGCTCCTATGAAAACAAAAAGAAAATTATTTGCAGCTACCTGCACAGTGCCAACTTAAGTATGATAGACCGAAGTCATTACAGGTAATTTAATTTAAACAAATATTAGCCAAGCTTTGCCCATGTGACAAGAGATTTTTTTGCAAGTCCAGGTCAAAACACATCTTTCTGAGCACTTTTCCAAATGGATGATGCACTTGGGAACAGCATTTTTCATGGGGAAAAACCTGGATCTGGTCAATTTACAAGTGGCTTTTGACAGCCAAAATCTATCCGAAAAATGAAGTCAAATTCTATCCAAAAAGAAAAGGGTTTTAAAACTGAATGGTGATGTTTCCAGATTACCTAGCTACTTATAATGAACTGGGTGATTATTTAAGAATTCCATGTAAGCAAATGGATTCCTGGGTTCAAAATTTAATGAAGTTCAATTGATATAATCAGGGAGATTGAAATAAGGCTTGAAGGGTTTGATTCTTGATTAATGGAAATCTATATAGTTCATGTATTGTTTTCCTAATGTAATAACTTCAGAATAAAAAAGGGAGAGTTTAATAATAAATAGAAATTAGGAAGGAGTTGGAGACTTGAATGTATGCATCAAACTTGGGATTCCCTTCTTTTCTTGTCCTGTAAATTAAGAATGAGCACCTTCTGGGGGGGCTAAGAAATGGTATTCAGTCATCAGAGGAGCTGATTAAATAAATATTCATGTATTTGCCAAAAAAAATTGAGAAAAAATCCACTTTCATTTTTTTAAGAACTGATAAAAAAATCACCGACCTCTTGTCCCCAAATTTGAAAGTTGCCCAAATTTTAATCTTAATTGTTTAGCAACAACAGTTGGGTCCCATGAGCCAAAATTTGCTGCGAATTTCCATGCAACGTACAGGAGAAAATGTGAATGAGAAATGATGATATAAATAGGTTCATTAAAAGTGCAAAGCAGACTAATTAATTAATAAACTGCCAGTTTGAAGTTTGACATGTCAGTTACAAAGATGAGAGAGAAAACAAATGTTCTCTGTTCCCCACTGCTGTACCTGAGCAGTGTCTTATTGACAACAACTAAAATCAGCCTTCAGTGTGATTATTTTTCTCAGGATCTGTGCCCAGCACCACTATGTGCTGTCAAATCTATTAGATGCTGCAATGCCAATTATTTCTCGTGACTCTGTGATCTTTTTAAATCTGACAATACAAAGCAGTCTCCCCAGAGCCTGATTTTATTTACTCCCTGACCCTTTCTCAGCCCCGGGGTGGTGGGGCCTGGGGATGGCACCCCTGGAGAGGAGCCAGAGCCAGCACTGCTCGGTTTTCCTGCATTCCCCTTCCCCTCCCACCCTCCTGTTGCTCCTCTCCCCAGCAACAGACACAAATCTCCCGTCTGTCACCAGCCTCGAGTTTGTCTCCTAACGCTGGTGCTTTTTTGCTGCTCTTGTCTCCTTTCCTGCCGCTGCCTTTATCGTTTCTCACTCATTCCTATTCCGCCCTAACTTCACATTGTTGTGTCAGGAGATGTGAGTGGCCCTGTTACTCAGAGTTCTACAAGTATTTTCCGTGTTCTGGAGAGATTTGATTTTTCCCAGAAAGCAGGCTAACAACGCATTTCAGCCTAACTCAGGAGTCACTGGAGAGAGGCAGTGGGACTACGCAAACAAGTTTTCTCCACCTTAATCTCTCTTATTAGAATCAGCTCTTGGAGAAAGAATCAATTTATACTGAGAACGAGGTTTTTATTGATGCAGGAAGAGATTTTGGGCAGGAAGGAGCCAGGCAGGTATCTGCTGTCAATGATTTATTTATATTCTGGGCTTGAGATATATTTGTAAATAAACCAAGCCGTTTTTGCCTCAGCTGCCTGTGACGTGTGCGGCGTGTGTGCATGGCAGCCGTGGCATTTGTGCTCTGTGCTCGCAGTGCCAAGTGAGGCACAGCACTGAATCCCACTGACAGTGCAGCTCCCACAGAACCAGGACTTTCCAGGATAATGCTGTTCATTGCTGATCTGTGTTGCTAAACCCAGAGCTGCTTATCCTGCAGTCTTTCCAAGGGGGAGCAGCAGCGGTGCTGTTGTAACTCCCCGCTCTTGGCAATTGTGGAAGGTTGTGTTGAAGGATGGATAAACAACCAACACAAGATTCTGAGCACAAGAACTCTTGTTCTTGTTGTTTTTTTCATTATTATTGCTGAGATCCACCCACTGTAAGGAGAGTTTCCAAGGATGCCTGGCCTGTTCCTGGCACAGGGAGTTAGGGCAGGTGTACACACTTCAGCTCTCTGGTGCCACCCATCCAGCACAGCTGTCCCAACTGGGGCACAGCATTCCCTAAAACCCAGGTTTCATACTAAAAAAATAAAAAATATCACTCCTACAGCTGAATTAACATTTTGTCTTTCCTGAAAAATCTTGGTTTTCTGTCTCTTTTCCAGCCCCCACCTGTTACACAGCACTGGCTCCTGGCCAGGGTGCAGCAACAGCTTTGGCTTCAGGACTTTCGTGTGAGCTTGTGCCAGTCTTCAGTTGCCCCATTCTGACTGAGGTATTGATACTGTGGTAAGAGAGACTTGGCAGATTTCCTGGCTGAAATCTCTTAGCCTGGAGAAAAGGAGGCTCAGGGGGAACCTTGTGGCTCTGCACAACTCCCTGACAGGAGGGGGCAGCCGGGGGGGGTCGGGCTCTGCTCCCAGGGAACAGGGACAGGAGGAGAGGGAACGGCCTCAGGCTGGGCCAGGGGAGGCTCAGGTTGGACAGCAGCAGGAATTTCCCCATGGAAAGGGTGCTCAGGCCTTGGCAGGGGCTGCCCAGGGAGGTTTGGAGTGCCCATCCCTGGAGGTGTCCCAGGAAGGGCTGGAGGTGGCACTCAGAGCTCTGGGCTGGGTGAGCAGAGGGATCAGTCATAGGTTGGATTTGATGATCCTGGAGGTCTTTTCCAGCCTTAATGATTCTCTGTGACCTGAGAAAGGCGAATATGTATAAAATCCTTCTTCTGGGTGCCCTAAGCAGTGGCAGCTCTAACCCAGGCAGCTCAGTGCACACCTTTGGGTGCTGTGGGGCCAGTCTGTGCTCGAGTGTCCCTGACGTCACCACCCCAGCCTGGTGAAGAGGAGGAGAACTCAGGGCAGGACTTCACTGAGACAACCCTTAAAGTTTTGGGGGGATGGACCCTCTGGCCTCAGAGGCAGAGGCCAAGCACATGGAGCTCAGGGATTATCCAGCCTTTCATTCCTCTCCCCATCCTGTGTGGACACCCAGGGTCCCCGAGCTGTGTCCCTGCGAGCAGGGGGCTCATCCTGCACTTCAGCCCCAATTCACAGGACAAAGCACATTTACTCACTGACATGAAGCTAATCTCAGAGCATGGCAGGGAGGAAACCCGTGGTCTGGGTGGGTTGGGTGTTTGCCCTCAGTATCCTCAAATCCTTGTGCCCTTGCAGAACTCCTCCAGGATCTTCCTGTCCTTCAGAAGGAGAACACTGAAAGAAGCCAAGTATTGGATATTCTGCATTTGGATGAGCCAGCTTTACTCTGCCATCCCTTCTCAGCTCCCTGGGCTACAGGCAACATGGAAAATTATTCTCAGTCCCACTTTCAGGTACCTTTTTTTAATGCTGCACAATAACCTGTACAACAATCAATGTCCAGCTCTGTTGTCTAGCATTTTTCTTTCCTCTTGGAGAGTGGTATAAATATTAATAGCAGTAACCATGGATATTCTCTTTTATCTGACATGGTACAAAAGAAGAAAGCTTCTCCAGTTAAAATTGACTATTGATCTTGATGTGTCTATTTGTGCAACCACTGTCACTGTAATTTCAACACTATGATTAAAAAAAATATTGAAGCAAGGTAACCTTACTCTAACTCAAGAACAGTAAAAAATAGATAAAACATGATGGATGGACTTCTTCTTCTCTCTTATGGATCAAGGGTTAACTAGGAGCCAGAGACGAGACTACAGGGTAAAATCAGTGTTAAAGTAGTGTCAGCCCTTGAATTTGTTGAAGTGAAAAAAAAATCGATGTATTGTGAAAGGAATTACAATTCTGTGAGCAGCAGAAGCCTCAAATGAACAGACCTGAAGCAAGAAAATGATTTGGAAATGAGTGAAGGCTCGAACCAGACCTAACTTTGGTTATTTTCTCTCTGCATCCAACATGTTTAGTGATTATGCTTTGTTTAATAACAAGGACAAACAGTGGTTTAGCACAGCTGTTCTCTCACTTTCATTTTCCTGTGAATAAAACCATTAAAGAGGCTTTTTTTCTGACTACCAGCTCTGTCTGTGGCAAGAATAAATGATTGCCCCCCAAACATTCCCTCTCCATTCCAAAGCACAATGAACTCCCTCGGCTGCTGAACAGCTAAAAGATGGAACAGAATGTTTTTAATGTAACTCTGATTGACCTTTGTGTTCCCCACACTGTCTGGCTTTAATTCTTCTTAGAATGGCATTGCCATTGTTGAATACATATACAATTATATTTGCTGAAACTGTTGTATACAAAGAATGCTCTGCTACAGACTGTTCTTCAATAGAAATGTAATGTCTTTATGCCAGCCACGAGGATTGCAAATCTCTGATTATGGGATTACATTTTCTGCAATCAGGGGGGTTTTGTGGCAGAATATTTTTAGTTTTGCAGCATGTTTTGTCTCCCTGTTCTTCATCAGTAAATACATCCCTTCTCTCAGTTTCCTTCTTTGCTGGATTTACTGCACAAAGAACTTATGAATGGCTGAGACATCCATTCATATCCTTTAACAGCTTATTCAGGCTGTCTCTTCTCAGTCTTTGTAAGGAGAGACTCATTTTCCACTATTGTGAAAGTGGAATTAATTCTTAGATTTATGATTTTTAAGCATTTGTTTTCTGAGAGCAGAGGCACATGGAATAGTTGTTGTACAAGCTGAGAACATCTGGCTGAATCTTTTCCTTTGGTCTCCCTTAAAGGGACTTCTTGCTCATCAAACTCACCTTGTATTGATGACAGACATAACAACTGGGCAGGATTTTATTTTCCAGCCACACAAACTGTCATTTTAATTGCCTTGCATTCCTGTTCCAGGATTAAATAGGGAAAAAGATACAGGAAACACAGTGCTCTGGGAGGTAGGGATGGACAGTATGGAAATGGAGACAGGATGTTGAGATCTCTGGGTTCATCGTGTGCAGTGGCATTAAGTCACCTGCTGACTCAGTTTGGGAACTGTTGTAATTCATAGGAGATTTACAGTTCCCTGATCCTGCCTCAGGAAAGGTGTGGAAGATTCCCAGATTCCCCTAATGTTGGTTGTGACATTTTTGTTGCCTTTTCTTGGTGTGGAGGTTTTTTGTTTTTCTAGGTGAGAAAATGAAGGTGAAGCTCATGCTGCAAAGGGCTGTGAGAAATGTGACAATTACTGTCAGGAGACGGAGGATTTATCATTATAAGAGCAGAAAATACAGGGAAAGTAAATATACATTTTCATACTGATTCCTGGAAGTCCTTAATCTTATATAAACAAGGCAAAATCTTATCTAACTATACCAAAAATTATCCCAGGAAGCCACCCAGCCAGAAAGGCCTTGAATGGGAGAGAGTCTTTTCTCCTCTCAATAATCTAAGGGGATCTCACAGTTTTGGGGAGCACCTGCTGCTCTCTCTGCAACACCCAAAGCCTGCTCATGTGACATCTTTGGTGTCAAACAATGCAGCTGCCAGTGGGACCTGCAGCTCTGACCTACTTTATGCTTTAGCTACTCATGGTCTGCCCTCCTCAGGCAGAGAATTTGCTCAATGCTCAAAATCACGTCCAGAATTTTGTTTCTGTTTTGTGAACTCTGAATCCCAAGCCCATATGGAGTCTCAGTGTTCCTTGTACAGTGAAAATTTGACTTTTATTTTGACTCCAGTCAAAATATTAGATTTTCCTTTATCTTTCACCTCCACCTTTGACTCTCAGTAGAACAGAACAGACTATTGCCATGGTGGGGGAGCACAACCATCACTTAATCCAAGTGCCTGAGCAGCTCAGGGCTGAGCAAGCTAAAGCGTAATCTCAAGGCATTGTCCAAACGCCTCTCAAACCCTGACAGACTTAGGGCAGCAACCACCTCTCTAAGGAGCCCTTCCCGTGCTTGGTCATCCTCTCTGGAAAGAAACACTTCCTAATGGACGGTAAAAACTCATCTGGAAGAGCTTTGAGCTATTCCCGTGCCCCATCAGTAGATACCATGTTCCTTCCTCTGTAGAGAGCACTGAGGTCACCCTTGTTGCCCTGGTTTTTCTACTGTTCTGTGTTTTTACTTTTGTAGTAGAAGTTCTCATGCATTTTCTATAAACATAGCTCTTGTTTTTCTAACCGGCCTAGAATGTTTTCTGAACTTCTGGATTGTTTTTCATTCCATTCTCCTAGGCAGAGACATTTGATGGATTTTTCCTTTGACCAGTGTGATTGAGGGGTGGTAATTTCTCCCTCCAATCCACGGTGGTTTTTAAGAAGATACATAATAAAGTTCGGGGTCTCACCCTGTCTCTTTTTCTTGCTTCCCACCTGGCGAGGTCTGCGTGGTTTTTTTGTGTCTGAGTGCAACATCTGGACAGAACAGTAGAAAAACCAGGGCAACACATCCTCATCCTCCTTTTTCCCAAACGTAACAAGCTCAGAGGCCTCAGCTCTTCACAGGACATCCCTTCCAGCCCTTTCAGCAGCTCTGGTTCCTTCTGGGTGCATCAAGGACCAGAGAGACACTGCATGTCCCTGACTTTTTGATCAGATTCATTAATGTCTTGTGCTTGCATTGAGAAAAGGTAAATAATTTTGAAAGGTTTTTGTGCTGTCTTCACCCTCACCAACCTCCTGCTGAAAATGGAAACAATGAAGAGGCGACTTCAGCACCAGAAATGTGGTGTGGGGGCAGCAGCAGTGACAGCTCTGCAGTAAATCCCTCACTCAAATTACTTTAATGTAGGTCAGAGTAGCAACAGATATTACACAAGGTCTGGACAACATCCAAAAAGCTTTTATTTTTCACCGGTTTTGTTTCTGTTTTTAATTTTTTCCCCTCAAATATCGATCATCACTTCTCGTTCTGTTGTCTTATGAGTCAATTCCTGAGTATCTCAAAGTCCAGCCATTCTCCTGATTTTCTTTCCTTTTTCTGGTAGGTTGACACTTCAGTGAGTGCCAAGATAATCTCTGCTGTTCTTGGGGGCAGCTCATCTCAATATTCTTTATTGCTGGAGTCACCAGAAGGAACCTGTGGCTGGTAGAACCACGAAAAATTCAATATTTTAAAACACTCTCCTTGCCAGAACTTTTGACTTGTATTTCTGGACTTATTTTTCTGGGGAAGACACTTGTGTATTTATTCCAAGTACCCTTATTTAACATGAACATATTTCATGGAGGCAAGTTCTCTAATTTAGAACATTCTGGGGAAGACTTCGAAGTCAGCAGACTTGAACGATTCAAAATTAATAGTGACCTCTAGTGACTAGAGAATTCAGTAGGTCTTTCAGAACAAGCTTAAATTTGCTGTAAACCCAGGATTTTATAAAAGTTCGGAATGGCATTATATTATTTAAGATGGGGAATTTCCACTTTTATGCCTTTTTCAGCTGAAATTCATGATTTGTAGCTAAAACTGATATCTGCTTGAATGCTCCTTTCTTAATAATCCTTGAACGTGTTTTAATACCTTTTTTCTAGTCTGGAAGTAATGAGACCTTATTTGAAGCACATCTGAACTTCTTTGCTGTGTATTCTCTGGCACACAGAAGAGAAAATGAGAATACTCCAAATGACTTCACACCTCATCTCAAACTCTTTGCATGGGTTTAATTTTACAGAATGCTCTCTCCTGTGGTCTGAGTCCCTACGTAGCTTTTACTGAGAACTTAGCACATGGCTTTTTAGTTAATCTGGAGATACTATTCATTAAAAACCACAAAATATTGTCCTTTTCATGCCATCTTTCTCTAAGAGTTAATATCTCACTGCTGGAAATACATTGGATCTCATCATGCTCTGCCCTGAGCACACTCAGAGCACCGAATGCTCAGTTGTAGTAAAGTCATGGAATCGTTTGGGTTGGGAGGGACCTTCAAAGGTTTTCTGGTCCAACCTCCCCAGTCATTGACACCTCTTGTGCTTGGCACTGGATGGCAGATGTGAATTTGATTTTATTCCTACTATTCAAATAAACGTGATGCGGATCAGTGGTGGCTGGGATGGGTTATCAACGGGACTTGATGATCTTAAAGCCCTTTTCCAACCAAAACGGTTCTATGATGGTGCATAGAGTCATTTATTACCCGATCACCTTTTCACATTCCCAGTACTCTCCCACACAATTACTGCAACAGCTGCACTAAATAGTAGCTGTTAGTTTCTTTTAGTAATATGCACTGAAAACATTTTTTTTTTATTAAATATGCAATTTTACTTAAGGTATACAGTGCACTATTACAGGGACAAAGCACAATATCACTTAAGGGAGAGGGGACAAAAAAATTTGGAAAGAGAGGAAAAGAAATGCAAATTATATTTAAAGCTCAGCTCCACCAAGAGAAACTGCAGTAAAACATAACCCAAATGAAAGGAGTAAATCTTGTGTTTGTCATTCTCACTGTTTCATTTAGATATTGCTGAAATGAAAAGGTTTTTGGTTTGGTTTGGTTTTGTTGTTGTTTTTTTTCTTTCTTTCTTTCTTTTTGGAGGAAATTATTCAAGTGAATGATACAAGGAGATGGAAATATGACAGGGCAGAAGGAAGCAGTGCCAGAACACCCTGTCAAGCAAACAGTGAGCACCTCAGTGAGCAGTTTCCATTCAATTTCAAGGAGGTGCTGCAGACTAAAAAATCTGCCCGGAGACGCTGATCAGTTTGTTATGTAATCAGAGGCATCTGGCTTGCTGACAGAAGCTTGGGATGCAAATGTTCTGCCGTGCTGTAACCTCAGTGAGGTTATGCCAGACACACCTTTCATCAGTCCTACAAATCCATATGTTGAGTGTAACCACAGCTCCTGTTGTGCAGGGAGTTTAACGTTATTGCTTACGAATAGCCTTGTTCATTCCTAAGCTGGTCTTCATTCAGATGAGATAAAATGTGTAAAATATTTGAAGCCATTTAGATTTAACATCACTGAGAATCTGAGTCTCTTTAACCTTTGGCATACAGAGAACTCATAACACAAATCCATGATTGGTTGTTCTGTTCATGTTTGCTTTGACAGATCCAGTATTTTCCTGGTTTGCTAAACAGGAGATTTGTTCTTGAGTTTTTCATATCCTTCCTGTGCCCTGATATTAAAAATTCTGGAGAGATATTGCTTCATGAGGATTTCAGTGTCTGGTAGGACGGAAATTTGGGTTATTTACTGCTAGATCCTGTACTTTTATGTAATTGCTGAACTGAGACCAGAATTCTCATGTGTGAGAAGAGGTGGTTGCTTGATTTAGTGTTTTGGTTGTGGATCCTTTTGCAGGAGAAGTTATTTTGATTGCATGGTAAAGAGATTTACGTGATGGTGTTTGAGGTTCTACAGCAAAATTTACTACCAACAGTAAAATTTCCTTTTTTGTTTTGTTGTTTTGTTTTTGTTTTTGTTTTTGAGAATTATACTAAAAACATCGATGTATTTTCCAGTGAGTCTTCAACAGAAGTTACAGTGAAGCTATGGAGAAAAGCTACGGAAAAACACATCATTTTGAAATTGCTTGCCTCTATTGAAAATTTAAGATATGAATTTCATAAGCTTAGTTCTCATTTAGTTAACAGGTATTTCAAAAGTGATCACGATAACCCAAACCTTCTTAGTGTCCAGCGCCTGGAAAATCCAACCCTTGTAGGGCTCCTCTTGCAGGCTGTGGAGCTCTGCAGTAACACAGGCTGTTCTCAATCTCAGATGGCTGAAAGGATCTGTTGTTAAAGAACAAGCCTTGATTGGCATTTTTCCCTAATTTGACTTCGACACCATCTCTTAAACCTTGTTTGGGGGAATAAAACTCAATCATATTAGTTTATGTCCACAGTGTTATCTCTGCTATCGAGGTTGGGCAGGGTTTGAAGCAGCCTGGGATAGTGGGAGGTGTCCCCGCCCACGGCAGGGGGTGGCACTGAATGGGCTTTAATGTCCCTTCCAGCCCAAACCGTTCTGAGATTCTGTGATCATAGAACTCTTTCAATATTATATCAGGAAAAAATATATCTGGAAAATTCTGATGAAATTTTAAAAATGGAGTAATTAAAATGTATATCCTAGAATAATTGTGTCAATGAGAAATCTTTGAATAAATCATTGTCAAAAGGGGCTTTTTTTGGACAAAATAGCTGAAAGTTCGCTCCCAGGTATTATTTGTAACTCTTAACTTTAAGCACTGTTAATGATATGATACAAATCACTGAATTGTTTTAAGAAAATGAAGTTGCAACCACCTAAATTACAGAAGCAAACCAAAAATGAGCATCTGCCTCCGTGTTGTGTGGGGTTTTTCAGAGCACTCTTCCAAAGCCAGAGTAAGCGCTGATAGCAGCACTCCCTCCTTTTTGTTTTATTCCTTCTTCTTTCTTTCTTTTTATCTGTTCATTTTTAACCTCTACTGAGTTGTTTGGGGTAGCAAGCCTTAGGGGGAAACACGGGTTGATGTTTCAGACTTGGAGAATTGCAATGCTGAATGTTTGCCGCCCTTCAACGCTATTTACACCTCTCAATCTGAACGTAATAATATCATTTTGAGGGTGAATTATAGGTGGTGATGCTCAGCTTCCCAACTTCCAGCTTTAATTGCAGACTCACACATGTCACAGGCTAGCAGGGGGAGAGGCACCTCCTCTTTGGGGCGTGCTGGGGTTCCTCTAACAAATATTTAGGCAGAGAGCGAGTGCTCTGTGTTCTGCATGTCCTACATTTGTAGGTTGTAGCTGCAGGCACAGCATTTCCTGGCAGAACCTATTTAGAGATCACAACCTCACTAGGCTGGAGTTGAAAAATACACAGTGCTGCTCTCTATTTTAATTTTTTATAGTTCATTTCTGAGGTGACACACAGCTGCTGGAACAAGGCCTCAGATCAGGCCCTGTAGGCAGGATCTGGACTAATAAGATGTTGTGCTATGATTATTTCAAACTCTGCTTTGCCTGTCTCCATTACTTTTGTATTTTTCTGCTGCATGCAAAAGGAAAGCCAGATTTGAAGGTTATATTCGCTTACCCAAATGTCAAGTTCTGTGTGAACATCTCAGCTGACATTTTTCTCTCTGCTTGGCGAGGAATGATCCAAATGTCTGACAGTAGTGCTGCACCTCCTGCATCCTACTCGCCATGTTCCGACATGAAAGCGCGATTTGGTCTTTGTCTCAGAGAGCTGATAAAGACCTGAAGTTGGAAAATGTTAACATAATAGCTTGACATTTTGCTTCTTTTTGTTCAGCTTGGATTGAAAGGGACTTCATGTGTTTAATCTGAGGGAAATACACTGTGTGTGAAATATTTAATAGACTGATTACTTCCACTTCAGCCTTTGCTTGCACACACCTCTTCCAGCACTATACAACTCCCCTATTACCAGCAGTTAATGTTTCCAAAATGAGAGAGCTGATTCCATTTCTGCCATACTCAGAAGTTTATGGTGTGTATTTGATGTCAGAGTTTCAGATAGGGCATGAGAGTCAGCAGTGTCTAATTAGACTTCTAATTAGTGGGCTGTGACTTTCTATTTCTAGCCATGTAAGCTCAAGGGTGACCATTTCTGTTTTATCTGAGGTTACTTTATGGGAAGCATTTGAGGCATTGTGCAAGGGGAACTTTGGGTGCACCAGGTTCCAGCTCTTGGGCAGACACTGAGCAATGCCTCCCAGCAGTGGCAGCGATGGTCCGAGCCACCTCAGCTGTTCTGCACAGCAGCTTCTGCTCCCAGGACATTAAATGGGTTTGTGCACAACTGGAATCCTGCTCTGGAGCCGAGCCAGACCTGCAGGCTCCTGAAGAAAAAGGAAGTGTCTGTGTCCCACGCCAGCTGGACCAAATAATGGGGACATCGAGGGTCTCAGGGAGCCCCTGGCCCAGGGCTGCTGCTGGCTGGGGTTAGAAACAAAACCCAGGGCAAAAAGTCAGACACAAAGCTCCCTTGTTATGTGTTTCTTTTAAACACCACCAAGGGGTTTCTCTCTCTCCCCAACCCTCTCTCTCACTCCCCCTCCCAGGGTGTGTGAACCTAGCACAGCCAAAATGGGATATTTTGTTTAATGGTGTGTACAGTGAAAAGCTTCTCCAGGTTAGGAGCCTTGGACATGATGCTTCATATTCCTTCCTTGTGAGCAAGACTCTGTGCCAATTCTTGATTTAACAAAAATTGTAAAATAATTTACATTCCTTAAGTTGAGAGATTTTTTTCTCCCATTTTCCCTTTTTTTTTTGGATTTTTCTAGGTTAATCTAAGCTTGTGTTAAAGAAGAAATTTTACACAAATTGTTGAAAAAGTCTGGAAAAGTAAGAGGCTGTTAAATAGAAATAAACCCAAGTTTATTGGGTCAGACCCTGCTAACAAACTGCTGGTCATTTGACCCAGGCAAAGGAAGCCACTGGCACCAGCTCAAGCTTTTTAGAACCTTCTCTTTACATTGGAAATATTATCAATTATATGTGATCCAAAGTCTTACTGAAGAAGAAAAGTATGTTAAAATTATTTTGGAAGGAATTTATCCCTGATGCTGTTGCACAATAGATGACAGGAACCTTTATTTTAGAGTTCTGTTTGGGAGAAAATTCACTGAGTGAAGGTCTGCTGTTAAAATAAATATTAAAAAAAACCCAAAAAACATCAACAGGAGAACTCTTGCACTTCTGTTAACTTCAAAAAAAGCTTGTAAATAGGAAACACTTGGAACAGATTTTGATGCTGAATTGAAAGTAGGAGTGTGGACAAATAAATTTTAAATGTTGATTTTTTTTAAACAGAAAATGTGAAAGAAAACTTTTCGAGCCTTCTTTTTTCTTCATTTGTGAGACTCACAAGGGAAATTATGTGATCCACAGTGTAAGATGAGATGCATTGCTGGGATATCAGTCAGAGGATATTCAAATCATGACTTTCACAAAATTGGTAGGTAAGCAACCTCTTTTGACAGGATCTTATTTTGCTGTTTAAAGCCTGCTTGTACATAATGGTATACTCAATTCATATGACTGACAATGGTTATTTCCTCCCTTTAAAATCTAAGCAAATAGTTTGACAAGAAAGGAATGAAACTAATTCATACTTTCTGTCACTGATCACGAAAAACAGGCTGTAAATATAAAAAGTGTTCAGAGAAGTAATATCTGATAATTCAACTGAGATTTTTGGACTGTTTCCATGGACTATATTGCTGGAATTAACTGTGCTTCCATTCAGAAATCACCCACATTTAATTCCACTTTTTACTCTTTTGTTTCTTCAGTTAATGTTTAGAAGCTATGTAACTGGAACTTTAGATTTTGCAAATACTCATTCTAGAAGTTCCTTTGATTTCCCTTCTGTTTGGTATGTTTGGTATTCCTTTTTCTTTCCATAATTGTTGTCCAAGTTGTTCAGTGTTGTTTGAACTTTTATGTTGCATGTATTAACTTTAGTAAATTGAGAATCTCAGTGACAGAAAACCAAGAGACTTTTAGGGATCAGTATTTGAATCATTGGTGTTTAATGCCATGCTGAGGTCCTGTGACATCCAAAACTTCAGCAAGGGTCTGGAAGGAGTGATGCAGGAATTAGAGGACACCCACGCCAATCTGGGCAACAAGAGGCTGGGCAGGGCACCTCAGGGGATCTGAAATGGCAATAGGCAGGTGAATTTAAAGAAAGAAATTCAGCACTGAAATTTTCCTGAAAGGAAAATGAGAGTGCAAAATCTGAATCCTTGAATTCATAGAATGATTTGGGTTGGAAGGGACCTTAAAGTTCATCTCATTCCACCCCACTGCCATGGGCAGGGACACCTCCCACTGTCCCAGGCTGCTCCCAGCCCCAGTGTCCAACCTGGCCTTGGGCACTGCCAGGGATCCAGGGGCAGCCACAGCTTCTCTGGGCACCCTGTGCCAGGGCCTGCCCACCCTCCCAGGGAACAATTCCTTCCCAATATCCCATCCAGCCCTGCCCTCTGGCACTGGGAAGCCATTCCCTGGGTCCTGGCCCTCCATCCCTTGGCAATTGTCTCTCTCCATCTCTCCTGCAGCTCCTTCAGGCCCTGCAAGGCCACAGTGAGGTCACCCCAAAGCTTCTCCTCTCCAGGCTGAACAATCCCAGCTCTCGCAGCCTTTCCTGCCAGCAGAGCTGCTCCATCCCTCTGCTCATCCTGGTGCCTCCTCTGGGCTCTCTGCAGCAGCTCCAGGCCCTTCCTGTGCTGGGCCCAGGGCTGGGGCAGCTCTGCAGGTGGGGTCTCAGCTGAGGGGGCAGAGGGGCAGAATCCCCCCTCCCCTGCTGCCCACGCTGGGGCTCAGCCCAGGGCAGGGGGGTTTGGGGTCCCAGCGCCCACGGCCGGGGCAGGGCCAGCTCTGCCCCACAGCTCCCCCAGGGCCTCTCCCGGGGCTGCTCCCTCTGCTCAGCCCCAGCCTGGATGGATCCCGGGGGCTGCCCTGACCCAGGGGCAGCACCTTTGCACCACACAGAGCAACTTGCTGCCCTGCATGGTCCCTTAAGGCAGAATGAACAATTCCAGCTTTGCTCAAAAAGTTAAACTAATGAGACGACAAATCTGGACCAAGTCCCATTTTTATTGTCCCTCCCTTTTTTCAGTGGATAATTTCAACATGTTTCAATTAAGAGTAACTCACATCAACATTGTTCTTCAGGGCTTTTGTTCAAGGATATTTGGGCTTCTTTCTTGTATTTTGTCTGCAGCTTTCTGTTTATAAATCCCTTGTTTTGGGCTCAAACTGCAGGCTTGGGTCACCTGCGTTCTGCTGAAAGTACAAAAGATCAATGGGCCACCAGGAGTTAATTAGGATGAACTTCAGTGGGATGAGTCCAAGGGATGCATAGTTAAAGCTTCTGTGACATAAACAATGGAGCAGCACAATTCCTACAGCATGAACAGCCCTTTTTGTACTTATGCTGCTTCAGCACTTTTTGATTAGCTGGCTTCGTTTTCCCAACTAAATCCTAACCCTCCAGACTGTTTTCTGTAGCCACAGGCATGATTCCATCTGAAATGTGCTTTTCTGTCTTCTCAGTCAGACAGCCAGAACAGCATTAGAACCTGATGCCACAGCCAGGTTAAGGAAATCACTCTCTAATCCACCTAAATGTTTTAATCACTGGATGAAATAAGAACTAAATGCATTTTCAACCATTTAGCAGTGATCCCTGTCTGGAGAGGGAGTGACTCGAAGGACAAGAGACACCTCCCTAAGAGCTCTGGAGTTTTCTCCCTGCTGAGCTGAGCTGCTGCTGAGGTGAGGGGATTTTTGGACATCCCTCTCATCCCACAGGCATGGTAGGAAACGGTGCCCACCAGTTAATTCAGTACTTATTCAAGTACTTCCCTTATTTTGTTTCCAAAGGAGTGGAGGTAACTTCCACCATCTGGGTTCATTCTCTTGATTTCAGGTTGTTATCTACATGCAGAAAGGATATTTTATGGGAAATAAAACTGTCTGATATCAACCTAAAACAATCTGCTGGCTTCTCATTACAAGTGCTTTGCTCTGGATTTTTTTACACACAAGCTCTTTCTCAAAATGAGAAAAATTGTTTCCATTCTGGAGAACCATTCTGACAACTTACGGAATTAAATAAAACTGGGATCTACGTTACATGAACGAAATGTTTTAAATGCAGTTATTTTATTCGCTGACACTGCCAATGTGTTTGCTCTGCTACCCAGGATTTCTGTACTGTGTTATACAATATCAAGCCTGATACTGTAATTTTCCAAAGGATCTCTGGGTATCAAACCAAGTTTCCATTGATTTTGAGTTGTCCCTGTGATAAAATGGAGAAGTTATTAAAGTACTTTCTTCATGGAAGGATATACCTGTCACTATTTTTCACTGCAATCATGCTTGAAAAATTGCTATGCTCCTTGTTCTATCCAAGCTGTCTGTAATTAATATTCCATAATGTGTAGGAAACCAAAATACCTTTGCTAACAGCTGGATAGTGTGTACCTAAACTTCTGCCATCTGGTCCTACAGTCTTGGCTAATACAGGGGGCTGAACTTATCATAAAGTCGATATTCAATAGAAATACAAATTAGGAGGGCTGGTGAGTAGAAGAGCAAAGGGAAAAATTAAATACATGTAGCAAGAAGATGGAATTTTACAGTTAATTCTTGACCTACAATACTTTCTCAGTGTGTCTTTGTACATTAGTTGCACCACAGCTCAGTACTTCAAACAAGAAGCTGAACTATTTTAATATGCAAATGGATTCAAACGTTAATCAATACCCTGTCTAGCCCTTTGCCCTCTCTGCCCTGTCACAGAAAATGTGTCCAGACCCCCACCCTTACATCCCACCTCTGCTTCTAGCTGGCCCTGTTGCCTGGATACAAGTGGAACATGTGGAGGAATGCTCCTGAGCTGCTGTGGGATGGCCATTTTATCACAGGGATTTATCCATGGGTTAGCTGGGAGAACGGCTCAGCCTGTTATGGATAACCCTATGGAGGCAGAGCTCAGCTGGGCTGCTCCCACAGCGGGCCTTGCTCTCCTCTTCTTTTACACCAGTGAGCTGATGCTTTCCTGCCAATGTCTGCAAGCTACTGGAAGGAATTGTCCAACTTCCAGGAGCGCTAAACTCCAAGGGGATTTATGTCCTTTATCATAGATTCCTTTGGGGTATCTGACCACCCTCGTCCCAGATCTGTATTTTCTTCCAAATTCTCTTTAACAGGAGGAAATGAGGACCAACCAAGAAGGAAAGGAACTGTTGCAACAGAAAAGCCTGGGCCAGGATATTTCCTCTTGCCTTCCCAAACAAAGACTGTATTGAAATCAGTCTGGAAGGGTCAATATGGATCTCACAGACTCTTGCTTCCTTTATTGCCCATATTAGCACAACTTCCCAATTTAATACCTTGGGGAATGTTCTTTTTGTGCTGCAAGGAAAGTAACCCAGAACTCTGTGTAACCAAAATTATCAGTGAGGGTGTTTATTTTCTGAAATTTTCCTAATTCACGAGAATTTCAACCAACTACTGTTACTTTGAGAGCAGAATGGCCAGAAGACTTACAAAGAAGGATGTTCCTGAAGTTTTTCTAGCTGAAAGGAAACGCCAATTTTTGTGGCTAGCAAAGAGAGAGTCCATTGTGTTTCTTTCTCTCTAGTGTTTGGCACTTTCCAGAATACAAGAAAAAAAAATATTTATGTGAAGTAAGAAGGATTAGTGATCAAAAGCGGCCAAAAATGTGTGTTTTCCATATTTTATTGCACATGCATTCAGGACCTCAGATCATAACAAAGTTATTGTGTTGGCAGCTGATAAAAGGCATATATTTGAGACATATCAGTGGTAAGGAGCCCATCTCTAAGTAGCAAAATACAATTTTACCTGGTTCTTGTATTTAATCTTCGGGAGAGTTTACAAAAACTGAGCTGTTTCCAGTGTGATATTCATTTAAGGAGCAGTCAGGAATGTGCTGGGCCTATTTGTTTCTCTGGAACAACATAACAGTTTAAAAACACAAATAGTAAAAAATGCATGTTATGCATTATGATCCTTTAAAAGCTGCCACTGACTCGTGTAAGAAGTCTTAATTGTTATTCCATAGAAAGCAGTGCTGTTGAAAAGAATTTAGACAATGGAAGCCTTTCTCACAGAAACTCATTACACCAGCGTCTGTTAAAAAATCATGTTTTGCCTTGTAGTATTTTCTCCTAATTCTCAAAGCCAAAAGGACCACACAATCTTAGGCTGGCTTTGTATGATTATGCAGAAAGAGTATTTAAGCATCAGGAACTTTAATTATGCAGAAGCTTTACTGAGGGATTTTAAATAAAAGATTTGTGCACATCCCATTATAATGAGCAAAGTAAATATATTTCTAGGACTTCTATGAAATATTGCTGTGCTGAGGACAGGGCAATTCAATCAATAACAATAAGTGGCTTTTATTTTATTCCTCAGATACCAGAGTTTTTAAACCTCTGCTAGGTCCATGTAATTGTTCAGAATTTCTCAGAAAGGCTGCATGGTGTTCCCTGTACTGCCTAAGGAGCCCTGACTGCAGCAGGAGTGTTGATGCAGGTAAGTGGCCACATCTGTTTCAGTCTGGTTCTCCATCACCTGCACCCCACGGTGATGTGCCAGATGTTCTGCTCAGCTGGGTAAGACCTGCTTGTTAGCAGCTCAAAAATATTTTGAAGAGCAAAAAGATACAAAAAAAAAAGCCTCTTCAATCTCACTTCTGGAAAAGTCTCAGAACCTTTTACATATCCCACAGGAGTGTTTTCTGTTGCCTTTCCTGCAATTTAAAAAGGCCATTTAAAAAGGCCTCTTAGCTGGACTTGTAGCCAAGGCAACAGTTATGATATTTTGGGTGCCAGCTGTTAGGAATGGGCTCAAAATCTGACCAAAAAAAAAAAAGCTGCTTATTTAAATGCTGGGGGTCACAATACGGATACGATTGCAACTGGCAACAATTTAGAAACCAGTAATGCACGGCTCTGGGGTGAAGAGAATGTCCCCTTCAAACACCTCACACTTCACATCACAATCTCACTAAAGCCCTGTCCCTTGAAATTTAAATATAAGTATCAGATATGTGCTTCAATCCTAATTCAGCAATTTATTAACTATTTGATTGTTATTTAAATGTTGCTGCTTTGTGAAATGCATTAGGTGTCATAAAACCGAAGTTCTGTGTGTGAAATCCTGTGTCCATGAGTTGAGTGGAAAAAACACATTGATTTTTAGTGAGATTTTTCAGGTTTAATCATAAGTACTAAATGGTGTGAATGTCAATATGTGCTCTCACCTTTTGCATATGGCCATTTGAAATTTAGATCTGTGTATAATGAGGAATGATTGATCCACAGTTGTCTGTGGCATTCTGAGCAACTTTAATCAGCCAGCAAGCAACATTTATTTAAAAAATTTATCTCATACATTCTAAAAAGAGACAAAGAGTCTATGACATGTTAAGGAGTTCTTATAAGATGGAGAGAGACTCTTGACAATGGATGGAGGGCCAGGACCCAGGGAATGGCTTCCCAGTGCCAGAGGGCAGGGCTGGATGGGATATTGGGCAGGAATTGTTCCCTGGGAGGGTGGGCAGGCCCTGGCACAGGGTGCCCAGAGAAGCTGTGGCTGCCCCTGGATCCCTGGCAGTGCCCAAGGCCAGGTTGGACACTGGGGCTTGGAGCAGCCTGGGACAGTGGGAGGTGTCCCTGCCCGTGGCAGGGGTGGCACTGGATGGGCTTTAAGGTCTTCAAACCCAAACCATTCCATGATTCTCTTCAAGGATTCTAAGATATTGTAATCAAACATCTGGTTATAGATTGCAATTTAATAAGCACTGACACCGTTTCCCACAACGACTTCCGGACAGGAGTCCTGTGCCCCAAACCCACTGATTTGGCAGATAAGCCTGGAGGAACAAGGAGTGGCACATTTGGTTTCTTAATATGCCTTGACTGTGGCCTAGGAAACTATTTTTGACTCAACTATTCATTAAGTTGTTTGAGTGTCGTCATTCACAAAGAACAACCACAGCACTGTTCTTACCCCTCCCAAAAATAGGGGATGTGTCCCCAGAAAAGTGTAGCATTTGCTTTTCAGCTTTGGGTGACGGACACATGAAATAAAGACACACTTTCAGCCTTCTTCTTCCACACTCTCTTTCTTATAAACCTCTATTTTACAGACCTTAACATTTACAAAAGAAAAAACATATGAGAATAGAAGACTAAAAGGAAAAGCTCTGAAATAAAAAAGTAAGTAAGACATAAGTCTGGTCTAAATTGGAAAGAAACACCCTAATTACAAAGAAACACTCTTTTTGCTAAGTATAGGTTATTACTGAGTCATATTATCAATCATAGCTGTTCATAGAAAAATATAAAATGCTGAAATAACAGTAATTTCAGAAGAAATCTGCTTCTAGCCAGATCTGACTCTGTCCAAGGGAGGAATCAGTAGTCATTCTCTATTTCAGGTTTCCCCTTCTTTACCAGTTTCCAGGAGAACTTGGCAAAAACCCACAAGTGTAACGTGAAAGTGGCCTTGTTTTGTCAAATAATTTGCTTTAGTCTGGGTGGTGATAAGCAGCATCCCTTGTCAACCAGCACTTTGACTTTTGTGTGCTGCTGATCCTGAGCACAGCAACGGCAGAAAATGATGGGCTCTGTTGGTTGCTCTTCAAATGGCTGGGTTTATTAGCTTCTGGGATTATACTTTATGGATTAAGATAATTACACACACAGATTTGAATCTAAATCACCTCATCATTATACTTGGACAACACTAAATATTGCAGTTAAGGGCTGAAAAACTATTTGTAAACTGTATCACTAAGCTACATTTCAGCAGTTTCAAATTATTTTTCCTGTATTGTGATGACAATAATATCTCTTTTGGCCCTAAATGTGTACAGATAAATCTATTTTGGGGCAATACTTCGCTGAGGTGTGGAGAGCCTGTGGGGACAGCGTTGCTGAGCATTACTTCCTCCAGACTATGTAGTTCATCTGCTTCTTCATTTATTTGTACGACACAGAAAAGCTTTTCCAGGACCAAACTTTTTTTCAGGAAAATCTATGTATTTTCCATTGTAGTCTACTGGCAGTGTGAAAGGAACGTGAACTGGTGGATATAGTTGTTTTCTCAATCTTAAAGTCTTGAAGAGAGCCCAGGCTTCCTCTTGGCCTGCAAGAGATTACCTGGTGTTTCTTCTGGAGTTGTGGATCCTTGTCCAGCCTTTCCACAGTTCCTCCAGCTCCATATGACATTAAACATTTCAGTTCTTGCTTCTTCTGCAGCAGCTATCTTTCATGAATAATAAAATTTGCTGTAGAAGAGAAGAATTCGTATGAGACAAATTGGAGGGGGGGAGGTGCTTCCATAAGAAATAGGACATGATTGAAAATCCAGCACATTAATCATAGGCCTGCTTAACAAAAGGAAATAGTCTCATAGTGCCATATTTGGGATATTGGGAAGAAACTCTAGTAACATGGGCAGGGACACCTTCCACTGTCCCAGGCTGCTCCAAGCCCTCTCCAGCCTGGCCTTGGACATTCCCAGGGATCCAGGGGCAGCCACAGCTTCTCTGGGCACCCTGTGCCAGGGCCTGCCCACCCTCCCAGGGAACAATTTCTACCAGAGCCAGAATGATTTATGCCAATAAGCCAGACTCCAGCCCAGCAGCCTTTTTGCTACCACAGCACTGAAGGCCAGTGATGGTACTTTTCATGTTTCTCTTTTTCTGAAGGAGGACATTTCAGTCATTGTGGGCCATTTTCACTGAACGCTTTACATGTATTAGAACATTCTCAGAAGAGTTCTGTGGTGTACATTGCAAATTCACAAGGAAAAGAGAGGCCTGAACCACCCATTTCTTACAACTGATGCACATTGAGCGGTTCCTACGTTACCTCTGCCTGCAGTGGTACTGTTTACACAGAGAAATGTAGAAGCAGTTGCTTTAAATCGCTGTGCAAACTTTGATGCACATTCCTGTGTGTGCACATACACTGTGCTGCTACAAACAGAAGCAGAGGTAAAATTGCCTTTGCTCAGTTTGGCTCCGCTCCAAAAATGATGCAGAAAGTCGCTTCTCAAAACTATCCTCAGCTGAACTTCCAAAAGTCCTGGAGCTGACTTTCCAGGAGCCATATGTAGGGTTTGGGCACACGTTGCTATTTTACTGCGTGTTGTGGGAGGGATGCACAGGAGGACATAGAAAGAGCTGCATTTCCATATGTAGGATGACTTTTTTTGAAAGGGAAAACATGTATGACCAGAATTTGTCTCCACAGTTTTGGGGAATGGTGCAAAAAGGACATATACAGCAGAGATGAGAGGCATATGAGCTCAGGCAGGCTCTGAGAGAGGACATGGAGGAATTACTGATTAGAGAAACTTGTTTGTCTGTGTCGGAATCAAAGGGGCAAAACGGAGTCCACAGCACTCACCATTTTTTAATTATAAACTCCAATTAAGTGATGCAGAATAATCTTCAGCATTCCATCTGGCAGCTATGAGGAGAGAGGGAGAACAGCAGCTAATGACATTAATCAAGGCTTGAAGTAGACAGGTTCAAGTACTGCAGGCTTTGCTTAAAAAAATGAGCTCAGGACAGGGTTAGTCTTTGAATAATGTTCCAAAAAGGCTTCATGCAGCCCAAGAGAGAGGAGCAGCATTAACTTAAGGGCCTCTTCCTTTAACCCTTAGGCTCCTGGCCCGTTCTGACTGCAGCCAGATGACCAGAACGCTGTCATTTACTACTGGTTCCCCAAATCTTACATGGGGTTAATACTGAATGTGGGGAAGAACTTTTGGAACACCACTGCCAGACACTGGAGTCTGCTTAGGGAAAAAATTGTGAATCTGGTCCTCATGTCACAATGGGTTCAATACGAAAACCATAATCTTCTTTTTTTTAAAATTATTTTAGCAAGGGATACTGGAAATTACCAACCCATTTTTACATGTAATGAGATGGTTGGAATTGGACATTTCTCCCAGACCACAAGAGACAGGACAAGGGGAAATGGCATCAAGCTGCACCAGGGGAGGCTCAGGTTGGACAGCAGCAGGAATTTCCCCATGGAAAGGGTGCTCAGGCCTTGGCAGGGGCTGCCCAGGGAGGTTTGGAGGGCCCATCCCTGGAGGTGTCCCAGGAAGGGCTGGAGGTGGCACTGAGAGCTCTGGGCTGGGGACAAGGTGGGCATCGGGCACAGCTTGGACTCAGTCTTGCAGCTCTTTTCCAATCTAAATGATTCTGTGAGGTTTTTCCAACAGAATCTTTGATATTGGGAAAGGAGGAAAACACAAATCATGGAAGAAAATAAATATAAATAAATAGAATGCATTACTTTTGTATCTATGTTCTCATGCCACTGATGGCTTTGTGTGGTCTAGTTCTAATCTATGTTTTAAACCCCAATAACTGGCACAAGTTTGAATCCTCAGAAAGAGGCATCATATTTTCTGTAGCAATAAGTTATTTCTATCAAATGTTGAGAAAGAACCAAATTAAACCAAATTAAATAGGTATTTGGATGGATAAACTTTATTTTCATTACTGAGTTAATAACTTCAATTTATTTTATGCTAAAGCTTTTGAAATTTTGGAAGCAGCAAGTTTGTATCAGAATTGAGAATGAGCCATTCTCCAGATCCAGCAGGGAACAGTAACAGACCCTTTACTGAGGAGGGATTGTTGGGGTTTTTATGTGACTCTTTTTCTTCCGTACATGTTTGAGTAAAATCAGATTATTCCCATCAAAACTGCTTATAGATTGAAGGATTTTTGGCCTAGGCTGAACACCAAGCTTGATCTAAGATTAAAATTCTCAGAACCTTAACTTTTAGACAGAAACATGAAAGTGCCAAATGCCTGCCCAGTAAAAATCTGATCTAATCATTTAAGAAGGAAGGCATCAAAAAGTTCCTTTGAGAAAGTTACTTTTTATATGTTGCTTCCCAGTGTTTACCCAACCTCACTGCAGAGTTGCCAAAGGCACAGGTTACCTCTGCTTTATTCCAAAGAGTTTTCACCATTTGGGAGTAAAACAGCCCAAAAGTTGCAGGGACAATTTATCAAAATATCACCTCATTTCTGGAAGTTTTGGTATCACTAAATGAGGCCAGTAGTAAAAACAGTTTCAGTATTGTCTGTTACTCTGTTGGGAAGATTGGATCCATTTAAGCTTCGTTAATGCAACGATACCATTTTAAATACTGCTATATATTACATGTTTCTACAGTTGCTCATTCCAAAGGGAAAGAAAATCAGGCTGAATTTGACCAAGACAAGCAATAACTGATTCTCTCTTTCCACATCAGGGAGTAGGGGGAAGAGATCATTTGGACTTACTGAAATCAATACAGAATATCTGTAGATATTAAAGATTAGGGTCAATAGAGCATTACCTCAAACATTTGGATTTTTGAGATTTTTATGGACTAAAAATAAATAATATTAAGCCTCTGAGGAAATTCTCAGGCAATTAAGGGGATAACTTGATGCCAGAAAAATGAGAGAGTTCAGCTGAGGATGGAATGTCTCTCACTCATTCTCCTGACTTTTGGCAGGTGAAATCTTTCAGTATTTAGAAACTGAAAAGGGCAGAAACAATAGCTCCAGTATTTTTGTCTTTGGATAAAGACAAATTATATTAAGCTACATATAGGTTTTTTTGAATCATTCTAGTTTTGGGTACTTTAGGGTAATTCTTATGACATGATATCGAGCCAGGATTTCCTTTATTTTTTTTAATTATCAGAATGAATTTATGTTCACCAGCAGGTTTCTCTGCCTTGTTTCAGGTTTGTATTGGCCACGGACAGGCCATGGCAGTAAATCATTGACATCTGCTCTGCTGCCTCTGCAGAGTCATTTTCCATTTCCATCTGCCAGAATTCCCAAGGAAACATGCCAGCAGTTGCACCTGATTTCTTGGGATGTTGCCCCCATTTGTGAGATGTCCTTCTGGTTCTGGGACAATCCCCAGGTGGAGAGGTTCCTGTTTGAAGGGTTTCATTTCCACGGTCACTGCTGGCAAACCACCTCCATCCACTCCTCCCTTCCCAGGACCCCTGAGTGCCCGTGACATTCCCGAGGATAACACAGCCTGTGGAGGAGGTTATCTCTGGAAGCACCCAGGGGAGGCAGTGGAGATGTGATCCTGAATGGACAAAGCTGGAAGATTTCACCCCTCGGCTGTCAGCCGTCGCCTCGTGCTGGTGCTCAGTGCACTTCCATGGGAAATAAGTTGGGAAGAAACAGGAAAGCTGTTGCACCATATGTTTTTGGAATGGAATCAAAAAGAAAATATCAGCTGTAATAGGGAAAAATTGTTTGTTTTTGTTTTTGTTTTTTTCCTCAGAAAAACAGGGTATATGAAAGGGGTTGATAAGTGAGAATTTCTCCCCAGTTTGTGTTAAAGATTTTTTGAGTCCACAGCTTCTGTGCAAATTGACAGCAACTCACTAATTATCTTTAGTTTCACTTTTCTTCTTGCCCGGAAACGCAGGCCAATTTTTCATTGGGAGTCCACCATTCAGAGAGAAGAGTTCTCCATTAAAAATAAGCTCATCTGCTCGGGATTAGATGCATATGGCAGCAGTGGGATCCAAGGGAAGGGATCAGCTGCCCTGTCTTAGCACCAGAATTCTCAGCTTGATGCTTACAGGGACTTTTCATTAAATTCATTACTCTTCAAGAATGTCTCTGCAAAAGAGACAGATAATCCTTAACAAAAAGGTTTTTCCTTAGGATCAGTTAGTCTAAAGGTACTGAGCTTCCACTGAAAGAAATACCTGGTTTGAATTACTGTTATCTCCTGAGAAGGCTGATTTGATTTCCTTTCCCAAGCTAAACTTCACTGTTGTTTGCTCTTTACTCCAAACATACACAAGATATTAGTTTAGCTGTGTCTTTATACTCAGACTTAATCTCTTCACTTTGCTAGGATATTCACTTTTCCAAGCTGGATTAAAACAGGTACATGAAAAAGAACCAAAAAAGAGTCCTTTTGACACTTATGCAAAAGCATAAATAGGGAACTCTGAAAAACCTGGTCTGGTGAAGGTGGTCCTGTCCATGGGGGTGGAACGAGATGATCTCTAGGGTCCCTTCCATCCCAAAATATTCTGTAATTCTATAACTTTATGCTATGTATTCACTGAAAGGGAAATGTTCCAATACATCTCACATAATTACGCTTTTACCCCATAGCTTTTCAGTTTATTCTCCCAAATGGGGAGGCTGATTTCTAAGCATTAACAACACATTAATATTTTTTACAATAAGCAAGATAAATGCCTTAAATATTATAAAAAACATCTATTAATTGACAAATATGGACAGAACAAAAAGAGTTTTCTGTTAACAGAGCTGTGATAATTCTGTACAGGGTAAAATGGAAGCACAGTAATTTCCTTGCATAACCAGACTGTTGCTTGCATTTTCTCCTTGCAGGGTGCAAGTGCTAATGCTGCATTTGCCTGATGAAATGATGGCCAAGGCAATCAGTTCCTGTCAGTAAAATTCAGCTTAAGGTTTATCATGGAAACCCACGAAAAGTGCTGTAGACAGTTACAACCGAATGTAAGATCACAAAATTATTCTCTAAATTATTGATATGATACTGTTTTCACTGTAAGGAATGGAAATATCCTAAGGATTTAAGCAAGATAGAATTTACTCATTCCAGAACCAGGCATATCTTTTGATTAGTTGTCACTTTATCTAAACTTGCATTAAATACAATTTGGGATTAAAAAATTCACAGAGAAGTACAGGGACATGGCTCTATAAAGTTCCTGTAGCTCTGATGGAGTGTAAATATAGTAATAGTATTTTTTAATATTGAACTCATGAGTTTTGGGCTGGATAAGCAAATATTGATTTAGCAGTTGCAAAGGAATTCAAATACTGGGTCTCAGTCACAATTTCTTTTTTTTTTTTATATATCCACGGGTCTGTTATTGATACACAGTGGAAGAGTCAATCCTTCATTTTAATGCAGTTAAGATGAAACGTGGGATGGAGCAGGAATACTTACTCAGGATGAATGGGAAATTGTCTGCAAAAGCAAAGTTTCCTGAAAGAAATACCATATTTTTTCTTAGCCTATTTCTTTCAAAATATACAGAATATGAAAATTTTCTACCAAACCACTGCAGATTTCCAAAGCAACTCTATTAAGCTACAACAATATTTCTTTTAGAACAATGATATATTGTCGGAATTGGATGATCTTCAAGGTCTCTTCCAATCCAAACTATTTGATGATCATAAAACCAAAACCAAGGTGCAGATTTACGTTAACCCAAGGGTCTGTTGGCTTCAATGACTCCCTCATTAAGCTCATCCTCAGCAATCTCTAGCTCTTCCTGACAGAGTTTTGTGGTTATGTTTGAGGAACATAAATATTATTTAGGTTACTTCTCTCTAGGCTGTATGTCGTTTAAGAACTAATGGAAATAAAGAAGTAACTTCTTTGGAATTTGCTAGCTTCAAGTATTTTCAATAGTAGCTTCAATGAATTGATTGGATGTTTTTCCATTAAATGAAATCTCATTTGGAGGTGGGGGGAGGGAGCACCAGTAAAGCAGATTTTAAGGACCAGAGCCCTCAACCGAGAGCAGGATTGATGATGGGAACTCCTCTTCCTCTTCTCTGCAAAGCCAATTTCCAACTCCTTGCAAACAGTGAACTGAACTAACCTTACAACTTTAACTTGTGAGACGTGCTGATAAAGACACTTGAACATGAGAGAGGATTTTAAAAGCTTTTCTAAGCTTTGCCATGACTGTGCCAAGGTTCAGGATTGGCTGCTCCAACCATTGCAGTTCCCCAGCCACCTCCAGCAGGAGTTTGAGCTCAGGGGCTGGATCCTGTCTGGAGGCAACCACAGACAATGATAGAGGCAATTAACAGCCACTTGGGAGATGGCAATTAGCAGGGAAACACTCACTGCATTCCTCCAAATCTGGTAAACTTCTACCCCAGTGCCACTCTGGCCATCAATGACTCCACAAGGAATGGCCACACCAAGCAGCCCAGGCAAGTCTTGCTAATATACAAAATATTTTGGATATTCAAGGCAGATGAAGTTATCAATACTCTGAATACCTACCAGCTCTTAGAGAGAGGATTAAAAGTATGTTTGGTCACCGTCCATTATTTGTTTAATTGCATGTTCATTTTGGGAAGTCATAGTTGTAAGTGGAACAAAGGAATACAAAAGGTGCTGACAAGTTACTAATGGCCAATAAAAGAGGTTTTTCCATAGAAATAGCCCTTCAGCATTGATCAAGGAGTTTATTAACTCAGTCCTATCACCTTGATTTCACAGGCATCACGTGTTTCTATTTATGGCTGTGTGTCTCATCTCTCTCCTAAATTTCAGTGTCACCTTGAATGTTCCCATTGTGACTTTCGGTCATGTACAGTGGATTCAATAACCAAGGAGCAGGAGTCCTGCCTGCTTAGGAGACAGCACATTCCTTGGCAAACAGCCAGGCCATGGCTAAATTCTGCCCTTAAAATCCTATCACCTTAAAATTACTCTTTAAATGTAAATGAGGGCCTACAAGGCAGAAATGCTTTATACTTTTGTGCTTGCCTGAAATGAAATAATACAGCTCAGCCTACTAAAAAGCTGATGTATTCATTGCATATAAATGTTTCAAATAGGGAGCAATAAAACCTCTGTCTAAAATTAGAAAGGAATGGAAATTTTTACTTCAATTATATGGAATGTTTTGCCAACTTTTGAAATTTAGCAGCATTTCTTATGGAAGTGGAAAGAAAAATTTAAATATAAATTGATTCTAGGTAACTCCTTCAAGGAATGATACAGCTGACAAATTGTGTGCTTTTTTGCTATATAATTCCATAAAACACTCCAGTTAAAGACTGAAGACAGTGTAAGAAGTTTCATCCTAAACTTTCAAAGTTGAATAGTTGTGAAAAAATTCAAATCCAAGGCTTTGGTTATAAATGTTACAGGCTCTTGATACCTACTGAGGTTGTGAGGAGGAGATAAATTCTGTGTTTATCTGAGGCACAAAGAAATGGGAAGCAACAGAAGGTGAGTTATTTTTTTCAGTGATAATAACAGCTCTTGTGGGAAAATGCTTTATATAAATGCATTAATGAAAATATATGCCTCAATTCTTTATTGAAGAACATCACAGTAATGACCACAGTAATTTTTTTTTCTGTAGCATAATTACTTTGTGTAATTAAGTGTTTCCCACATGATGATTAGGTTTGATCAGAAGCTGCTATTCCTATTTCAGCCCTTTGGAATGAGAAGAGTCCTGTCATTTTTTGTTGTTTCATAACACCAGAAGAACATGACTTAGGTTTAATTCTTAGCAGGCTATGGCCAACCTCTCTGACATCCTTCAAAACGATTCAGTGAAGAATCCCAACTATCCCATAATAAAAACCTGTTCCTCCTTCTGTGTTCTGCATGTTTAAAGTGTGTCTGAAAGTGAAAGGAAATAAGAATCTATAATTCCTAAATTCAAGTTGAGTGCCTGATGCTAAAACTCATATGGATCAATGTTTCTTATCTTTAACCAGATATTTACAAATTTTAGAAATCAAATAGCAAGAAGATTTTTTTTTTTTGTCTATAATCTCTTCTTCTTATCCTTTAATGACTGTTATAAAGAATTATCTTGACATGCCAATGAGAAGGGACAGAAAAATGGAGAGTGATCAGAGAAACTAAAATGAATTCTCTGGAATAAATGACAGTAATTTACAAGAAGCAATTACACACATCTGTCAAATAACTTCACTGTGAGTAGTGCTTGTACACAGCAGCAGTAGCTGACATTTCAGATAGATTCAAATGGAACAGTGTCCTTTGTAATGTTGTTTCTTTAGCTATGAAAGAAAAGCACATGTCTATGGCTACTTTTTTGCTCTGAAACGTTCTTGTAGCTGCTGGTTCTGTTTAGAACTTACAAAAGGTTTCCCATCAGCTGACAAACCACTGAAATGTGGGCAGACACCTCCATGTCATGAAGAAACAGCTGGAGAAAAGGTGTAGTATTCCAGCTGCCACTAAAGGTACACTCCCAGCTCAACAATGTCCTTCCCTCTGCACATGAGACGCCCACAATGTGCTGGAAACAATCTCCATTTCCAGCAAACACCCAGGGGAGGGACATATCTATCAAAAGGTGCTGCAGCAGCTGCCCACCCCAAGGTCACCTTTAGAATGATTAGATTTTTCCTGTGGCTGCAGAGATGCAGATTCTTGGTGTCAGAAGCTTGTGAAATCTCCCTGAACCTCCAGCCCAGACCCCACGACACAACACTCCACAAATATATCCTGGAGACTGGATGAGGAGCCATCATGGAAGATTATTTGAAAGATGCATTTGATGCAAAACTTTTGCCCACGCACATCTGGAGGAGCCACCAGCCACATCCCCGTCTGCTTTCAGCAGCCTGTGGGCTTGATTATTCTTGTGAGTGAAGTCATGGCATGAATGGAAGATCTGTGCTTCTAATTCTTCCAGGGTTTTTCCCCTTTTCTGAGCTAATTTGCTAAATCCTTTTCTGAACAGATAGTGCAGTAAAACCCCTCCCTTCCTGCTACTAAAGCATCTCAGCTTGTCTCCAGCAAAGTAAATCAAAACAGTCAAGTCAGCCACTGGACTGTATTCAAAATGTTTTGATTAAAGTTAAAAGATGGAGTTAATTATAACAGTAAATAACATAAAAATAGTTCTAAAGATACTAATTTATTATATGACAACTGGAGTAATAGCAAGTGTACATCGTTTTGCAAGAGGGAGAAGTAAATATTTATGTTTTTATGTGTAAGGTGCTATGAAAGCTCTGAATGTAAGAGGCTTAAAAAGCAGAGTGCTCAGTAAGTGGGAACATCAAATCTGATAGTTTTGCTTTACCATACATAAAATAAATCAACAAAAGAAAAATGTTATCACATAGTGATAAGTGAACCACGTGTTCAGCTAGTTCCAAAAATAAAGGTAACACTGTAGATTCAGAATATCTCATTTCCTTCAACATTATGATATCATTGAGTTCAGCTATAAAGGAAAATTTCCATAGCATGGTCGTGTATTAAAATAAGATATCAGCTGGTGTAGGATGCATGGACAAAAAGCAGACACATCCCAACGTTTGTTTTATCTTGCACATTTTATTCACTGCTTTTATTGTGAGAAAAACCCTTTGAAACTTAGACCCATTTAACAGGTGCCTGGGAGGGAATCCTGAATGCACTGGTGAGTTACAAAATGCCTTCGGGAAAGGAAATTAAATAACTCAAGGCAGTTGGTTTCATCCAGCTTTACTCCTCTGCTTTATCACCTTCTGCTCCAGGCTCCCAAAGTGCCAGCGAGGTGAGGGAGTAAGGAGGGAAGCAGGGGTTTGTGGAATCCTCACATTCCCACTTTGACTGGAAGAGGGTCAATATCTGCCCCCAGGAGCAGCAGCCGTGGTGAGAAGGGTGTCCAGCACGGGGAGAAGGGGCATCTCGGGGCTTGGGTGGGAAATGTGCAGAGGAACAATTTGGATTCACCCTCCTCCTCCCCAGGGCAGCTGAGGCACCAGGGCCGCTTTAACTCCACCAAGCACCAGCAGGCTCTGGCGTGCACAATATTTTTGGGGAAAGACTCCTCCATTCTGGAAGGAAAAGGGAATTAAGGAAGCTCAGCACCAGTGGAAGATGCTCTCATTAGTGCAGGAGAACCAGCCCCAACCTGACTTCACTCCTTGTCAAAGGCTTAAAATCCTCCCTATCAACCACGCCACCGAATCTGTGACATAGCCCAGCTCAGCTGGGCCTGGTCCTGGCTCCGTGACCCCAGTGCTGCTTTGTTTCCAACAATTTACATGAAATCTCTCTATTAACAGCATCACTCCCGTGGCTCATGTTCAGCTCATTCTTAAGCAAAGGACTAAATCCCACTCTTTAAAGAGAAAAGCACAAGTCATTAATAAAAGTTACATGTGCTGTGAACAACACATTTTGTTATTCAGTATAGCTGACTCTGACTTTTCATTATAAAGTCTCTGCCTCTTGAGGAAATGAGTAAAGAAGTGAGAAAATTGAAAGCTGCCTTTAGGTACCTTTTCATTATTTGCACAGGTGTAAATAGAATTTATTCAAGAGGTGGGTAAATCACAGAAATCCAGGTTTCTAGGTGTATCGTTCTACAGATGATAATAATGAGCTTACAAATAGAATCTGAGGAGTTAATTACAAGAAAGAGAACAAATTCTATTAGTATGATAAATTATTCAGGGCTAGAAGTATTTTAAGTAATCCTAAGTGCAGGAGAAGCACCCCACAGTTTTGAAAACTAGCATGGGATAGAAAACTATTTGATAAACAACAAACGGTAGAGAATTTCCCTTTTTGGTTTTCACTTGTTGCATGGAAAAAAACCAAGATCTCTTTATTAGCTAAGGAAGATCAGCTCTTGGTTCATTTTATCTTGTATATATTTTTAATCTAAAATCAAACAATAACCATAAACATTTCTATATTCCAAATATGACAGGCAGAGTAATTTTTAATAATCTGGACTTATTCTCTATATAATTTAATTTCTTTGAACTACAGGTGATCTTCTACAAAAGTGCTGCTAATAACCAGCATTATTTGTATCATAGTTGCATAAAAAAATTGCATAAAATTGGATCTCATTTGTGCCAGCTGTTGGATAAAATATCTGGGAAACATCTCATATCTGGGACACTTCTCATATCTGGGACAAATATCCCCACCTGCAATAAGGCAGGAGTGCTCATACTTTAAAATGTCCATTAACAAAAATAAGATCTTGAGTGTAGCTCACAGCTCTTCTGCAGCAGTGATCCAGGTCTTTTCCTCAAAACCATGGATGCCAGGAGTTGTCCTTCAGTCCCAGCTTTCTTCTTACGGGAGTAAGAATTTTATTGTTTATTAATCTGTGCCTCCTCACGCTGGAGTTTCGTGCTCCAGGAGAAGTTGTGTGACTTTGCTGGCCAGCTGATGCCATCTGCTGGGGTCTGCCTAAAGAACTGAACTGACTCACCATATTTTTCCAGGGAAGTCATTCAATTTTAGTTACTTTTAAAGCCAGTTTAAATGAACATATTTTTTCTCTGTCTCTCAGTTTCTGAGGTGATGAGTGCATGCAAGACAGCAGCCTTACTCACGTCTTGATTGACTGGCTTTGAGTTTATGCTGTTGCATTGCTCATTTAGCAAATTTTCAGATCCCTAAAAATTGCTGGCAGGAGCAGCAGAGTCCAAAGTTTTTGAATACAAGTTGTAGTTACTGAGATTATTTAAATATTTACTTAAAGAAACTTTATCTTATACATTCAGGTAGAAATGTGTGGTTTGTAGTTGTTGCCATCCATAAAATATTCCATAAATATATATATATTAAGCATTTGTTTAACTGGGCTATTGCTCTGCGAGGTATAACGAGACATAGCTGTGACATGGATCCATGACCTGTTGGACTCACTCAGGAACTTCAAGTTAAATACATAACAACACAAATTTGCTGTGTTGAGCTATTAGAGGGAAGTGTTTGGGCTCTGTTGGTTTAGAAGAGAAGGATATTCATCTTCCCCAAAGTGGAGGAATTGCCATGGGCAGTTCTAAGGGAAGTAGACCCCACCTGGAAAACTCACTGCCCCTGACTCCTCTGGAGCAGCAGATGCCAGATGCAAATTAAAGCACAGAATGAGCCAGAGTGTGAAGTGACATTGTCCAGAGGTTCCCATAAAGCCTGGGACAAAGATCCCTTCCATTGGCTGGATGTGCTGGTGTTCTTTTTCATTCTTTCATTCATTCAGTTGCCTTTTCTGCACTGACTGAGCCAAAACTGTAGCAACAGAAACACAAAAGCTGTTGTTAAAAAAACAAAATATAGGAAATGAGACAAGATGTAAATTTTCCTTCCCAAATCAAGCGATTTCTCAAACAACAGGTACAGGAATTTGTGTTGGTCAGAGTGTGACAGAAATCCACAGACCAAGAAAAAGGAAAAAAGGCTTAATATTTGCTAATGTTGCTACTTTTTGTTGTTGTTGTTGTTCTTGTTTTTCTTGAGGGCTTTTTTTGGTTTTTTTGTTTGTTTGTTTGTTTTTTGGGTTTTTTTTTGTTTACACACACAATGTGTTGTCAATCACCCCACTCGATGAGTCAGCACTTTGGTAGTGTTTGTGTTGAGGAGGAGGGAAAAGAGTTGTAAAAATCCCGTTTGAATGTATTCCTGTATTTATTTAATGAGGTCTCCACCTGCCAATGAAACATGGAATTATTCCAGATGGAGCTGATGTCTCCTAGAGATCCCAGAGGCAGCACTGCTCACAGCCCACAGCAACACTGGAAGCTTTCAGGTGGTGCCTGGTAGCCCGTGGGCTGGCACCAGAGCAGGAGGCACATGGTGTGCTCAGCACAGATGGATTTGGGATACCAGCCCACTCAGAAGAGTTACCCTGGTCTGCTGCTGTTAGACAAGGCTCTGTTCCTTCTGTGAAGCTGCACACGGGATTTCTTTCAGATTCTTCCCTTAAATAAGCTTTAACTAAGTTTGATGAGGCAATCGAGAATTCCTGATCCCTACCCCAGCCCTGTCCCCTCTGGTAGCCTGTGCTGATGAAAATTACTTAGATTAGTGCAATTTGCTGAAACACTACCAGGGTGAAATTCCTCTAATGGCTGCAACAAGAGACTCTTGCATTTGCTGCAGTGAAACCCTGTGATTATTGTTAGATCTCTGAAGCACATCATGTAAATGAGAATCTGGATTGTCCTTCTGAATTCCACATCATGCAAGAGCTGTGCACTTTAAACGCCTTTAAGGGAAAGAAGGAACAATCATCGTGTGATTAGTAAGGCTTTTTTTCAGACATATGATTATCTTTGTCCTAAACCTTCTGACCAGCAATTAATTCCTCTGATCCATCCCTGTTTCCAGCATTTCATGCCCTGAAATGACAGATGTCTCCTCTATTGTTACTGAAGTATCATTTGCACAATTGTATTTCTGTCACACTCGAGCTTTTGTACTGAAGCTTATTTCACAGTGTATTTTCTTAATATTTGAAGGATGCTGGTGACATTTTTTAAAATTTAATTGAGCAGTTAAGATATCTGGCTATCTGCCTTGTACTGAAAGAAAGGAATAATGAGTTTTGGGGGTTTTTTCTACCAAACTTCATATCGATTGTTGTAGTCCTTTTGCCTGCTCTGAGAAAGCACTGCACTTTCAAATATTTCATTAAAGAAATAGGCTTGAATATGCTATTTCAGTGTTTCAGTAATATTTTTAGGGGTCTTTCATTCCTAATCTTTATTGTGAGACAAGAATTATCAAGCTATTGCATGCAACAGTATGTTAGCAGGGCATGTGTATTCCGTATATGTGGAATTAAGGAAAATACATCCCTTCCATTAATTGGAAAGAAGCTGGGACTAGACTTGTAAATATTTCCATAAAACTGAATTGCCTCGTCTCTATCTCAATCCAGCAAGTCACTGAGGTATACGAGAGAGAAAATTACAGAGTAAATAAATTTCAGAAAAATTAAAAATCAGAGTGAATAAGCTGCCCATGCACAGCTCTGAGAGGATTTCCCTCCTCCCGTCAGTTCAGCTGCAGATGCACCATGGGCACACAACTTCTAGGCCTGAGTGTTCAGTTTTCACATTTCTGCCTGATAATTCGGATCTGGGTGGGGCACTTTATTTTCCTCATTTATAATAAATATAAAAATACAGGTAATGTGAAAATTGGGGTAGCTGGGTTGGAGATTCCTCTTGCAAGGATTACAGAATACCTTAAGTCCTTTCTCCTTGTGAATGAGCTGGGCTTGGCACTCTGCAGTTACTGCTGTTTGCCAGCGCTTCATTTGAACTGCTTCACAGGAGCTCCAGGAATTGTTTTTGTAAAAGAGGAGATTGTTGTACATCATTAATTGCATCATATCATCTTTGCTCTCCCTGAGATTCAAAGTAAAACACTGTAGATAAAGCAGGAATATTTGGCCCTTATGTTGGTACAATCGGTGACTTGGATTTGCAGGAAATTAAATGATTACAAATTTCTTTAGAAGTGAAAAAAAAAAATAATTTCTTCTCCTTCCAAGCGAAGCATGGTTGGTGGCAAGAGAATGTCAGCTCAAAGCAGCCACTAAGAATTTCAGACATTAAAGGAGGAAGGCAGTTTTCAGTTATATTTTCTATTTCGGTTATATTTTATTTCTTTAGGCAGCAGGAGAACATCTACTGCTGTTTAGCACTAAAAGAAGCAATAGGTTTTTTTCTGACCAATAGTCTGAGTTAAAAAAAATAAAACAAAATAAAGAGGAAGCTCTGATTGGATTTGTAGACATGATAGATTTCAATAGAAGCTTATCAAAAGGGTAAGAATGAACTTATCACTTGGACTTATTATCAAATGAGAGTTATTTTAGCTGGCAATGCACCAGGCTGCAAACAATGTGCAACTTCAAAGTTTATGGAAGGAGGAAAGAGAAACAGTCAAGGAGAAGTCATAAATTGTATAATGTGAATAAAACAGATGCAGAATTTCCATTAATTAGAGACAGGTTAAATCACTTCATGATGTTCCACTGGCCAACTTCCTCACAGTAACTGATTTCTCACCTACTTAACTGTGCTTAGGAACCTGGTATTAATGGTCTAACATATCATAACAATTTTTAAATAACTAATTTCTTTTTTTTTTTTTCTGGTAATGAAAAGCTGACCTATTTTTTTTACCCCGGAGGGTAAACTAAACTAAAGCTTTGTCTATTACAACCAAATAATCAAACCACTTTCAATGAAATGGCCTCTTCTGAGCGGTGTGGTTAGGGGGAATTTCTAAAATGTGGCATGCATTAAGTCTTTACTTCATTTAACTGCCCTGCTCCTTCCTGTGGTTATGTTGTTGTTTTTATTTCGCGTTTGGACTGCAGCAGTACTGGGGGTCAAAGCAGAAACAGAGCCCTGCTGGGATAAATGAACCCCTGAGATGGCCTGGATCCTGCTCCAAGCATGCCAGAGAGGCCAGGGGTTAGGAAGGAGCAGTGCTGATCCCATCCCAGTGCCAGGGATGGTGAGGTAGGGCTGGATTGAGACCCGGGCATCGCTCAAAGCAGAAGGCTACCCACGGAATGTATCCCAAATGATTTGCACTGGCACTTCCCTCTTGCATTTCTGCCTATAGAAAACCATTCCCAGCCCGCCCACGTGCAGCCCCTCGTTCTGCTGAAGCGCTCAGTCACACACTGAGCCTCTCATCACTCTACATTTCCCCTGCTCCTTTGCTCCTCAGAGCTGGAGTAAATGTGTCCAAGAGCCCAGCTCACCCCTGCCTGTGCTCAGGCACACAGTCAAGGGGTTTGGGGCACTGATGCACATGAACACTTTGCTTGCGTTGTGTTTACTCAGTGCTGAGAGACGTTAGACACTCCCAAGAACTCATTTACCTGGTGGCAATAAAAATGTCTCCATTTCCCATTTCACAGAGTAAATCTGGACCAATATTCAAATATGTGAGAGGAAATTTGCACAGTTATGTCCCTGGTTACTGCTCCACAATCTTGCGCTTTTCCATAATCCTAGCTTTATTCATTTCCAGCTTGATAATATAATAATAGAATATTTAATTTTCTAAAATCATAGAATCTTAAGGGTTGGAAAAGGCTTCCAAAACCATCAAGTCCAAGCTGTGCCCAATGCCCACCTTGTCACCAGCCCACAGCTCTGAGTGTCGCCTCCAGCCCTTCTTGGGACACCTCCAGGGATGGGCACTCCAAACCTCCCTGGGCAGCCCCTGCCAAGGCCTGACCACCCTTCTCATGGGGAAATTCCTGCTGATGTCCAACCTGAGCCTCCCCTGGCACAGCAATTTAATAACAATAATAAAAATAACAATAATAATAGATTAATAGTAATAATTTAATAATTTAAGTGGCTCTCACCTTGATGCAGCTTTTACTTGTTGGGTAAAAAGTGACCCTTTAACACCAAGCCAAAGAAGTCCTACATTGCTCCAAGAGTGGAGCGGCTGAAGTGGAATAACCGCCTGTAGCCCTAGGTCAGGTTTTGCTCCAGCAGACAATCCCAGCCCAAAGAAGATCCCATTGTTCCCCATTCATGCTGATCTCCTGGGGTTACACTGCACAGACTTCTACATGTGCAGGGAATGACCTGAGGCTCGGGGGAATGAAGGGAAAGCAGGTAAGGGCTGTGATGACAGATTTCAAACAGAGCTGTTTTGCATGGGTGATCAGTGAACTTGGCTGATCCTGTTTGATAAAAGGCTGCAGGTTAACAAGAAGAAAACATGAAATTTCAGGTATACCTAAACCTGGCTCATTTTAAATGTAAAGATTCATGTGGTAAAATAAGCACTTAAAAGAATAAAGGGACTTTTTACAAGGGACTTTTTGAGAGGGTCTGGAGTGCCAGGACAAGGGGGAATGGCTTCACAGTGAAAGAGAGGAAATTTAGATGGGATATTGGGAAGGAATTGTTCCCTGGGAGGGTGGGCAGGCCCTGGCACAGGGTGCCCAGAGAAGCTGTGGCTGCCCCTGGATCCCTGGCAGTGCCCAAGGCCAGGTTGGACACTGGGGCTTGGAGCAGCCTGGGACAGTGGGAGGTGTCCCTGCCCATGGCAGGGGTGGCACTGGATGGGCTTTAAGGTCCCTTCCAGCTCAGACAATTCTATGAGTGGGTGATATAATTTAGAATAAGTTTTGCGCTAAAGGGCACATTTCTGCATGACTTCCTTTAATAACTGCAGTCTCCAGCCTAATTCAGCCTTTCAGATAATTGCAGTGTGAGCACTTTTATTTTTCATAGTTGTACAGTGGGTTGTTTTATTCTTGTTCTAGTAAAAACACGGTTTTTGTTGTTGACTTTTTAAATAGTGATCACTTAATTGGAAACAGATTCTACTGTAAGAGGAAAAACATTTTAATTAACACATTTGAGCTGGAAAATTTCAGATACCTGAGGAGACGAAGCAGATTTAAAGCAATGGGTGGGATTTGTTGTCCATTATTTAAATTACAGATCATTTCATCATAGGATAACTAAACAAAAGTTAATGAGATTATTGGAAGGGTTGTATTATTTAGTTTGTACACAGTCTAACACTGAACAGAAGAAACAAGTGAAATATATTAATTTAAATGTAAATTTTTCTCCTTCTTAACAAAAAACCCATAGAAAATGATTGTTTTGAGTTGTTTTCACCTTCTGTGAACTTTTATAAAGCTTCTTGCTATGTGATTTTTTTTTTTAATATTGCCTTTTCACTCTGAACTTACAGAAACAAAGAAAATCTTTCAGTTTAATGTCAGCAGTATATTAACTTCAAAAAGTCTTACATTAGGACATGATAGGACATGATGCACTTTGGCAATGATAACTGAGTGTTGGTAAAAATCCTAAAACTCCGGGGTATTTTTATGAAAACTCGGACTTAAATGCAAATAAAGCAACATATGAAACACTTGTTCATTGCCAGTGAGCTGACACAGGCGAGCCTCTGTTTAATTTTGGTTGAAATAATATCATGTGATTGACAACCTTTGATTAAAAGCAACACTCAAATTGAATATCTCCCATCTTCAGGTGAGCCCTCTGGGGTAAGGTAATATCTGCTGGAAAATCTGGAGAAATACATTTCTTGTGACCTCTCTCAGAGTAGATTTGAAGCACCATTTCTAGTTACGGTTTTCTCAATCCTCAGCACATCAAATATGTCGTGTTGGGCTCAGCTGATTTATAATTTAATTCTGGGTGAGTTTGGGGAGGGACAACCCCAGCACAAGCACAGGCTGGGGGGACCTGCTGGAGGAGCTCTGCGGGGAAGGGCCTGGGGGTGCTGGGGCACAAGGAGCTGTCCCTGAGCCAGCAGAGTGTCCTGGGGGTGCTGGGGCACAAGGAGCTGTCCCTGAGCCAGCAGAGTGTCCTGGGGGTGCTGGGGCACAAGGAGCTGTCCCTGAGCCAGCAGAGTGTCCTGGGGGTGCTGGGGCACAAGGAGCTGTCCCTGAGCCAGCAGAGTGTCCTGGGGGTGCTGGGGCACAAGGAGCTGTCCCTGAGCCAGCAGAGTGTCCTGGGGGTGCTGGGGCACAAGGAGCTGTCCCTGAGCCAGCAGAGTGTCCTGGGGGTGCTGGGGCACAAGGAGCTGTCCCTGAGCCAGCAGAGTGTCCTGGGGGTGCTGGGGCACAAGGAGCTGTCCCTGAGCCAGCAGAGTGTCCTGGGGGTGCTGGGGCACAAGGAGCTGTCCCTGAGCCAGCAGAGTGTCCTGGGGCCAAGGAGGCCGAGGGTGCCCCGGGGGCATCGGGAAGAGCCTTGGCAGCAGGTCAGGGAGGGGATCCTGCCCCTGTGCCCAGCCCGGGGCACCTCTGGAGTGCCGTGTCCAGCTCTGGATCCTCAGCACAGCAGGGCCAGGGAGCTCCTGGAGCGGGGCCGGCGGAGGCTGCGGAGCTGAGGAAGGGCCTGGAGCAGCTCCGTGCCCAGGAAAGGCTGAGGGAGCTGGGGCTGCTCAGCCTGGAGAGGAGCCCCAGCCGAGAGGGGCCCCGAGCCCTGGGTGTCCCTGTGTGCAGGGAGGGCTCCGAGCAGGGCCCGGGCTCTGCTCCAGGGGCCCAGCAATGGCACCGGAGCCACGGGCAGGGCCTGAGCCCAGGGAGCTCCCCCTGCACAGGAGGCAGAACTTCTGCCCTGGGCAGTGCCCGGCCCTGCACAGATTGTGCAGAGAGGCCGTGGAGTCTCCTCCCTGGGGATATTGCAGAGCCACACGGACACACTCCTGTGCCCTGTGCTCTGGGATGGCCCTGCTGGAGCAGGGAGGTGGCACCAGAGGAGCCCCTGTGGGCCCCTCCAGCCTCACCCATCCTGGCGTTCTGTGAGTTCACATGGGGCGGTTGAGATTCCCTATGTGGAGAAAGAATGGGAAAGATTAAGTTATTTCTGATTAAGTTACATCTGATTTACCTCAGGATGTCCTGTCTAAAAGCATGGCCTGCTCTAAGACATGCAAAAACACAAATCTCATTGTGTGCAATATTCCCTACACAGAGGTGTGAAAAGGGAGCAAACATCTCTCCACATGTTGGACCAAATGGATTTATTACCAAAATGTCCTGGCCATACAGCATCTCCTTGGTGAAAGGTCTGTGCTGGGAATGGGCTCCGTGCTGTGGAAGTTCCTGCTCTGGGCACTGTTCACTGAAGGCACTGAGGGAAAAAAGAATGTTTTGCACGCAGAGCTGGGTTTAGGTCCAAAACAAGACATTTTAAGACACATGACTTGGCACCCATGTACTGTTCCTGGGCTTCAAAATGTCTCCAAAGTCTTGCAATGTTGGTACAGTGCAAAGTTCTCACAAAAGCTAGAAATAAAAATATCTGTACCATACTCCCTTTAGTGTTTATTTTTCTGGCTGATGTCACATGAGGAGAGTGGCAGCTCTTGTGATCTCAAAAAAAAAAAAGCAAACCCAGAGAAGTAGTGGGAAACCTCGGTGTGGTTTCAGGCTAAAATTTTCATCCTTGATTATGACATGTGAAATGAGGACCTGCAGCTGTGGTGTCCTTCCAGCTTCCCAGTAACTCACCACTGTCCCTGCTCACCAGTGGGGGTATCCAAGGGTACCAGAAGTAATGTACAGCATCAGCGTGGAAAATCCATTTTCACAGATTTTAAACATCATACTTTTCTTGGTTTTAAATTTCTCTCTTTTTTTCTTTTTTTTTTTTTTTTTGTGAGAGAGATTACAAAATGAAGATTATTGGCAGCAGGGATCGGCATTTTGGATCAGCTCAAGACCTCATACTCGTGTTTTTTTAGAGAACTTTGACATCTGAAATGAAATAGGTATTTTACAGGAAAATACTAAATACATAACTGCAGAATAATTAATGTTGCTTCAACTGTATTTTCTGACTCCTCTGAGTTTATATCCAGATGATGTGTGAAGTCAATTAACCTGGCACAAAGCATATTCAAGTCACTTTAATGATTCCTGAGACATCTTTTTTTTGTTTGGTTTATATACACTTTTAAAGAGTTGCAAAGCCCCAAAAGACTATGGGCATAAATTGCTTAGGAAATGGATTAAAATAGTTATTTTTATTGATGTGCTTTTGTTATTTGAAGATCTATTCAAGCTATTTTAATAACTTGTGGAATTCATAGCATAGGTTTGAAGTGCAACGTATTTTGTATCCTTTCTGTGGACAGCAAACTGCACAAAATTGCTTTTAAAATATTTGTAACAATTCCAGTGTTATTAGGAATAAAAAAGTACTGATTTTATATTTGTAGACAAATTAAGTGTTTCATATAAAATAACAGGTAAAGTAGGAAAAAGAAAAATTATTCTTTTTGTTAAGAGGGTATTTCAGAAGGATCTAGTAGGGCATAAATGAAATGTGTTCATCCAAAGGATTTTCAGCTCCTTTTTGAGAAGAATTAGGAAAAAGAAAAAAGTGTCATTCGTTTTCTATCGAGGTGAGAAAAAGCCGTTTTCCGACAAATTCCAAACAATTCTAGATCTGAGAAAAAGAAAATACTTTTTGATCCTTGGAATCAAAGAGAGACATCTCAGCAAAGCAGCGGGTAAGGCTGTAATGGCAGAGCAGTTATTTCATCTGTTTATTTCCTGTCTCATCTGCACTGAGCTATAAATTCCCATGGTTCTGTGGACTCAGAGTGAGATGGGAAGCAATATTTTACCTCTCTTTAGGATGAGGGAGAACAAACTGGAGGAATGTGTCCTGTCTGGGGCATGGCACTTCGTGGAGGACGAGTAGTTGTGGCCCGTTTGAAGAAAGCTCCCAAAACAGCTTCAAAAGATATCAGAGCAGCTTTTGAATAAAAATATAAATGAATTAAGGTTGTTTAGCCTAAGGGGAAGAGCACTAAACACAGGAGAGTTTCAGTTTTATTATTCAACAACTTGTATTGTAAAAGAGCAGGTGTTTGTTCATTACTCCACCACATCCATCCTGGAGAGCATGGGAATAATGGCATTAACGAGCATGGCTTAAGGCAGACATGATGAGAAATCTGCTCTAATGGATGGCAAGGCTATCGCTGGGAGAGAATCCCCAGGGACTTATGGAGTCTCCAAATTTAGGAACAGTTTAGAGCAAAGCTGACAACTATCTCCTGGGAAAGATATAAGTGTGAGCTGTTAAGGGGATAGTAGAGGATTAGTGCATGTCTTGTGGTCCCATCCAACCTCTGTTAGGGTTTTTTTCCTAATTCTGATTTTGTTCTCAGCACTTCATGTCTCTTTTGAGTGCAGAATTCAAAATGCATTTGAGGGAAAGGAGGGATGAAATGAAAACCTAGACTTATTCCTCGAAAATTATATCTACCAATGTTACAGGGCAGAGCTTGCAAGTGGCCTGTCTGACTTGAACATGGGGCAGCTGAATTCCATAATGGATGGAATTTTATTATTATCATCATCATCATCATCATCATCATCATCATCATTATCATCACCATCTTTTTTACAGAAAAGAAATTAACCTGTTCTGGAGACCTGTTGAAATGAATTTCATACTCTGTAGCAGCAAGTTTACAATCAAAAAACAACCCGATGGTGCTCTTTTAAATAATATAAACTTCAAAGCTATTTATGGGTGAGGCAAGTGTTTCTCATAAACATGTTATCATTTTTGTATGACACAAATAAGTTCTCAAGAGATATGGGAAAGGTTCACACAGAATGAGGCAATGAAGGGACTGAAATACCACTGGAGCTGAGGTAATGGGACAGTTCCTTCTTTGGGCAAGAAAATGTCTACTTGTTCATGATGTAATGAAAAAATAACATGTTCTGTCAGTCAAAGCCCTAGACAAAATCCAGCTGAGGATTTTGGACCAGTCTTCCTGTGGCAAAGTGGGAATGTTTTCCTATGACATCATTTGATTTTTTGCAAACATCTACAAGGTAACCATATCACACCTACTTTCAGGCAGAACAAAATCTTCTTTTACTATTGTGCATTTGTTTTCTAACAGTGTAGAAGTGTTTTTGCATCATTCCTCCTGGATTGAAGAGCCAGCTCCTTAGTTTTGCCCTAGGGTGTGTGGAAAACTGCTGTGCAGTCTCTCTGGTGTCACCCTGAATTTCAGTGCACTCTGCAGCTTTCTCTTAATAGTATTTGCAACACCTGAAAATGAGGGTTTCCATTTAGTGACAGCATAATGATTTAGCAGACTATTTCTAAAATGTTGAAAGCACAGTCTTGGCTGCTCTATGGCAAAGGCATGAGGAGACAAATGGCCACGGTTCTTCATGCTGCAATGTTTTATACAGCAGGAATTGGCCTTTGAGGAACGAGTTGGCCACAAGCTCATTTCTCATTCAAGGGGCAGTTGTTGAATCACTTGACTTGTTTTAGTATTGAGGTCTGTTGGGGATACCTGTTCCCAGGAGGCCTGAACTAAGTGAAAAGACAAATATTTGGGGAATTTCACATCAGCCACCCTGAGAATTCCTCAGTGCTGCTCTGTGTTGAACTGCAGTATCTTCCAGCATCTTCTGCTCATAGGGCAACTGATGTCCGCAGTGCTTGGCCTGGAGGGTTGTGATTCCAAGATTGTTTTCCTGCATATTTTTTTTACTGAGGACATGGATTTTTTTCAGAGCTAACATTAATGGGGGTGCCCAAAAAGGGAGGTATCATGGGAAATATATTTTGAACAATTAATCTGCTTGAAGGCTTGGGAAAGAGAGGAGGGAGGGAAGGGTGCAGCTGACTGTCTGCGCAGCCAGAGCAGTGACGGGATCCCTGCCCTGGGATAAAGAGGGATAAAGACCTGCAGTCTTGCCTACTGCTCCACCTGTAGCAAAATAAAACTCATGGAATGGTTCCTGCAGTTTCTACTGGGTTTGGATTTATAGGACATTAGGTAGTAGTAAAAGATGCAAATTAGAGTTATTTATTGTTTCTAATGAGTGATCAGACCACGAGAGACTTTGACTTTGTTTTCTGTTCTGGAGCACTCAGTTGTTCAGTTTTGCTGCTCTTGAGGGCAGAGAAATCATAGAAAATGGCTGTTTAATTCTCTAATAATCTGAGATTACAGTCCTGTGAGCTTGCTTTATGCAACAGGTGTATTTTTTTAATCATAATTTTATTGGACAAGTCATCTTATAGGCAAAATGGGCAATATACTCTGCAAAGAGTTAATTATTCCACTGGTGTTCTTATAGTAATTGTGGAGATAAAATTTGAGATTTATCACTGTAGGTAAATCAGAGAAGTAGCATTCATTTCTTACTTTTAATTCAGAGATTTGGGAGGGTCCTTGCCATATTATATATTCATCTAATACTCTGGATTTATGGATATATCCACATTTTTAATGAACAATCAGAACCTGCTCTCTTTGTAAGGCAGTGAAGGAAACAGTTGAAACTTAACATTACGTAAGCAAGTAGCATTGGATTTTAATTAATTTAATTAATTTTTAATTAATGACCACATGGAGCAACTGTTCAGATAAGAATACTACCTTTTCTAGTGAAATAAATGGAATAAAGTGCATTGTGTGAATGATCACAAAGACTTTCTCCTGGACTATGCAGGATAAATATTCATGAAGTGAGACCAGCAGTTGCAAGCCGAAGACAGGCTTTATCAATATGGGAGGGTTTTTGTGATAAAGAAGGGTGGTATTGATGGCTTGATGTGACACCTGAGAGCCCAGAACTGCTGTAAGGAATGACTGGGAGGCAGAACAGCTCCTGGGTGGATTCACTTGGATCTGCCTTCGTTTGTCATGAGCTGAACAATTGTACTTTGCTGCTGTTGGTCCTGCAGGAGCCAGACAGAGCTGGCAGACCAAGAGTCCTCCTTTGCCTCCCCTCATTATTGTCGTGGCTGATGAACTTCCACTCAGAACTTTTCTATGGCCTCTCTTATTCCCTGTCAGCAGAATGACTGAGAATATTTGGGAGTAACCATGGGATTATTGGGAAAAAGCTCATGCAGAATTTGCCAAGGAAGCAACAAGAAATAAACTTATTTACGAGTTGCATTTGCAGGACTAGAGGAAGAGACTGGATGTGGATCTGAATGCTGGCTTGTGAACTTTTTCCCTCTAGATCTCAAAGTAGGGAGTAATGATTTTTAAATAATAAGTGTAATATAAGAAAGGAGCAAAGAATTTCCCTTCCAAGCTGTCACACATATGGTCAGGCAGTGACGGATGTGGGAGGGAACAACTGGGACCTTTCAATTTCTCATTTTGATTCTATATTAAAACACAGAATATGTTCTGAATCTCACCTGCAGAGCTGTGCTAAAGGATAGCCAGGGACAGGTAACCCAGACTTAATTCTCAGACAGATGAAGAATCTGAGGTACTATTTTATCACTTCAATTTATCTCAATATCTGCAAGGGGAATTAACTGTTGTACAGATTATTCATTCAGAAAAGCACACAGAGCATTACACTATTCTTCATTTCTGTAAGGATACCACATGTAATGCAGTGGTAATTTAGTAGACTCCGAGTGATCAAAATAAGACATTGGTCAGGATACAATTTTTCCACCAATTTAATTGATATCTTTGACCATAATTTCACATGGGAAGGAAGGGAAGGAAGGCAGATGCCTTGCATCATGTACAAACTTGCCACTTTCCTTCAATAATTACCTAATGTCACAGTAGCTACCTCTCCTATTATTAAATCTCACTTTTATATGTAATTTCTCATTGTAGCACCTTACCCAATGAAGTGACTCCACCTTGTTCCAAAATACAGTCCCTGATATGCCATGGATAGGCCAAATTATACTAAAATATTCTGTTTTTTTCAAATTGAAAGTGTAGATGTTTCTAGTTTCTTTGGGGAGAAGTGGGTCAGGACAGGTCTAAAATATCCTTTGCAGTGCTCTGGTGCCTCTAATCCCATCATGCTGCATGGCAGTTGTGTTTTTCTTACCTTTGATGAAACAAATTTTAGGGTTTTTTTTCTGTTTCAGACATGTTATTATTGTCAAATTGGAATTAAACAAGGCACATCGTTGAGTGAATTTGCCTGTTATTGGAGAGATTTTCTGTGGAAAGGCTGTTACAGAACTCAAAGCTGGGATCTCCACAAAGTGCAATTTAAAAATTAGTTTTAAGTGTACTTCACATCGGTTCGCTCACGGTGAGAAATATTTACTTGGTTTCACACTGGTGGAAAAAGCAAAATGGACGGGCTTGTGTGATGGAGAGCAGCAGCAGCAGAATCTCCACTCTGTGTCTTCAGCCACACTGAGACCATAGAAATTTTAAAAAGTAACACACAAATAAATGAAATACTTATAAACCACATGTATTAGAATTTCATCCTTACATTTAACTCTGGCTGGGACCCTAAATCTAAGATTGTTTTACACTTGATTTGCAAAAAGAGAAGTTTGCAGGATTTGGCAGAATTTGGCCAGAATATCCAACTTCCCACAAGGTTTCCAACATTCAATTTGGAGGATGTACTACAAGATCAACTGCTTTCTGACTTCATTTCTCCATTATTTGCAGCAGAAATGTTATTAGATATGGATTTCAGTAATGTGATTACCAGTGAGTGGTAATTTTGAAGTATCTGTGTGGGCACTGCTGGAGGAATTATTGTGCTTCTGAAATCAAACCGTGATTCAGATTTAACCTAATCTTACCCTAAGCTATTCTGAATATTATCAACACCTTTCCATTCCTTCTGAAAATAAATAGGGAGGTAAAATACTCTAAGAAATGGTTTGTTTCCTGTGTTTTGTATCCTGACAAACTAAAACAATAGAATTAATTTTCTACAATTAGAAACAGGGGAATCCAAATTTTCTCTGCATTTTGAAGAAGTATAAAAAAAAGCTATTGATCAAAGTTCAGGAGCTATTCTTGGTATAGTGGCCAGGTTTTAGTTACTATTTAGAATCTTATATACCTGAGAACTTCCTGTGGGAAGTGTGTATCAGCTCTGATTCTTCCAGCCCATCCTCCAGGGGGATTGTTTTCCAAACTGCTGCTGGTCTGAGATGACTGAAATGATGGCTTGGAGGACTTCTCTGTGGTAAAGATTGGAGTTTGCTTGTGTTTGCTGTGCTGGTATTTTTTTCCATTGAACTGTGCCCTCTAATAGCTGCTAAACAACAGTTTATTTAGGCTTCAGTTGGGAAATTCACCCCCAAGCTCAGGGTGAGTTAATCTGAAAGAGCAGCGAAGCCCCAGCAAGGCGAACCCTGCTGCACTTTAGATCTTTCAGCGTGGCAGTGCAGGAGTTTCCAGAGCACTGATCCCTCTCCATTCCCTGTGCTTTGGGGTTTTCCTGCTTTATGGCCTGCGGTGCCATCCTCTCTCTGTCCGTGCCAGCAGGGATTGCAGTGCTCTGGCTTTGGCCAGATTTGTGTCACAGCCAGCACTCCCAATATTTCTCATTTCCTCATCTGTTTGTGGTTCTGGGATTATTCCTGAGCACCTCCACCTCCTGCTCCCCAAATCCCAGAGCATGGCACACCCTGCACTGGTGCTTCCTGGTGGAGCATCCTGTGGTTTATCACTACACTGGGATAAGGGGGCTAGGAACAAGTTGATGCAGTTAAATTTAGATATTGACACTTCATTTCAGTCCTCAGGCAGAACAAATTCTGTGTTTGCCTCCATTTATCTCTGTTGCCTGATCTTTTACTAGGAAAAGAAATAATTCCCCAAGGTTTGGAATCTGAGAGGCTCCTCTTCCAGAGAATTTTAAAACTTGGCCTTGCAGAAAATTGTCACTTTGCTTCAAATCTTTCTCTGGTTGCTACAGCTCACTGAATTACTAGAACTGATCACAAAAATGAGCCTTTTGGGGGGAGAAGTCTGCAACAGTTGGGATTTTGTTGGTTTTTTTCCTTAGCTAAGGCCAGATTTTGGCTGTATTTCCAAGTGTCATCAGACATCCAGCTGACAGTAGAAAACTTCTATAACAACTGCATCAACACAGCCATGTCTCAAACCAGGCTTGTTTCCACATTCAGGAGATTTACCTCAAATATAGAACAAACTGAGAGAATTGAAACTTCTGCAGTAATTTCTTTCTCAGTAGAAACTTGAAAACTTTTACATTTTTGTTGCAGCTCTTTGCTAGGAAAAAAAAAATCCTATTTATCTTGTGCAGCTGACAGGCTTTGGAAGATAACGGCATTGTGTTAATGTTTCAAGTTTCTTGTTAACATACATATATTGCTTCAGAATCACACCTGGAAGGCTTGAGCCCTGTCTGGTGATAAATGTTAGGTGATAACAAGAGCAGACGACTGAGTTTATAAACATGCTGCTGTACAATGTCTCTACTGTGGGTTTTTTTAACAAATGAGTAAGATAATGAATGAAATTATTAAAACATATTGACCACTTGCATATTTTGAGGTGGTGAGGTTTTTGTTTGTTGGAGGATTTTAAAATTCTGTAGTTTGAAAAATAATTTTGAAAAAACATAAAGTGAGGAGTTTTGTGCTGTTGGGAATATATTTGCTCTATCAAGTAGTCGTATTAACGTTTGAATTGTTTATTTTAAGTTTCCTTCTAACCTGAGCAGTAAAGAAAAAGAAAAGCCCTGATTTATGGTGTCCCATAAGGATTTGAAATGTTGGCTTACAGGATTGAAATTTTTGAGGGTTTTTTTGTTTGTTAGTTTAATTACAGCACTTCTTTCTACAATACTGGATTCTGATTTGCTTGGATAACTTGACAAACTGGTTTTTTTCCTACTTAAACTGTCCAAAACCACACTGATGGCAAAATGATTTGTGCTCTTTAGAAGATGGGAATGGATGTGCTGCTTTTACAGTGATTCATGAGCTGGGAATCCTCAGGTCAGCTCTTGGCTCTGGGATAATTTGGGTGGAGCAGAACATCAGCAAGTGGGATGGGAGGTCTTGTAGTTCAGGGGATGCTCCTGAACAATCTGCAAACCTTTGTCAGTCCTCAGGAAAAATATTCAAAGTTTGGTGTAGCCCTTGAACTAGAGGATGAGCAAGGCAGTCTGGGAATTGGAACCTTACCCTGCTTGTGCCTCAGCTGCATCCCATGCACTACAGAAAGGTAGCAGTGCTACCCTCTGGGTGAGATCTTTTAAAATTGTAACAATTATAAATGTTTCATTAACAGGAACCATTGGCACACCTGAGCTAGAAGCCCTGAAATTACACAAAAAGCAAAAATATGAAAGAATATGAGCTGACATATATCTGTACAGTGAGGTGAGTGTTGTTCCCAGCGTCCATGCAAACCTGCGTGGGAAGGGTATGGACTAAAGAACTGAAAGAAGGGAGACAGGGTTGGAAATCTGCTATAAAATAAAATAGTTTAATATCAAACAGCTTATTTTTAAATAGTAACAGCTCCTGTGTTGTCTTGGGCATCCATTTACTACTATTGGCAGTCAAATCCTGAGGGTGAGCTTATAATTTAATGCTTTACATCAAAGAACTATTCTCATCTAGCACATTTGCCTTGTAGCCTCTGCGAATAAATAACAAGTGTGCCATGAATCACGGGCCAGTGAGTGCCACGGCCAAATGGCTCAAACTGCCCGGGCCATTTTTGTAGCAGTGGAATAGGAAACATTTATTACAGCCATTATAGACAGCCAAGTGATTTAAGAGCCAAAGAGGTGTCATTTATATAATGTTACAATTCTTTTAACTCTGAGAAATAAAATAAGCAAGGATCCAAACGGGCTCTACAGCTGCACTGCAGCCCCACAAACCTGGGCGTTGCTATAAAGTCAGACCATCAAGAGGAGCTGAATTTTACAGCTGCACATTTCAGTGCTCTATCTTGTTGCCTGACTTCAATATCCTCAAACTTCATGCTGTTTGAAGCACCAATAGAGATAAAATTTCTTTCCTTTTACCTTTCTTCCTTTGGAAATTAGAAAAAAAACTTGGTTAAGGCGCAGAAAACCTTTCACCGTATCACTGCAAAACTGTTTCAGAAATGATAATATTGATAACTGGCCACAGCTGCTTCCTTGGGCAGTTGTAGTTATATCAGACATGTTGCTCGTGCTGATGCCAGGAATATGGTCTGGAGGGGAAGCAAAGATTTATTACTAACAGTGCTCATTCTTCTGTTGTCACAGAATCACTGGGATCTGCTCTTTGAACTGGGCTCGGCGGAAAGAAAGCCACAGATATTGAACTTCAAAGCAAGAGATAACTGAGAAAAATAAATGTTCCAAATGGTAGAGTGTATTCTGGTAAGCACTTGGGAGACCAGCCTCAGTGGGAGACTGGAATGGAGTCTGCACTGAAGTGAAATAATTGCTCAAGGGGTTGATGTATTTTCTGCAAGCACTCGTACGTCACCAGAGTTCTCTGGAAATGGTTTGAATCACTTGTCTTCCAGACATTTGGCAGAAATCACCAGAGGATGTGGGGGTGTTACATCTGTTCATGGCGAAGGATGGCCTTCAGAAGAACATTTTTACTTGCCTTCCCAAAGTCATTTAGAGTTACATCTGCTTCTTTGCAAGGTATGAAGTTCCTTACCAGGAACTGCTTCATGGTTTTTAATGCTGTCGAGTTTTCACTTTGAATTTCACTGTAGGTTTAGAAAATTACATCCTATTCTTCGTGTGCTCTGTAAAAGGGCCTGTTCAGTCTCTGAACGCAGGAAACTTGCTGAATTTCCCTGGGGCTGGTGATCTTATTACTTTCTATTTGTTGAATTAATCCTCCTGGGAACCATTCAATTTTTTTTTTAGCCCTTAAAACTTTCAGAGCTCCATATTATTATGAAAGGTTTAACTGCACTAAAGTTGTTAGGACAGGGTTTAATTTTGCAGCCCCCATCTTTACAGCCTCACGAGGCTGCCTGGTTTGCCCTCCAGTGCATAAAATTTGAGACTCCGAACCGTTCACCTCCAGGAAGCACTTTTCAAAACTGGGGAGAAAATTGCGTAGCAGCAGTACAAGAATTGATGTGTCAGTGAACGCCTCTCCCTCCTTATCTGTTGTGTTATCTCTTCCCAGCCTCCTTTCAAAGGATCCCAGGACCTGCCGCTCCAGCTGTAACTCTCAGCAATGGTTGAATTCCACTTTTCAGCAGTAATTGTCTCACTCTTTGCCCTGCTGTTCGAGCAGGATCCTTTTCAGCTTGTGGATGGGAGGAAATTGTTTTCCCACTGCCATGTGGGGTCTCTGATCCACAGTTTGCAGCACTTCTGCTTCATAAATCTTTCTTGTGAGGGAGTAATGGGGTTTAACCCTCCTTGTCCCTCTTCCCAATGCCAGAGATGTGCCTGTGTGATAACACAGGACCTACAGCACAAATTCCTTCATCAGTGGTTTCAGTTGCTCCAGACAGATCTCTCACTTTATTCAGGGCACAATCTGGGCTATTTGGTGGGCTCTGTGTGCTGTAGTTTTCATGCCAAGGTGTAAATCAGATTAAGACAATTGGCTGCAGTGGGAGATTTGATGGGATGAGGAATGAAAGCTCCTGCTCTAAGAGGAATAGGTGTACGTTTTTTTGTGTGTCCAGGAATTTACCTCAAAATGTACCTATTCCAGCACTGAATTTCAGTGTAGGATGTGGAATGTGTCTCTGCCACAGTAGGAGTGTATTTCTAAAACTGACTTGGAATGTAGATTAATAATATACTCAGTATAGATTTCTCTGTACATTTATTATGCATCTCTTCATTTTCTACAGGAGCAGAAATCTCTGCCATAATTCCAGCTCAAGGGAGCGGACAGGGCTCAGAAAAGGTAATCTGATTGCTGCACTTGCAAAGCATCCCTCCTTTCCAGGAACAAACCCAAGGACAGCAAAAAATGCCAAAGGAATAAGTATAAATTACATCATTCATACTCTGCACATTCAGGGGTAGTGTTTGTCATCAGCTGGGATCTTTGATCACTCAGTGAGTATGCTGGTCCTGCAAATGCTTTAACCCAGGCAGGACTCTAAGAAATATCCCCAGTAAAGACCATAATGGATCATTAGAACGAGACTGAAATCCCTCTTGATTTCCAAAATAGTTTTTGACAGGCTGAGAACACTGGGGCTGTTCAGCCTGGGGAAGAGAAGGTTGAGTGGAGACCTGATGGCAGCTTTCCAGGGTCTGAAGGGGCTACAGAGAAACTGAAGAGGGACAGTTCATCAGGAACCGGAAAGACAGGACAAGGGGGAATGGGTTCAAACTGGCAGAGATTGGTTTAGATTGGATATCAGGGAGAAATTTTTCCCTGTAAGGGTGGGGAAGCCCTGGCACAGGGTGCCCAGAGAAGCTGTGGCTGCCCCTGGATCCCTGGAAGTGTCCAAAGCCAGGGTTGGCCAGGGCTTGGAGCAGCCTGGGACAGTGGAAAGTGTCCCTGGCCATGGCAGGAGATGGAACCAGATGATCTTCAATGTCCTTTCCAACCCAAACCATTCTATGACTCTAAATAAACCTTGGCCCATTTGGATGATCCTGCTTTTTTTTTCAGCCATAGTTTTAACTCAAATATGCATGTTTTTAAAAATGGGTGCTTGATGTATCCAGGTAATAAACTGGGCAATGGTTGTACTTCCCCCATCATCCTGAGAATAGAAATTTCCCCTCTATCAAACCCCTGCTGCTGTTTCTTTAATCCACTTTAAAATGTGAAAAACAACACACTGGAGAAGATGCTTCAGACCTAAATAATTTCTTCTTCATAAGCTTTTCTTTATTAATATTAGAGCAATGTGACTAATGTAGAAGTTTCTGGGTGATCCAGGCAGAAGAAGACCCAGATCAGCCGGGGTGGCTGAAGTCAAACATGAGGTTGCACTGGAACTCTCCAGTACCCTTTGAAGGTGTCACCCACTGGGTGCTGTTGTCACCAGCACCTAGAGCCCCTCTGAAGCTGTGATAGGCTCAGTTGGATTTTAGTGGCTGGCAGAGTTGCCATTCCATACTGTCACTGTGTGTCCAAGGCCCACATCTGTCTGCTCTGGGAGACTGTCTTCAATTTAGAACTCTTTGGAAAAGAATTTTTTTTTGCTGTGGAAATAATAGAAAATGCATCACTTTTTATTCAGAGAACACCCCTGTGTTGAAGGGGAGGAAATGCAAGTCGTGGAATTAAATATTTGCTCTGGGGTGCTGGAATTGCTATTTGTTCATCGCCAAAGACTTGAATTCTGTCCTTCATTTAGTTAAAATACTGTTTTTCTGATATATTCGAAAGCTATTGACAATCTGCCCTTAAATTACAGATGAAAAGCTATAGACTATCCCAAATACACCTCCTGGTCTCAAGTAGATAAAAGGAGCTACCTTTCCCACAGCATGTTGTTAAGTTTAATTTAATGCCATAAGAGACCATGGAGCCTGGAAGCGTAAATGGGTTCTAAAAAGGGTTTAGCTCAATCTGTTGCTTGCTACTAAACACAATGATCTGCAAGCAAGTGCCAGCTCTGAGAGTTCCTAAACTTGTCATCAAAGCTGAGAAATACCTTGTGGAAGGATTGGTTTCTTGGGGTGGTGAGAAGAAAAGTGTCTTCCCTCACGCAGAGAGATTTTCCACAAACAGGTCTGGTATGGGATTTTACTTGGGTATGGCAGGAAGTGAGTAAAAACCAGTGTGTGAGTAGTACAACACCAGGAGTAAAGCCCCATTCCTAGGGTAGTCCCATGGAAAGTGAAACCATTTCATTTTTACCAAACCATTTTTACAACTTGAAGGAATACCGAGTAAGTTTGCAGATGATACTAAATTGGGAGGAGTTACTGACTGGAAGGCAGGGAGGCCTTGCAGAGAGACGGTGACGAATGAGAGGGCTGTGAATCACCAGTGGTGGGATGTTCAACATGGGAAAGTGTCGGATTCTGCAGCTGGGATGGGGCACTCTGGATGTATGGACAGGCTGGGAATGAGAGGCTGGGGAGCAGCCTCAGGAAGGGACCTGGGGCTCCTGGTGGATGTCCAGTTTGGTCTGAGTCAGCAGTGCCCTGGAGCCAGGAGGGACATCCCTGTCCTGGGGGATCAGGCCCAGCAGTGCCCTGGAGCCAGGAGGGACATCCCTGTCCTGGGGGATCAGGCCCAGCAGCGCCGGCCGGGCCAGGGAGGAATTGTCCTGCTCTGCTCTGGGCTGGGGCAGCCTCATCTCCAGTGCTGGGGCAGCTCTGGGCACCACGAGATAAAAAAGAGCCAAAGCTGCTGGAGAGTGTCTAAAGGAGGGAGCTGGGGCTGGGGAAAGATCTGGGTCTGGAGGGGCTCCCCAGGGAATGGGCACGGCCCCGAGGCTGCCAGAGCTCCAGGAGCATTTGGACACTGCTCCCAGGGGTGCACAGGCTGGGATTGTTGGGGTGTCTGTGCAGGGACAGGGGCTGGGTCAATGATCCTTGTAAGAGTCTTTCTACTCAGCATATGAGATGAGAATATCCATCTCTGTGATTCTTGGATTCCATGACACAAACAGTTCCTTTTTTTTTTTTTTTTAATGAGGAATGGCAGTAGCACATTAGGAGAGTATCAGGAGGAGCATTGTTCCTGTTATTCCCAAGGCAGGCAGAAATGGATATTTGCACAAAAAGAAGATAATTCTGGTCTTTATAAAAGGATAAAATGAACTCTTAACAATTTTTAATCAAATGGCAAATAGCAGTATCTTATTAGCTAATAAATTCACCAAGAATTTAGGGAATTTAATCCATTAATCTTAAATCTCTGCATAGACAGGAAGTCATTGAGATAATGAGTCACCTGAGGCAATAAGATTCAGTAGAAATCAAGCAGCTAATTTTTGTCTGTGCCTGTGAATATTTCTTGCAGGAATCCTATCTCTTTCTCTTGAGAGAAGTATTATTAGCACCTTCTGCACTCCTTTCATGCCAGAATGCTGGAGGAACCACATGCAGGGCTGGGTCTCTGTGCTCTTTCAGGCATTCATGTCTTTTTGTGATGCTGAATAATTCATGAAGAGCATTTGCTAATAGAAACTTGTCAAACAAACATTCCATCTAAATTTGGCTATTTGTTTTAACATTTAAATTTCTCAGCAATTTGAAGCGTGGCTTTTTGTGCATTTATCTAGTTCCAGTAATGCTTTTCCCACTGGAAGAAACACCCATTTCTTTTTTTTTTTTTTTTTTCAGTCTAATCTTCAAATAATTGCACCAAATAAGCTTCTTTTTTTTTTTCTTAGCATATTTTGCTTTTTGAATTTTCAGTTTCTACACAAGAGCTTAGAATCAAATGACTAAAATATGATGTATCAGAATGTGCATGTGGTGGGGTGATGTGATGGAATTCAGGAATACCAGCAGGGAAAAATCAATGTTTACCATGATCTTTTCTCAGTGTGAAATGGACTGAGAAAGGATGTTATGTAGCATGAAATCATGTAGAATGACCTTGAAAGAATTTAGAAGGCAATCATGAGCATTCTGTCTGAGCCTGCAGATTTATTGCAGCACAAAGATGCTGTGAGTTCACCTATTATACTCCTAAGTAAACAGAGGATTTATAATGGACATCTGTGTGATTAAAAGCTCAATCCCCAGAGAGGAGTGAACACCTCATAATTTATAACCTGAAAAACAGCCACTGAGATGTCAGAGACATTCCTCATGCTTGGAATTAATTTCATATTAAAGGAGTTTAGAATGTGGCCTCTTTCTCCATGTTGGAGGGAGTGATTAAATCTTTGTTTATTGCGTATTTTTATTTTTCTTTCTGATTCTGAGTTTATGTATGTGATTTTTCTGGAATCTTTGCGTGCAAAAGAGACTTGGGAAGGAGTCCTGCCATTTTAGAGTCTGTGTGATCACCAGGAATTTGTTCTCTGTCCAACCACCACAGGACAAATGTTTATCACCCAGTTATCCTCATTCTGGTCACAATTCCTACATCTCCTTAACTTCCTTCCTATGCCTCTATCTAAGAAAGACAATATTTCTTAAGGATTCATTGGGAAGATAATGAGCATCATTACTAAATAAACGTAGTGTGAGCAGGAGGTTTGCATGTGGATAGAAATAATTCTGAAAAATATAATAAGCTGGTTGTGTTCACAGTGATGCTACAGAACAGAATGTCCAAATCCATCCCAGTCTGGAATATTTTCAGATGCCTTGGAAAACTGCAATTGACCCATACAAGCTGATGTTTTGAAAATGTCTGAACATGCTGCACCCAAGGTTCTTCTGTATTTGAAGGACCTGGAAAATGTCTTCTTGCTCTTTTCATTAGTTTAAAAATCATTTTGAAGCTCTTCTGCTTCTGCAGGTTCATTTCTCTGTCGCTTAATTTTTGTTGTATTTTTTTAAAATTGGTGTCAGTCTGGCGATTTTCAGCTGCCATCATTCTCCCATCTGCCCGAGTGGCCTCCTCTGAAAGTCTTGTCTTAATGTTATTTTTTTTTTTTTTTGTGATCCTTGATGTCCTTCACTTATCCAAACCCACATGCTAAATGGACAAATCAGTGAGACAGTGTTTCCAACATTTTCATAGTGGCTATAGGTGTGATTAACTCACAGTTGTCTTAAGGAAGGTTAATAACATCACGTGGCATTTTTGTGTCTATTTTTATAACAAAAATCAAAATTCATTTCATTCTTGCCACCACTCAACTCTCAGGCACCACAGTCTATTTATTGTATGAGCTGGAACAGCTTTGAAGTAGAGAGTTATTTCTTTTCAACAAAGGCATATTAAAAATATTTCATGTATTTGAAAATTCTGCTAAATAGAAAGAACATTTTCAAGGTAAGCACTTAAAATGGAAGCATTAAGAACATTGGTTTGCAATGGTAAATCTTGATTACATATAGATTCTTCCTTTTCTCTGTCAGCTGTAATGGTGTTATAGATGTGTATTAGGGAAAGCACATTATTTTCCATTGAATTGTGTGAGTCAGAATAGATTTCTCTCTTTTCTCATCAAAGAATATTTTGACTGATTTTCTTAGGCAATATTTTATGGAAAAGGTTTAGCTTTGAACTTTTTTCCACACTGGGAAACTTTAAAACTAATTAATTTTTTTTCTAAGCTGAGAGCTTTACCTACGTTTGCATTGCAGAAAGGGTGAGAATGAAATTTCATTCCTTTCACCTGTCATAGATGAACATTTTTAGGCTGTGCTACATTGAACTAAGAGGAAAAAAATAGTAGCTTACATTTCCCTCTAGGATGCCAATCTTTTCAGATGTTGGCTTCAAAAAAGCCCAGATTGAGTCACGCAGGCCACTTTTTAATGATCACTTACCTTGATGTGCTGCTTTTAAGGACTGCTTCAGGAGCCTGAAGTGGAGAGGATCAAAATTATTGGACATTTGTGAAAAGTTGTGCCTAAACACCCACCACAGAGTCCAAGAAAGGTAATTCACAGCAGTTTCCTGTGGAGGGGGTGGAAAGGAAGGTGACTTAATTGTGAGTGCAAAAATCATAAGGAGCAGCCACTGAACAAGAATCATCTTCTCAAGCCATTGCTTTCCCTCCCATAGATGAACTATGGAACCATCACCTTTAGGGACGAAATGTAAATTTCTCTCCTTCTCCTCTGTTCTGATTTGTGATTCTCATCTGTGCCTGGCTGAATGTTTTCTCCTTCTCCTCCTGGCTGTTCTGCTGGGCAGAATGACGGCATTTCCATTACATTCCCAGTCTTCCTCAGCCCCATGATTTTAGTTCAAGTGATTTAGTTTTCCATGTCAGAGAGCTACAGGACTATGCAGCTTTTGTGCAGGTGAAATTTGCATTACCCTTAAGCATCTCCAGTTGAAATTCCTCATAAAGTGCACATTTCAATTAAAGTTTCTTCTTCCTGATCTTTAGAATGGAAAAAGTTTTATATTCAGACCTTTTTGTGGAATATCCAACATGTAATTCTGCTACAGATCCATTATATTCTTAAAAATTATCTGCCCTCTACTGTGAAAAAACTCCCCCAGCAGAGCAGCAGAGACATATAAATATCTTCTAAACTTTCTATCAATGAATATTGTTTTCTGTCATCACAATTGCACCATGAAATATGAAAGTTCAATTTCCTCTTCATTTCCTTTTAATAAAACTTCTTCTTATTTCATTTTTGAAGAAAGATTGGATCTAAATTACTTTGACTTCTTCTGGCCCAACTTTGGTGAATGTTTTGAGAGAGAATCTGAAACCCTTTTAAAACCCACCAAAGAGATCAAGGGATGTGTTCTGGGGGGGTTTTGTACTCACATTCTCATCTCTCTTTCAATACAGGTCTTTGCATTTAGAAGTGGCCGTATTGATTCCAGGACATGGTTGCAAGAAGCATAAATATTGCACCCACTGATGGAGCTGCTGTTCAAAACTTAGCAGCAAAAATTTTTTTGTTAAAACTGTAGGAAAGGGAATTAACTGCAGGGAAATGTGTGCAATATTACTTATCAGCAGAGCCTTTTTTAATTGTAGTTCTTATTCATCATTCTCAATTTGCACAGAGAGAATTTGGGTGGATGGGATCTTCACAATTGTACCTACCAATGGCCTACTCATGATCGAGGCAATGGAATTAAACCAAAGGGAAAAAGAAATGAGATAAATCAAATGCAGATATCACAGCTTGGCTCTTCATGCAAGTTCTTTTTTTTTCCTTTTGATTTTCTTGGATAAACATGGGAGTTTTTCCTAAAATTACAGCAACGATACAGAGTACACGGAGTTAATGCATTAACAGCTTGGGCTTGCGGCTCATGGGTGTGTGGGTGCACTGAAGTTAGAGGTTTCTGGGCTGAATAACACAGAACCATGGGATGGTTTGGGTTAGAAGGGACCTAAAGCCCATCCAGTGCCACCTCTGCCACAGGCAGGGACACCTCCCACTGTCCCAGGCTGCTCCAAGCCCCAGTGTCCAACCTGGCCTTGGGCACTGCCAGGGATCCAGGGGCAGCCACAGCTTCTCTGGGCACCCTGTGCCAGGGCCTGCCCACCCTCCCAGGGAACAATTCCTTCCCAATATCCCATCCAGCCCTGCCCTCTGGCACTGGGAAGCCATTCCCTGGGTCCTGGCCCTCCATCCCTTGTAAACATTCTCCCTCCATTTTTTTTGTCAGCTCCTTCCCAACACAACAGGGTAGAAGCCTGGCCCTTCCCATGACATTGAATGTTTCACATTGTTAATTCATTTCAGCTAAAAAGTACATGGTGAATGCTGTGGAACTGATGGAATTTCTGCTTAAACCTCTCTGACAGAGAGACAGAGGTTTGGTATTTCCACTATTTTTGAAGATCTATTGGGACTGTCAGAGGCACAAATAGCAGCAGTTGTCTCTGGGTGCATAACTTCCTGCACATGTATGTCTGCATTAGTGAGGGAATGTTTGTACTCAGGAAAGCAAATTTTTTTCAGCCTTTGTTGTGGGATCAAGGAGCAGGCACTGGATGTCCCAGCCATTCTGGAAGTGATCTTTCATCCTCAGATTGCATGGTATGGGTGACAATGATTCTCTGTTCCTAATGCTTTTGGGGCAAATCACAGCCCTCTAATATCTTGTGACACATAAATCCAGGCAGGAGAAGTGGTTCTGTCTTTGCAGGAGCTGAGTATCTGCAGAGCCAGCTTTTATGTGTCCGTCAAGGAGCACTGGAGACCACAGATCCTTTGGAATTGCTTCAGCATAGCCAAGGCTGATATTTTGTGGATGAAGCTCTGTGTGCCCATGAGGCTGCACCCGTGCGTGACACCAAACACCCTTTCCTGCAGCCCATCATTGCCATTTACAGCAGTGCTCCGAGTCACATGTTTGGAATTAATAATCCAAGGTGAAGACGTGAACACAAGATTTTGACAAAGGCTGTTTCTCATTAAATTGATAATGAGTTTGAATTCTGCAGAAATCGTGTAAGACAATACACTGGCTCCACAGTGATGTGATTATAATGGTGTTAAACTATTCCAGCAACTCTCTCGTGCACATGAAGTCAAACAAGTTTGGAACAATATTTTATCTAATTTCCAATGTGTAATTGAGAAATGTGCTCTTAATTTTCTTTGTTCTTTGTTGGCAAACTATTGCAAAAAACTCTTCATTTGACAGTCTTGGGTTGGCTGGGGGAGAAAAGAAAAGAGGAGCAGGACCTCAGACCTCAATTTCTCTTATTATAATAAATCAATTTCATACTCATTTGTGTTCAATCTCCATTGGAAATTTGCATTATCCAATCAGAACTGAACAGGTCCCTCAGGGGAGATCAAGTGTCGCATAAAAATTCAACAGGAAATTCATGCAATAAATCGGTAAAAGTACAACTCATATATGGAGATTTTAAACCCATCTAAATTCTATTAAAAACCTGTAAATCCTATTTTAGACAAGAAGGAAACTTGGGAACTGTAACATCCCTAAGAGGCCCCTCAAAGTGCACATACTAATATTTAATCATTTATCCTTTTTGTATGTCCAAATTAAGTACTTTAACTGAAGTGAGTACGGCTCTCATTTCTACTTTTGGCAAGGAGTAGTTTATAGAGACAACATTATATCGCCGTAATCTTCAAATATTTAGCTGGTAAAAATATATATTCTGTATGTTGTAGGCAACCTTTTAGCCTGTTAGGTTAAAATTTGAATTATATGTAATGGGAGAAGGGTTTATGTGAGTCACAGTGGATCCAGACACAGCCTCAGGACACTTGGGCATGTGTGTATATGTGCTCTTTGAAAAAAAAAAGAGAGGCAGCAGGAGGGATGGAAAAGGAGGAAGAAGCAGACAAATGGCAATGGAGAAAGGCAATGCCATCTGCAGTGGAGGAATTAGTAAATTCCAGATGACGGACTCTACATTTCTGCTTTGAAATGAGAAAAATATGCGAAGTAAGGGTGGATTTCTTCCTATTCAGCAGCAGCCAAAAGGGAAAAGAGACCATTGGGTCTGGGAGTAAAAACCAGATTGATTAAAAAATCAAGAGTTGATGCAGAATCAGGAAGCAGTGAGGTACCTTCAGTCTTATTCAGCTCCAGTTCAGGGAGACAACTGCCCTGAAATCATTTGCTGTCCTAACTGCTGCCTTTGATCTTCTGGATTTGCAGGATCTTCCTCATCTGGTGGAAGAATTCATACTGAAGCAAGAGACAGAAGCCTGGAATATTTGTTTAATATCAACAAGTAATGCTGGAAAAACGACTGAGAAAAGAGCCTTCAGGGACATTTGAAACACTGTTCGTACTTCATATTTAATTATATTCGACTGATACATCTGCAGCTGGTGTCCATGACAAAGCAATTCCTTAAAGCTCTAAATCTGGTGTAGAAACAAGGTAGGAGAACAAACCAGAAACCCACTGTATCCAAGTGATTGCATAATAAATGTCGTGCTTTGAAAAATTACGTAAAACCTCCAATATTTACACATTTTAGAAAGCCTAAGCTAAAATCTAAAATTATATTAGAAGACACATTTTTGGTTAAAACATGTTATTTGGACTAATTTGAACTAGTTTCGTTTGACGGTCGACTACAAGTGTAATTAACCTCTTGGTCTCTGTGCATTTGCATCCCTGAGTTTCAATAACTTGGGAACGAGTTTCATTTTCACTTTGAAAGAAGTTGTTCTAGAGGAAGCTCATTATAACTGACACATTGCTGCTGCCCACATTTCTCTGATATTTCCTCAAAACATGACTCACACATAATCAGAATAGGCAGGGTGTCTTTATTACTTTGGATTGTTTTAGGGAAAGCAACAGATGGTGGTATTTGAGCTGCCCAGATACAGAAAACAAGGCCTTGCGCCATCAGGCTGCCTTTGCATCTTGTTTGTCTTTTTACAGACATAATTCAAAATAATTAGGCAAGTATTTAAGTTCCTGCTTAAGTAGCAAAGTGGATCAATAATTTGTGCTCGAAGTTATCCATCTGGTTGGAAGCTTCCCGAAGTCAGTAATTACATGGATGAACCCTTCCACTTTTGACAGAAGATGAGTCTTTATCTTCTGCATCTGTTTAAATCCTTCTGCAGTTAGCACCAGGCAGGACCAACACTTTACTTATTTAGGGAAGGAAATTTAAGCTTTAGAAAGTTCTACCCTGAGGAAATGAGAGCTGTCTAGTTCTCATTAATGCACATTCCATTTCCTTTTTTCTCTGATATTGCTCTTATTTCCTCTTTCAATTTTTGGGGAGAAAAAAAAAAAGAGCAGATAGTCTTGCTTGTGACAATAGGAAAACCTGTGCTGCATCAAATATTCTTGTTTTTGGGGAAGTTTCTTGGTTGATAAAGGGTGCTCACATTAATCAGATCTGTTATACAGTGTGAGGGTGTAGAGGCATGTAGGAATTAGATCTAAATTCTACTTTATGCAGATGAATTGGAGCAAAGCAGAAATTGTAAAGGAACACAATACTTCATTTTTTATTGTATCACCTTTCTAACAAGCTGAGGTGAGAGATCAGAACAGCGCAATTCAGATTTATTTACAGTCTCCTTGCTTTTTCACTTAGTGATAGAATAGAGTTAGGGGAGGAAGTTTGTATAAACCACAGTTTGAAACACTTATAATAAAGCTCCTTTTTTCTTATCTCGTGCTGTGAATGAAAGTCTGCCAAGAGTGATAAGTTCTGTTCATCAGAATCTGTTGACACAGTATTTTTAAAAAAGTGTAGTCATGGATAAGAGTCCTGGGAGTTTTGGGTTGGTGCCGATTATATTTCATACAAATAAATAATCTGTAGTGGCATTTTTGCATTGGTGATATTCCTCTCTCAATAAAAATACTCTTTAACATAGCAAAAGCCCCTGTTTGCAGTGTACATATGGACGTGCACTGGGGGGAAATGGGAAAAGCACAGCTCACTATGAAAGAATTCTGGGGTAATATCTTTTCAATGCTTGCTGGCTTTATAAGTCCTCTAATAAATTACAAAGTAATTTAATCATACTGCATAATTGCATGCTCTTGGAGGAATAAGACTTTAGATCCAGGCCGTCTCATGCTCGGAATGCAATGATGTTGTGTATCACACACACACCAATTGCACACGAGCAAATTAATGGCCCTGAGGCTGCCACGCAGTAATAAATAACGAGTACATGCTTAGGACCAAGTGCACATTTTATTAGAGACTGAGAAATGCAATTTGACTCCAGCACACGGAAAAGTTAAATGGCAATTTTTCAAATTTTTGGGGGGCAGGTTGAAATAAACTTGTGAAATTCTCTTATCATCACCAAAACTAGCTAATTTGGGATTGACTTTTTAATTCCAGTTGATAAGAGCAGCAAAAATGAATTTTCTAAGCCTGGCTGCTTCAAGATAACTCAGTTGGGCTTGGGGAATCGTGGGGAGGAGGGGTTATTTGTGGGGTCTCAGCAGCCCGGAGCCCGGGTCTGGTCTGGCTGAAGGGTGTAGAGTGTGCTTAATAACCCAGTCTTTAACCAAAATAAAGCAATGGCCAAAGTGCTGTTTGCTTGCTTGAATTACCAGGACTGGGGATGAACAATTTTCTTTTAATGTGCACCAGATGTTGTTGCTCTTTCGAGTCACTGACAGCCATTCTGCTGTGAAATACTTGATCAGGGCTGGATTTCTTTCTGCAGCCATTTGTTCTCCCCAGTGTCAAGATTTTGACTGTGGCATTATGTCATTCCTAAGGAGATTTGGGTTTAGTCACATATGTTTGAGGGGAAAAAAAGTTTTTAAAGTTTACATTGCTTTAAAAGAATGCACTAAATTGCTTAAGCCCCAAATCTGGTTATTTGGTGTGACTTTTCTTATAGGCAAAAATAGGCACATAGATACAAAATCATTCCTATATATGGAGCCCAAATTGCCTTTTTTGCCACGACAGCCCCCGTTTTAGAGCACACATTCAATATGAGAGACAATAAATCATTGTATTACATGAATAAAATCCTCTTGGCCGTTCACTGGGATTTTATGCATGTAAAAATATTTTATCATCTGTGTTCATTTTCATTTTGAAAATGGAGGTCTTGCAGAGATGAGAAAATTTCTAAAATAATCAGCTTGCTGTCCTCTAAAGCTCCTCTCAAGCAGACTTCCATGCTGCCTGATTAATGTTGAACTTTCTTAGTTCTTTAAGGCCAAGAGACATCTTGTAGAATGGGAGTTACTTTTCAACCATCTGAGCTGGAAGAAATTAAAAGAGCTTTTTTTTGAGAGACATTCAGATTGGCCATCTTTTCATCTCAGAAAGCAAGGCTTAATTCCATCTTTCCAAAATTTTTCAAATTGATTCATTAGAAGGACAGGCTTTAATTAATTTAAAATGTGTTTCATATTTGCTTGGCTATTAAATCCTAGATATTCTGAAGACTGTGGGAAAATGCCCACTTAAGACTAAAATTAGCTGGTATCACTCTTTGTTCCATCTGTGTTCTATTTTACTGCCAGAATGGAGAAAGAAAATAGAGGTAGAAGGTTAGGAGTGGAAGCACTTATAAAAAGCGGGAATTATTAACCTTGGTGGTGTGACAACAGAGTGTTCAGCTGCTCCTGAGAAGGACCAAATGTTCGGCGAGGACTTCAACCCCCTCCTGTGCTGTTCACACCTCGGCAGGGAAATCACAGGGTGAGCCCTGGGAGAGGGATCCCAGCGTCCCTTCAGATGTTATCTGGTGGTGCTGCTGCTCAGAGCTCCTTCTGGGCCTCTCTTGCCGACAGTGCTACTCCTAAAGGTGTCTCCAGTGGAATGGCCTGGCATGGCTCGTTTTTCAAACTTCTGGAGAGTGGCTGTGGGACCTTGGATGTGCTGGCAGTGACAGCAAAGCACGTTCTGTCCAGCACTGGCTCCGTGGTTGAAGGCCAGGCTACTCTGGCTCCTCCAGAGCAGCTCTGTGACCACACACACTGCCCACGAACCCTTCTGACACAGAGCTCCACAAAAAAAAGGAATTTTATAAAATTCCTCATACTTCTTCACATTTGTAACTCTTTAGTTTACCCACCCTAATGCCATTAAAATAATGTTAAGTTTATAAATTTAAAGTTTTTTAAACTAATGCTGGTTTAAAAGTTAAAACGTAGAAGTTTGTAAGTTTGTAATATTTATAAAGAAGGTGAGTGTAAAAGGCATCTGAAGGGAGGTGTCAGAGGATGGACCAGGCTCTGCTCAGTGGTCCCCAGAAATGGGATAAAAGGCCACGGGCAAGAACTGATCCCAGGGAGCTCCCCCTGCACAGGAGGCAGAACTTCTGCCCTGGGCAGTGCCCGGCCCTGCACAGATTGTGCAGAGAGGCCGTGGAGTCTCCTCCCTGGGGATATTGCAGAGCCACACGGACACACTCCTGTGCCCTGTGCTCTGGGATGGCCCTGCTGGAGCAGGGAGGTGGCACCAGAGGAGCCTCTGTGGGCCCCTCCAGCCTCACCCATCCTGGGGTTCTTTAAAATCAACCTTCACTTTTCTCTCACACTTTAAAGGAAATATAATAGAGTAAGACCAGTTTCCTTTAATGCTGTTTCCTATTTAAGATGGAATTTGCTTCACAATATATAGCCTAACATGGTTATATTTTGATATTCCTGAAGTTGGAATTGTGCTAACTTTATTTTCAGTCTTAATATTTTTGTTCTGCTTTGCTAATTCCTACACATTCCTCATTAATCCTTAATTAATCCTTAGCTTTCCGTGTTACTGATCAGCTTTGATTTAATATGGTCAAAGTCCAGCATAGTGCAGGATCTGGAGAACTGTCTGCTGTGATATTACTGTGGATGTCTTAGGCCTGACCTATGCAAAATCTGCATCTCTTCTGGGACATTCCATGTAAATTTGGTTGCCTACGGAACACCTTCAAACAAAGTTGTTTACAAATAGCCTTGATTCTATTTTGCATCGCATTGCATCTGTTTCATTTTTTTAGCAGCAGAAAGACGTGGGGCTAAAGCTCTCCACGCTCTGCTTCTTGCTTTTGACCACTGTCCTCCTAGAAGGGACCATGGTATCATGGAATGTTCTGGGTTGAAAGGGACCCACCAGGATCATTGCCCCAGCCCCTGTCCCTGCACAGACACCCCACAGCCCCACCCTGGGCACCCCTGGCAGCGCTGTCCAAGCGCTCCTGGAGCTCCGGCAGCCTCGGGGCTGTGCCCATTCCCTGGGGAGCCTGGGCAGTGCCCAGCACCCTCTGGGGGAAGCAGAACCTTTTTCCCTGATCTCCAACCTAACCCAAAAAGGTTTCCCTTGGAAACCGGTCCTGGGGAGGAACTGGAGGGCTGCTGGTAGAAGAGCTGTGGCTGGAACCTCAGTCACAGCGGAGATTTGTCAGGAAAAGGTTTTCCTCATATCCAAAAGATCATGGAGGTGGATTGCCACAAGGAATCTAAATGTGCTTTTATAAGGAGAGGGGGAGTTTAGGGTGGGTTTTAGCTGTGAAGCTGAAGAGGTTCACTGGCTCAGGAATGGAGCAAGGCAATCTGAAGCTTTCTAAAGTTAAATGTTTCTTGTGCTTTGCTAATTCCTACACATTCCTCATCCCACCATTTAGCACAGAAAGTGGCTTCCTTCCAACACTGACTTTCCAGGTCTTGACAAACATATTCATATTTCGAGTGTTCATTCTCTACATTTTACATTAATGTACCTCATACTCTTTTTTTTTCTTTGGGAATAGAGCAGGAGAGAATCCTGCCTTGTCTTTCTTGGCTTGGGACCACAAAAGTGCTGTGAAAGCTGATCAGAGGATTGCTTGGTTTTTTCCAATTCACATCAACCAGCACACTTGGACAAAACAGGTTAGAGATAAATTTAACATTCTCAGGGAAATTAATATGTTCAGCCTCTCTAGAAAATATATTACTTTGTTTGCTTTCATTTTAGATGAATATAAAAGTACCTTAAAGACATTATTCATATGCATTTTTAGTGTGTGTGAAATTTATGTTTCTCCATTACATGGCATTCTGCTTCATTTTTTAACCTCAAGAGTCTCTGCTATAAAGGTGGAGTTAATTTCCAGCACTGGTAATTTCACTGGGTTTGATTATCTATTGCATTATATCATAAAATTTCTATGATCTCAGCTGCCTATTAAATACGGACCTGAGTGAGTGAGGAAAGGCTCTCAGGTGATATCATTATCAAGGTAGATTCCAGCTGTACTGATATAAAATAGAACATATTCATTGTGGGAAATGTCAAACAAATAGCTGTGGGCTGGAAAACATTTTCTTATTATTTCTGATATTTATAAAGAAATATGACCAAATATTTGAAAAGCCATAGTTCTTTATGGCTTTTTCCTGAGGTGACATGTTATAACACCAGGCCTGTGTGGTGCTTCCTGCAGCAAATTACAGCCTGATATCTTAAATTATAGACCAAATTACATGTCAAGTGAAATTCAAACAATACCATTTCTTTTTCTTTTAAAAATCCACTACTTGGAGCTGGAGAGCTTTACAGATTTAGCCTCTTGGAAGATTTTAAAAACATTTAAAAATCGCTAAACCTGTACATTACTACACTCCAAGCATTAGGAGTTGTTTACATTGGAATTTTAAATGTGCATCAGCATTTTTTTGAGGTGCAGGTGAAATTAAAGTACTCAGTTATTTGTCTTTTTGCTTCCCTGTGTGATTTCACTGCATCTGTAATTCCCCACCAGGATGAAGCATTGCAACAAGATTTAGATGATAGAAAAGGAAATATGTTTACAAGGGAAAACTCAAGCAGGAAGAGGGAGATCAGATGGGGAGAGCAATGTGTTTTCCATCATTCTGGTGTTTCAGGATATTTGTTTCCCACTCCAACTGTTGAATGCTCCTCAGAAGTATTGCAACTTCTGCCTTTGCCCCAGGGTACTGCTTTGCAGTCTAACTATACTTTCAGAAAGATGTATTTGTCCCTGGGAAGCTTTTTCCCTGTGAAACATTTCCTGGTACAGTAAAAAACCCTTTTGAAAGCTGTCTTCAGAGAAGCTGATCAGAACACCTCTTTTCCTGTCCATTCTTATCAAAATAATGCTCAACTAAAAACTTCCTTCAGAACCTTTAAGCAATTACAGTAACAATTTAAGTAAGAAAGCACTTTATAAAATGCTAAAAACGTAATTTTGAAGTGTCTTATTTCAAAAAACTTTCATTCCTAAATATGTGTTTTGTTTAAATGTGTAATTCTTTTATATTCACAACATAAGTAAATTGTTTCACAGCAGCACAAGGAAAAAGCAATTTTTACATAGAAAACTAGATTTAGGCAGCAAAAACTGCACTATTTGTGAAACAATTAAAAACTTCTAACTTTCAAGGTTATGATGGTATTGACATTTTGGTACAGAATTTATAATGAATGGATTTTCCTCACTGCTTGTATTTACAGAAGTTTGGTGCGTATATTGAGGTGGAGGAATTCTTTTTAAAGAAAGAAAAATCAAAACTTCCTGCAAAATGCCAAATTTTTACTTTGATCATTTTTTTTCTACAATTGTCTTTAAAATTATGTTATTTTTTCAGTTGTGCTTTTAATTTCATTCAACATTTTCACTTTATGGGTAGGATAATGTAGTGATCAAGGCTTTTGAGTGTTACCTTAATCCAGTTCTTGGCTGAATTAGGGTCTGTCATCGGAAAAGTCTGATAAACAACAGATTTTATAATCAACATCCCTATTTACTGAATTACTGATGAGTAGAAGTAATTCAAAAGGTGTCTGCACTATAAATTGCTTTCCAGACATAAATCTGGACATCTAAAATACAAATACGAGGAAATGCATTGCATTTTCATTTAGAGAACCAGTCCCTGGCTGTCAGAGAGATCTGGTTTTAAGAGAGCTGAGTTTGTTCAGCTCTCGGGGAAGTCTGAGAGAGCCGATGCAAATGGAAGTGCCCACATGTGATGATGAACACACAGGCTCCAGGAACCTTCTGTGTGCTCAGTTCGGAATGTCAGCCTTAATCAGCATTGCTGCTGGCACAGCCCAGGACTCGCTCGGAGATCCTGGGAAATAGGAAGGGAAAAGGACAGCGGAGTTCAGTTGGGTTTTGCCCACCCCATCTGTGTGTGTGGTTTGGCCTCTCCTCGTGGCAGGATGAGGGTGCCACAGGAAATCTCCAGTTCAGCAGCCCTCTGGGAAGAGACAGACCCCGTTTCCCACTGGACTGGGGCTGTGGTGGTGGTGCCTGGCAGGGCAGGAGGAGGAATCCACGGTTCTGCGGGAATCTCTTTGCTGCCAAATCAATTTTCTTGGCTTGTGTTGTCAGCTGCAGAATAAAAAGTTGATTTGCACAAAAGGAAGCCCTTATTAAAATAGAAAGAAAAAGAAAAAAATGGTTGGGGCAGAGGGAAAGAAGAATCTTGAACATGTGTGTGTGTGTGTGTGTGTGTGTATGTGTGTGTGTGTATTTATTGAAACAGCTTTCTTTGTGTCTCAGTCCAGAGGTAATGTTGTACAATTTTTTTCAATAGACATCATTTGTGAAAAAATATGTTCTGAATTAGATGGATTCTGGGAAGGTAGTACAGGATCTCCTTGTTTCCAGAACAAAAGCATCTCTCTGTTTATGCCCTCAATGCTTCAGCCCAGTAACACTCCAGTGAGGTCATGGGCTCTCTGTGCTAACGATGGACAAACTCTGAGAGGAAAGGAAAAAAGAACCCAAACCATGCATGTCCCTAAAGATTTCCAAAAAAAGATCCTGGAGCCAGGCACGCAGTGTCAGAAGGGCAAAAAATTGTTTTATAGCAGTCTCTTGCAAGGAGGGTCAGCTGGAAGGGAGCTCCAGCCTCCTGCTCCCCAGGCTGGCGGAGAGGCCGCTGGACCTCGCTGTCTCTGGAAGAGTTTCCCTCTGAACAGCTTTAAGCGCCAGAGCTCTGCACACCAATATTAAAAGTCAGACTGTACAAGGGGGCACGAGACAGGTTTGACTGTTGTGGTTTGGTTTTTTTTTAATGTCAGATGATAGAAACTAAAAATGTCAGGGAAAAGAATTTCAGTGAACGAAAATAGCAAGAGATCAAGAAGAGAAGCAGTTGGACAAGCAAGACATGGTGGAAGGAAATGAACAAAGGCCTGGAAAATATCTGTATGATCAGCCCAGTTTCCAGTGCTCATGGGGAGTTGAGATTGAAATGTCTAAAACAGAAACAGAATTTTCAGTTTATGATACAGAAAACCACAGGCTGGAGCAATCAGACCGGAACGTCTCCTTTGTAAGTTAAATTCACGGCATAGCTCCAGAGCATTCCAGGAGAGCCTGTAGATTTCTATAACAGATTTTTAATAGCTCTTTTGACAATGCATGAGGGATTGGAGGAACAGGGTTGCAACCTTTTTTTAAATTCCTGTTTTGAAAGATTCTTAGCGAGCCATGAATAGAGTCTGAGAAGGTTTAACTCTTCAGGAGCACAGATGTTAAGGGTGATAAATAAAGGATGATATCACCAAGCAGCAGGACACACCGAGTGTATGTCAATAAAATCTACCGTGACATTCAGCCAAATGGAGTTTGTGGGCATTAGAGAGACTTCTGGAATCACGGACAGCACCAAACCTAAGGATTCACACCTGCTGAAGGTGCATGTGGAGCGAGGTGATCATCTTTGGTGTTCAACTGATCAGTAAGAAGGTTGAAAATGTTCATCAACAACTGACTAAAAATGTTTAGATGGCTAATATTATACATTATTCTGAGCCTGAAATACAAGCAAAAAGTGAACTGTAACAGCCCATACAACTGTATATCGTAACTTAAGAAAAAAGATAAAGATCTTCATAAGCCAGAAAAGATGTGGAACGGCTTTGTGCTTGCACTTGAGACTATTTGTGAAAAATCTGAATTTTTAAGGGCTGAAAAATTCGCCTGATTTGGGCTTTTAAGTTGTCTCAAAATTAAACACAAAAAAATTACAACAGTCATGACTTTTATGTGTCTCTATAACCCATCTTGGTCAAATTCTGATAATTTCATTTTATTGATTCCTATATTCAGAGATGCAGCCGCTGCTTGCCTGGTATTGTCATGAGACAAAGATGTTCATTTTTCTGTTGACATAATCAGGATTTATTTAGAGAACTCCTATCTCTAAAGATATGATTAAGAGATGTACACTGGGAATCCTCAAAGAGATTGTTCATAAAAATAAAGGCAGGTGATGATTGGCCAAGTGTTTTAAAAATCCAGATGAGTGATTACCTCTAACTGGGGGTAAAGGTGAGTAGGGCTTGTGTTTTTACATCTGCTATGCCCTGCACTGAGGGGATTTCCTTTATTACCCTTGAAAGCCTCTGTGTTTTCTAATTAATTAAACAATAAATGGGATTGTGTGTTTTTCCTGTGTCTGAATTCAGTAGGGTCATATGTAGGATAAAATTAAGTTGCTGATCCCTATTTATGCTTGTATTGCCTTTAAAGTACATGTAAAAATCAAAACTCTTCTCTGTGTACTGACAGCACACTTGGGATAATACATTCACATCTTAACTTGGAGCCAGATCTGATGTTTTAAATGATTAAATGTTAAATCTGGTATTTACACTTAGACTGTGCAAAAGTCAAAGGGAACAATTTGTCAGCTCATTCATATTTTGCTTCTGAAGCCAGTTAACTAATCAGTCTACCAGAGAAAGAAGTAAGATAAATGGAGGCCATTCTGTTATGTAGAAAAGTGTACATGAAGATAAATTTTTCCCATTTTGCTTCATTTCATCTGCAGTTATCAGGGTCGTAATTGCTTCTGAGCACTCAAGGTGCTCTTCATGTTGCCTCTATGATCTGAATGGTTCAAGCTTTTTTGGCAGACCACTGGCCTGCAGCCCTGGAATTTTTTGCGTTCTTTTTTCTGTAAGCTAATTTAGAAAAGAATCCTTTGTGTTTTTATAGACAGGGAACTTGCCAGATAAACTCACTGTGTAAGACAACAGTTTCTGCTAGACACAAGCTCGCATACAGGAAATCCTGAGCAAATTACATCTTGCTACAATTGCTAGTAGAGTTCCCATTAGTTTATATTAAAAATATGCCATAACCTAAGCTCAAATAGCTTGCAGTAATTTCTTTTTCTGCCATAGCTTCTCCTGATTTAAGGACTAATGGGGTCATCCCCTTTGCCTCATCACAAACCTGCAAGAGGCCCATCACCATTTTCAGCTCATGACAGTCATCAGGTGTTTCTCACTGCCGCTCATGACTGAAATTATGATATGAAAAGCCCTAAAAGCCATAGGCTACTGTGTTAAAAATCTAATTACTTTCAAAAGGGAGTAAAGAATTTTGTGTGAAATATGATCTTGACTATTTTTATATTGCTGCATCATTTGCTGCATTGTTGCTGCAGCATTGCCCAGGTGGGCAAGAAGGGCAATGGCACCTGGGCTGTGTCAAAAATGCCGTGACCAGCAGGAGCAGGGCACTGGTGAGGCCACACCTCAAGTGCTGTGTCCAGCTCTGGGCCCCTCAATCCAGGAAAAGAGACACTGAGGGGCTGGAGCGTGTCCAGGGAAGGGAANGCCTGGAGAAAAGGAGGCTCAGGGGGGACCTTGTGGCTCTGCACAACTCCCTGACAGGAGGGGGCAGCCGGGGAGGGTCGGGCTCTGCTCCCAGGGAACAGGGACAGGAGGAGAGGGAACGGCCTCAGGCTGGGCCAGGGGAGGCTCAGGTTGGACAGCAGCAGGAATTTCCCCATGGAAAGGGTGCTCAGGCCTTGGCAGGGGCTGCCCAGGGAGGTTTGGAGTGCCCATCCCTGGAGGTGTCCCAGGAAGGGCTGGAGGTGGCACTGAGAGCTCTGGGCTGGGGACAAGGTGGGCATCGGGCACAGCTTGGACTCGATGTGCTGGGAGGGCTTTTCCAGCCTCAGGGATTCTGGGATTCTGTGATCATATTGTGCTTCCCTATTGAGAACTCTTTAAAGCCTAAAGGAAAATGCCAGCATTTCTAAAAGAGTCTCTCTGTTAACACTGGACGATTTTCTGACTAAATTAATTATAATGGCACAGTTAGCCACATATGTAGAATCCTCATTAGGGTTTGTAATCTGATTCTGTGCACTGTGATTTTTATGACAGATAAGCATCCAAACAGATAGGTAGACCCAGGGTAGCTGCATTAAAATTGCTGTAAAAGGTACCCAAGTTTTCTCAGCTAGATTTCTGCAGTGGTAGACTGAGAGATTCTTAAATAGGCACGTTCCTTTTGGCACCCTGTGCACTTTAAAAAGAATTTCATTATAAAAACTCCTCAGTTTTGTGCCAAAGGAATACAGAAGTGGGACTGGTTTCTTTCTTTTATGGTTTGTCAGAAATTTCATGAAGTTTTATGGCATTACATTCCCAAGCACTCCAGCTGCTGTAGGAAATATATAGCTAAACAATAAGCTCAGAGAGGTAAATGCATGCATGATGCTCTTAAAATACTAATGCAAACTAGGCTTAGCTCAGAATTTCCAAACCCACATCATTTTTGGAGTTTTAAGGCTCTGCAGGCCTTTTTAAAAACCCCAGAAGTTTAAATCAATATATTCTGGTGGCAGTAGATTTCATGTTATTAGCCAGAAATATGTTGGTCATCGAATACTTTTATACTTTACTCATTGCAGAGTAAATCTAATTAATCATTTATTACAAACATAAGAATTTTTCTTAACTAGCAAATTTAATTCAATTACTAGGAGTTTCATTTCTTCTTTGATACGGTAAATATGAGTAACTTTCAAGCTTAGGGATTTTTCCCCCTCAAAAAATCCAACTTGGATTCTGCCATCTTGTCTGTTCTACTCCTGTAATTGCAATATTCAGTCAAGTTAGAAAAGTATTCTTCTGGAAAATCTGACAGGATAAGAAAGGAAGGTTTCCTAGTTTTGTGATTTGAATTTCTTGCTCCTGGACATTCCTCTGCTCCTCTCAGTTTATCTCCACTGATGTCTAATTGAAGCTCATCATTGACAGAATGTTCCTGGATTTTTCCTTCCAGTTTTTCCAGTATTTTCCAGAACAATTTTTGCTTGTTCATGCTAAAAGGAAAAAAAGTTCCCTTTTCCTCTCCTTAGCTGATTTGTGGGAGTGTTGCTCCTTTCCCTTGCTTGATGGCAAACAGGAACCAATGTTTTTCTAATACTAATTCTGAAATTAATACACACTTCTGCTGAAGATCTTGAGAAGATTAAAAATAATGCATATGCAATAGCAATCAGAAGACTCTTTATAGTTGATTTGACCCTATGAATTACACCAAACTGATCTTCTGTCTTGTGCATATCAATATCCAGAGAGAATATATGGCATGCTTTGAAAACAATTTACTTTTTGGACTGGCATCTTAGTCTGCCAAAAATCATCCCAAAGTTCCTGATGGATTCGTGTTCCTTTAGGACGCAGCTATTGCTGCACCCCAAATTTCACCAGCTGGTCTAGTGAATTGTCATTTATTGCCCAGGCTTGATAAACAAAGTAGTGTGTGGATGCAGAGAAACTGTGCTGCCTTTTCAGTCTGAGGCTGCTCTGTCCTTGCAGAGCACTATTCCATTAATTACAGTTTCTAAGTGTGTATCACTTCCAGGAAAATGGGAAAAAAAAAGACATTTAAATAGGGGAATTTGCTCCTCTTGAAGTCGAGAAATGGAGGCAAATATGGTCTGTTTTCCATTTCCCAAGGAATATGGTCCTTTTCAAATAAGTTACATTTTTCTTTTGTGTCCTTTAGCCTACCCCAAGTGGCTTGCAGTATTTATCAACTTTAATCAACGTGAGTGACAGGAAACCTGATAATAGAGAATAGCTGTCTCCACTGGTGGGGCAAAATCTTTTGAAATGTCAGTAGTGAATACACTGTATTTACATTTCTTTGGGACTCTCGCTTTTGAAAGATATTCATCTTTTACACTGGAGGGATGAAAGTAAAGGTTATTTAACTCTGCATCAGAAATTGTATCTGATGACAGTGTGACAAAATATTCCTGCTTTCAGAAGGGCCGGATGCCTGCCTCTCATCTCTGGGGCTGTTCCAGTGGTGTAGCGGGTTCAGAGCTACTATTTATCTCCTAATATTGGAAGCTGTTCATCATCCAATTAATGAGAGTCCTGGAGCTTTCTTTGTAGAATCCTTTTGTTGGGTTTGGCCAGCATATTAATTCTTTGCAGAAATCCATGCTGTGTTAAATAAAAACAATTAAAATGAGTGGTCACTTCCTTCTGGGCTGCCATGGGACACAGTGCTCTGGCCACAGGCAGGCCAAAGGCTGAGCATGGCCAAAGCCTCTGGAAAAGGCTGAGTCCTTTCCTGATCACGGGCCCTTGTCAGATGTGCTCAAGAGCAAAAACCTGTTACTGCCAAGCTGATTCCTTTGGTTTCAGTCTGTGAGGCCTGAAAGTTTGGAGAACTTTGGCTCAGTGTTGTCTATAGGGACCAATGAATTCCTTGGGGCTGCAGGCAGAGGTTCCTCCCCTTCCTGTCCTGTTCTGACTGTGAGGCTGCTAAACTGGGGCTGTGAGGGCTTAAAGAATGCACTTGCATGGCTCAAAACTCTCTCTCTCCCCTCCCTTCTCTGCCTTAAACGTACTGTTAAATAAAACCTGTGCTATTGACTTTGCCATATGGACTCGTTTGCACCTTAATTTGGGAAGAGGCGTCTTTTAAAAATCACATCCTAACAGGGGCTTGTGTTAATTGTGGCAATCACAGTCTCTTCTGGACATCCCCTCTCCTTGGGCATCACCGTGGGACACAGCTCGTGGTGCTCAGCCTCTGGATGCACCTGATTTTAGGCTGGGCATCACACGGTGCCACTGCTCGGATTGGGAAAGCTGAACTCTGAACTGTCTTCATGCTGTGAGACGTCTGAGGAGAGCACTCAGTGAGCTTTCAAAACAAGACAGCTCTGTTTTCTGGTATTTTCTACCTCTGCACTTCTTTTGTGTTCTCCTCCGTGTTTGCTTGGCATTAATCCTCCTTTCCGATATGAAGAAATTTTAGATTCTCGGCTGGAACTGTGCAGGCCTCAGAAGGCTTTGGAAAAAGAAAAGTCTGCATAAAAAATAACTGGAACCAAGGGGGATATCTGGAAGTAGCTTGTTTCTCAGTGAGAGGAGGTTTGCTGGTCCCCGTAGGTCCCTTTTGATGGCTCCATTATCCTACAGAGCTACTGACTTCCTCAGGGAAACATTTCTGCAACCCTTTCAGAAACTATTTCCAACTTCACCTTAAAATACAGTCAGTCTTTCTTTTGACTATAATTGTTAAGGGTATTGGTAAAGGAAATATTTTATTTTGGAAAAAAAAATCTGTAAAAATATTTCAGAAAAATTTCATGAAAAAATATATTTTCATGTTAAAAAAACCTTTAAAAATATGACAAATTACAACACTATTTCTCAAGGAAAAGGTTCATTTTCCTGGCTTTTCTTTGAGCTTCTAACATTGTAACTTTTTTATTAATGAAGAAAAACCACAATAAATTTGGCAGGGGAGTAATCAAGCTGTAGAGATCCCATCAAGGCAAGCCCATTTAAGTGAACGTGGAACAACAAGAAACACCTACAACTCCCTGATAGTGCTGGTTTTCCTCCCTTTTCCTCTGTGCCATCCCTCAGTTTCAGAAGGATGTGCTGGTGCCCAGAAGCCAAATTCCCAAGGCTGACACATTCCCCGTCCATCAGAGCCTGCAGGGAGCAGGAGCAGGGGACACAAAACATCTTTTGGGTGCTGCTGGGACATCCCATGGGCAGAGTGGGGAGGCTGGCGGTGGCTGTGGGGCCCCGAGGGGCTGCAGGGGTGAGCTCTGAGCTGTCCCAGTCAGTGGCATCTCCCAGTAGGGCTCAGGCTGGAGGGGGAACCAAGGTGGGGGGATGCTTTCACCAAAAGTGTTCTCTGGGTTCTCTGCATTTTAGGTATCAGAAGTCCATCCCTCACTTCCTTATGTGCCAGAATTCTTTGACTTTCTTTAAGATAAACTGCATCCACCAGCCCCCCAGCACTTGTGTGACAAAACTTCCATGTCCAGGATCGGCTCTGTCTCTGCAAATGCACAGGGGAGAGAGACACTGGGCCCTTGAACAGGAATAAGAGATGGTTTGTCTGGGAAAGGAAAGGAATATGGGTGTGCAGCAGGTCAGGGAAGGACTGTGACCCCTTCAGCTGCTCTGCACAGAGCAGTCTGGAGTCTTCAGCGGAGGGGAATCACTGCCCTGGTGGTATAAACCAGCAACAAGAAGATTTGGTGTCTCCAGAGCTGCTGCACAGGCTCAGCTCCATCCCGTTTAATCTTCATCAGTGCTTGTGTTTTCCGCCATATCTCCCAACACGTTCAAATAAAACCCCCTCAGTGCATACACAGCTAATCCTGCAGCCTGCTGAAAGCATTTTGAACTGGAGCACCCAGGTACGTGGGATTATTGTACTTCCACACGTGCCACCCACACCTCGGAGAGCTCCCACCACTGAAACCAGCAATCCCAAATACGTACCTGGGTGACCTTCACACAAGAAAAGGCAGAAGGAGAGATCTGCTATAATTAAAAAAACTGGAAGAAGGCAGCAGGCTCTTGCTAATGCCTCCATGAATGTGCAGCCTGTGCTGCTGCTGAATCGCATTTTGCTGATAACCCAGGGATTAGACACACGTAAATACAGTAAATGGGGAGTGCTGCCAAGCTGCTACAGTGAATTATCTGACTGGAGTTGCCTGTACCTTCTCACTGAGCAGCAGAGCTGCTGCTGTTTGCAGCCCTGATTTATTTCTTGGTTTAATCCTGCACCCTGAATAAGGCCGCCCAGTGTGAGTTTGTGTGGCAGAGCTTTCAATTAGCCTTTATTTAATTGTAATACAGAGTGAGGTATCTGGAGTTATTTGCAAGTAATGGACCTACTGAGGGCCCACACCGTAGGAGTTAAAGGGAGCAGCCATTCCCTTGCTCCTGCACAGGAATTTGGGGTCGTTCTAGCTGTCAGTCCCTGCAGGAAAGGGTGATGACTTCCCAGGCACTGATGTGGGCAACATTCTCCTGCCAGTGATGGTGAGGGACATTGGAAGGACATGGAACTGTCGGAGCAAATCCAGACAAGGCCTCGGAGGTGCTGGGGGGACTGGAGCCCCTCCCCTGGGGAGCCAGGCTGGGAGAGCTGGGGCTGCTCAGCCTGGAGAGGAGAAGGTTGTGTGGAGACCTCACAGCTCCTTCCAGGCTCTGAAGGGGCTGCAGGGAACCCAGAGAGGGACAATTCCTGAGGGATAGAACAATTTAGGTCAGATATTGGGCAGGAATTGTTCCCTGGGAGGGTGGGCAGGCCCTGGCACAGGGTGCCCAGAGAAGCTGTGGCTGCCCCTGGATCCCTGGCAGTGCCCAAGGCCAGGTTGGACACTGGGGCTTGGAGCAGCCGGGGACAGTGGGAGGTGTCCCTGCCCATGGCAGGGGATGGGATGGGATGATTTTTAGGGTCCTCCCAACCCAAACCACTCTGGGATTCTATGACACAGCGGGGCTGGCTGTGTGTCAGCCAGGTGTCATCATACTGTTACCCTCCAGGGATAACAAATTGGAGGCCACTTATCTTCCTTTTAAGAATAAACTTTGGTAGAAAAAATAATCCTCATTAGAGACCTCCTTCTGTCTTGCTTATCTGACATGCAGGCACCCAGGAAAGCTCCTAAATAAGCCAGTAAGTAGTGACTGATTGGAAGTTTCTGTGCCAAAAAGCTGTGTGGCCCGTACATGATTCATTCCCAAAAACAGCCTGGACAGCCTGGATGTTTCACATTATGAGCTGTACAAAGTTCTCTTACAAGGAATCCGACAAAAAAAAAAGGTGAGGAAAAAGTGATGTTAACTGGTGCTTGGGACTCTCCATACACTCAGCACTGAATGGAAGAAATAAGGCTTCAAAATTCTCTTTGCAACCTGCGACCCCGGTGCTTTTATGGGTAGTTACTCTCACAGGAACTTCTTGCATTCAGTGCTAATTCCCACATTAGAAGGCTGAACTCAGAACATTGTATAGAAAAAATGCATTCTGAACTGAAAGCAAAATTAATGGTAGTTTAGGACAAGTATTTTGATAAATTTTGAGAGTTACGCTGTAAATACACTTACATAATATGGTTTGGATATTTGGAAGTAGCAGAGAGTTTCTCAAAGCATGTTCTGAAATAAGTCACAGCCAGTCAAGTGACAGCATCTTTCCACTGGCTCCCTACCTATCACCTGGGGCAAAATGTTTTATTTAAGAAGGAGTAGGCCAGGGGATATTGATGATGGAAAAATGAGATTGTTTGGAGCCATCAGGAGCCAGAACAACGTGAACAAACGCATTCCAAGGCTGGAGACTACAGAGACTGTGATTCTGTGTGACCCATTAACCGCGTCTGCAGAGCCTGCGAGCGCTCAGTGAAAAATAATCCCCAGAATTGTGAGTTCCTTCCCTGGAGAGTGGCAAGGGAGGTGAAGTGATATGCTCAGACCAAAAGGATCCCATGATGGATCTGGATTAGGATGCTGAGAGACTTCTGGCCCTTGTCTTTCTTCTGGAGAATGTGGCAGTGCATATTCAGCTGACGGGAAAGAGAGAAATGAGGTGCTTATTTTAAGGTAGATTTTAGAAGAGTTTGGTCTACAAATAAGGGAAGCATTCCCTTACAGAAAGGCACATGAATTCCCAGGGAATTATTTTGGGTTGAAGGAACAAATATTGCAAATTAAAAAACAGCTCAGGAAGGAGTTAAAAGGAATGTCAGTAAGTGCAGCATTGGGGCCAGTTTTGTTTACTTTGTAAATTACTGACCCAAATTTGCCAACGACACAGAAATGGGAAAGGACGATAAAGTAAATACAGAGGAACAGAGCAAATAAATTCAAAACGATCTGGATAGATTCAGCTTAGAGCCTGGATAAGTAGCTTATTCAGCTCAGTTGTACAGAAGTGTGAAGTAATAAGATTAAGAACTAAAAATAATCAAAGAGGATAGAGCCAGAAAGAAAATACAACAAGTAGCACAATCCCAGAAGAGTAGACTGAGTACTTTTCCCTGTTTGTGGGGGAGAAGATACAAGCTGCTGAAGGCAGAGCAGGGGGGACTTTGCCCCAAACTGGTTTTGATTGACAGCTTTTATGAATCATCCCTTAACCAGATTTGTGGTAATTTTCCATTTTGCCTTAGGGAATTAAAAAAAAAAAAGTCTTCTTAAACCTGAGACTTGAGAAGACAATGCTTACCCGTTTATCTTTTTTAATACAAACTTTATTTTGCCTTCATATTATTGGAAAGCTGAGCACATATGAGTAGATTCTATTAAAGAATAACACAAGCTTTAGATATCTTTTCTCACAGATGATCCTCGACCAAATAATTAACGACACCATTAAGGGCCACCTTCTGTTCAAATCGGGCTACTACTTTTTCTTTTAGAGGTACTTTTATTGTGTTGAAGGAATTATACTGGATATTGTCTGTCTAAAGTAGCAAAACAACTCTATAATTGCATTCGTTCAGAGTAATGATAACAAGATTTAAAACACAGTTGCAACACAGGAAAAGTTAGTGTGAAAAGACTGTTCTATGTCTTCAGCTGTCAACTAAAAGTATATTGAATTTTGCAGAGCAAATTCAAATAAAAGTATTGAGATTAAAAGTGATAAAGCAGCAACAGTGAGATCAGAATCCCTCCAAAAATTAGATTAAATCCTCCTCAAGACCATAAAAACCTCATTATCTTGACATGACTCGATCAATCATTGCAAGACAATTATCTTAACAAGTTAAAGTTGCTTTGATCCAGGAATTTAAGACTCTCTTTTTTTTCTCCTCCTTGGTACAGAAATAGGCTGTGCATGGTCCAGGCATTGCTGAGCAGGAACTGAGACAGACACATCGAGACTCTCCTGGTGACAAATAAGCCATAAAATCTGTCTGTAAACATCAATAAAGTCCCCCTTTGAGCAACAAAAGCTTCCATTAGATTGAACTGTGAAATAGAACAGCACTAACTCTTGTCATTATAGGGTTTATTGGCTGTGCTATGAACTTATTTAACGTTGCTTTTGTCACTTCTGTAACGCCAAAGTTGTTCCTGCAGCACAAATACCAGGTTGCATTTCCACTGTGGCTGCTGTGGAGAGCTCCACGCCTTACCCTGGAAGTTTGGGATCATTCCATATCTCCAAAGATGGCTGGTGCTATCACTGAGAGATGCACAGCTGAGAATGAGGTGAGAACGGTCCCAAAATAGTCAGAACCAGAGCCAAAAGGGGGGAATCCTGACGTTTCCAGCCTCACTAATGGCAGCAGCAGCAGGACCTTAGGCTGGCCAGGAATAGGATCAGTATTCCAAGTGAAAACATGCACTGCCGACTGAGTAGTTTTTTCAACCTTCTCTCAACCTTGTCGTTCCCACTTTTAATTGGGAATTTCATGTGTCTTTATTGCTTCTGCTGGAATACTTGAAGTGTATTTTGTCCACATTTCATTACTGTGCAACAGCTTTGTGGGCATTCTTGTTCCTTTGGAGTATCATTGACCTGGCCTTGGACTGAGAACTTGCTCCCTGCCTACCGATTTAATTCTAGGGCAAATCAATACCGTTTTGTGTCAAAGAATGTGGCAAACATGGGCTGTTATTTCAGATCACAAAAGACCCTTGGTGTAATCTGAAACAGCAAGTGCTTTAAATTCTTTCCGAGTAAAAAAAAGTCATTTGTATATTGCATCCTCTGAAAGGTGCATTAAATCAAGATTTACCTCTTTAAAGTCTTTTGTTTGTCAGTTTTACAAATAATTTCCTCCTGAATGCACTTCCAGTAGGAAGCACCTCTTAAAAATGATGGCATGGTATGGAACCAGCATAACACGGGGTTACAAAGATTTCTAGCAGTGCAGAAGCTGATTGTGACTCTAAAGGCTGAGGGAATTGGGAGTGTTCAGCCTGGAGAGGAGAAGCTTTGGGGTGACCTCACTGTGGCCTTGCAGGGCCTGAAGGAGCTGCAGGAGAGATGGAGAGAGACAATTGCCAAGGGATGGAGGGCCAGGACCCAGGGAATGGCTTCCCAGTGCCAGAGGGCAGGGCTGGATGGGATATTGGGCAGGAATTGTTCCCTGGGAGGGTGGGCAGGCCCTGGCACAGGGTGCCCAGAGAAGCTGTGGCTGCCCCTGGATCCCTGGCAGTGCCCAAGGCCAGGTTGGACACTGGGGCTTGGAGCAGCCTGGGACAGTGGGAGGTGTCCCTGCCCATGGCAGGGGTGGCACTGGATGGGCTTTAAGGTCCCTCCCAACCCAAACCATTCCATGGTTCTCTGATATAAATGGCTTCATGGACCTGTGAAGGACAGCTGGGATCAGGCAGCCCTACACAAACAGTAAGTTTAACATTCCATACTGGTTTAATTCCCACACAGTTTTTCAAGTTTTATTAACCCAGACAACTCGTAATAATTATGATAAACAGACATTGTCATCAAAAATCAGCAGAAACTTGATAAGATTAAGTACAATGCAATACATCTTCCTTGCTCACAGAGCCTGGATAATAAATTACTTCGAGGCTCCAGAATGAGGCATTGTATAATTGAGCAAAACAGATCAATTTTTAAGGATTCTTATTTAAATGCAAACCAGACTTTTTGAGAATGGTAAACTTGATTAAAATCCCTCTTTAAGTGCAAATCACAAACAACAATATCTAATATTCACAGGCCATAACCATCCTATTAATAATACAATTTATTGTTCAGATATAATTGCAAGGTCTTAACGATGTGGCAACTGTAATCTACTTTAAAAATTAGAAACGATGAACTCCACAGTGTTCTAATGTGGCTCAAATACACACCACGGCTCAGTGACTTGCACTTGGTTGCTGCAATACTTTGCACCAGATTAAATGATCAGCCTTTGGCTGTTTGTCACACATCGTTTTCCCCATCTTTAATGGTGTGCTCAATAAATTATACTATTTCTGCTATTGTATGGATATTAAAATCAGATCCAGACACGACTGAATAGGAATTTAGCCATCTCGGTCCTGAATACTTTTAAAATTGGTTCAATCTTCATGTGCTGGCAATACTCAGTTATTTAATTTAATTTAAAAAAAAAATCAGGATAGGTGCATTTGTGCTTTTATGTAGCAGCAGCATTTCCGATTTGAGATGTCTAGACAGGCTATCTCATGCTGTAAGTAAAACTGAATTTAAAATCCTACTTGTTCCAACTTCATTTTCAGTAAGGGGCTGATTCAAATGGGAATTTTGGGGAATGAGATGCCACAGTCCTGTAAAACAGCTCTTCCCTGACAGCAGGGACAGCTGACACTTTCTTTAAGGGCAGGAGTGGGGCTCTGGGGCTCCCTCTCCTCTCACACCTTCACACCTTTTCAGCACTGTCAGGGGATTAGTGCTCACCTCTAATGGTGCATGTAGGCTGCTTTTCAGCAGCTTCTTTGCTTGTGTGGCAGCCCACAGGAGTTTCAGTCCCACTGAGCAGGGGCTGAATCCATCCTGGGTACTCCAATGCTCCACAGGTGTATCCATCCATAGGAAAGGAGAGCAGTGCCTTGTGTTCATAACTGAAATAAATATTGGTGTGCTCAGGGTTGCCTGTTTTCTAAAGATAAAGACCATGACACACTTTGGGAAGGTAAAATTTCACTCAAAGCACATCTAAAAGTTGTGCCCTCTTCTTTTTGAATTTTACTTTTCAGAAACTCTCAGAATTGGACAAGAGAAGAGCAACTTCCCAAAGAGAAAGAGTGAAAGCTCTTTACTTTCAGTTGCAGTTTTGCAGTCAGCATCTGTGAGCTGCTTTCTTTCATCACTGTATCAAACTCCAACAACAATAAAGTTTCTGCTTGGAGCAGAAGCAGGACTTTCCACCAAAATCCCTTTGTGCTGTAAAAGCAGACTGAAGAATGAGACATCTGATCTTTGAAACAGCCTTAAACTTTGGTGAGACATGAGCATTGTAAGTGGGATATTTATGACTTTAATAACATCCATTACTGCAATGTTAATAGCCATTTTTTAGAAGCAATAAACTACTTATTAGTAGCTGTATGACTGTGCAGTTGAATTATGAAAGAATGATCTCTGACTTAGGCATGTTAATGCCCGAGGAATGTTAGATTCCTGTGCATGTAAACCAGATTTGGGAGCTGAGGTATTTTCACTCTACATTCACTCAGTGTCCTCTGAAAGTCTTGCAAACACTGTCTGTCATTTATTACAGCCCCGGGTGCACAAAACAGGGCTCCGTGTGTTTGAAATGAGTCCGTGGTGCTGGAGCCTGTTTCACTGGGAGTCAGATTTGGAAATAGGGCCGAGTGGACCCTGCTGTGGTCTCTGCCAGGCTGGGAGCAGGCAGTCCCCGCTGCCCAGGGCTGTTCCTGCTGCTGCGGGGTGGCTGCGGGCAGGCTCACCCTGCACCGAGCCCAGCCTGAGCAAAAATAGAAACTCAGCTGCTGGCTATTGCAGGGGCAGCAGAGTGGCAAAGCCAGCAGGGAAGTGGCCTGACAAAGTCTGTTTTGCAGGATTGGTCACCTCTTCTAGGTGACTGGACACTGCGGGATAGGAGGGTAATGGTTTAGCAGTTATCAGTGACTATTTAGCTGTATGGTTAAATGTTTGTACATTGTGCAAGAAAAAGCTCCTGTGTTCTGGAAGTGTGGCCTTTGAGTTGCATCCCCATTTTCCTCGCTGTCTCTGTGCTCTCCCCTTGCCACGTGCCCTGTCTCACTCTGTGCAGCACTGACAGTAATGAACATCCTTTATTAGCTCACTCAAGGGAAGTTACCATGAACCCAAACTGGGCACGGAACACTGCTAAGGAACAAGAGACTGGATTTTGAAACACTGGTCATTAAGCTCTCTGCTTCAGATTCTGCTTCCACAGCCCATGGATTTCCTACATTAAAACTGATCCCTGCCAAGAAACATCAGCCAGCTCAGTTATTAATAGGTAAAAAAATTCTATCTGCATCGTGGTGTTGCTTCATCCCCAGTAATCTTGTTGAGCTAGGATTGCATGTCCCTGAAAATGCTCAGAATGGCCGGCTGATTCCCGTCCTGGAGAAACATGAATCAGAGACTGTTATCCCTGTCCCACAGCAGCATTCCTTGGAGCCTGCCATGTGAGGATATCCACTTGTCTGGGCTGTTCTAAGTGTGAAATCTCTGTGTCTGCACGTGCACGTGCACATGCAAAATCCAGTATTTTGTGTGGTTTTCAATAGTGTGTGTTCGCCCTGATGGAGAGGTAGCTGAGGGCACTTGAGGGTTAGGGTGGGGAGTAGGGAAAGGTTCTGCTTCCCCCAGAGGGTGCTGGGCACTGCCCAGGCTCCCCAGGGAATGGGCACGGCCCCGAGGCTGCCGGAGCTCCAGGAGCGCTTGGACAGCGCTGCCAGGGGTGCCCAGGCTGGGGCTGTGGGGTGTCTGTGCTGGGACAGGGGCTGGACTGGATGATCCCTGTGGGTCCCTTCCAGCTCAGCATCTTCTGTGATTCTCTGATTCTTCGATCTGAAAATGCTATAAAAAGTCATTTTGCTATAAGTGTTTGCTGAATCAATGAATCATTTTGTTTTACAGTAGTACCTAAAATGTGTCCGGTGGCAACATCCAATAAATCCTGGTATTTCCAGTCTAGATATGAAAGGAGAGGAGCAGAATAAAATGTCACCTATATTTCAGTGTTTTTATACTACTTCTATAGGAGAGAAACTTAGAGGAATAGAATTAACCAATTTCATGGACCTGACTCCAAAGACCAAGAAATTATACAAAGGAAAAATAAATGAGAGGAGCTGAAGCTGAAGGCAGATCTGATTTTGAAATTAAAAGAGGCAGAAAACCTAAGTAGCAAAGTACAAATTTATGGAGATTTCTGGGGAAAGAACTGTGATTTTGATTTGGGTAAGGCAGAAGGGAGATGTCCAACATCTCAGGTGACCCAGGTCAGATAATGAGCAGTTCAGTAACCGTGGTTTTGCTGTGAGACAAAGATAAATATGAGTTTGCTGGAAAAACTAGAGAAAAGAAAGTTCCAGCATTCGGTGTAGGAGATCCCTGATGAAGGATTTTGGTGAAAATTTCATTAAAAAATAAATTCAATTTCATGCAGATCAGAGGATTGCTTTCTAATTTAGGAAGTCACAGCATTGCATACAGGAGTGGATAGTCCACTGCTCTGAGCCTGTAAGCTGCTATTAACGGAGCAAGTAATTAAAATATTTAGATTAGTGTCAGACAGGGATTACAATAGGAAATTTTAAAACTAGGACCAACTTTGACAGTCAGCTGAAGGTTTATTAATTTTTTATGAATTTGAGGCTGACTTCAGTTTCCTGTATGGTTTTTCTCATGTGAGACTCAAGGTGGAAATCAAACTAAGCCATGTTATCACTTAAATTATTAATGTACAATGGAAGTTTGCACCTAGACGTGGAAACACAAAGAATAGCAAAGCCAGAAAACTCTTGATTCTATATTTCCAGGTAATTTCTAGTGTACATGTGATTTCTGCAATCCTTTAGGCCGAATTTGGCTAAACCTGACTGTCACAACTTGTGTTAAACTCAACACTTGACAAGACAGGTTTGATCTTTGCTGTCTGAGATGTTCCATTTGTGTTTTTAACCCATTCTTTCTAAAATGGTCTTCGTGCCACCCACCTTATGCAAAACACCAATATTGAAACATAATCCAAGCAAAATTATTTTTCCTATTTTATTTCTAAAATCGATAACATTTCTATTTGATTTTCACTGTTTTAATAATGAATACTCAGTTCAGGGTCTTGAGCTTAAAATACTTTAGGAAAAATAAATATATTTGTGGCCTGTTTGATGAATCACAGTTTGAGGGAAATGTCACATCAAAAGCCACACTTAGGTAATATGCCTCATTAAGCTTCTTCTAAAAAGAGATATGAATATTCAAACTTAATGTGGAAAATCCATATAAGGAAAGAATGATTTGTCAGATTTATTATAGATTTTTAGGCCATCCTTTGAATTAGAAATTTAATGTAATGTAATATCTTGCATATATATATATATGGCTTATATTTCATTCCATTTGTAATTTCCATTAAAGAGTGTAATTAATTCAGCTTAAAAAACCTTTGTGGGTCATATATATAATGTGTGTGGGATGGGTGAAATATATACTGAGTATTCCTAGGCCTGAAAATTATAAGTTTAGCTACAATGTTGGTATGGGAATGATGTGCTTTAGCTATTTCCTGGGATGATACATGAGCTCTAAAGAGGATATTTTCCTTGTGCACACTATATTAAATAACAAGTTATGCAAAGCAAATGCTTAGTTTTATTAATTTGAAGCAGTGTGGGTTTACTACATATATTTTTATTATGAAAGCACAGCTATGATTAGCAGGGTTATGTGCTCCATTCTCACAGGATAATAGTTCATGATTGTAAATCAAATATAAGAGGGATTGCAGAGCTGTCTTTTATTGATTTGCCCTCCAAACACGTGTTGGGTGAGTGTGACACAATAAAATGTATCAGTTCTCCCCCACTGTTGGCCTGGGCCCTGCCTTTATGAGATATTTCTCTGGCTGGGCAACAAATGGGATGGAGATACCTCTGGAAATAAAACATGCAGGAGGTTGCTCAGCCACACACTCCTGTTTATTCTCAATAAATATGTCCTGAGACTTCTTTAGAGCAATAAAACAAGACTAAAACTCTGACTAGGACATAGGGGAGAACTGCACATCCTCAAAATCCTTCCTGGATTTCACATCACACAAGAGCTGAGGGTTTCTCGTCAAAGTATTGACAACTGGCAGGCCTGCTGCGGGTGATTAATTTCTAACACCTAATTTGTTTATAAAAGAAAAAGGTGCTGCCTCGTTAAATCACACGGAACATATGAGAGCAAACGTGAAGGGAGGAAAAAGGCCAGTGGCATGGAAATGCGATATCCACAAAAAGTGCCTAATTACAGCAGGCTGGCCAGAGAAACAGCCAAGCTAAACAACCCCTGACATTGCTGGGGCTGCCGGAGGGCTCTGCTGGCAGCAGCTCTCCTCGAAGCAGGGCAGGGTTAGGGCAGCTCTTGGCATCCTCTGCTCCTTGTTAGACCATAGATTTTGCTGCGGTTGTCCTCACTTCTTTTTGGACTGGAATTTATCTATAAATTGCCCTTTCCATTTTCTGTTGGAAGTTAAGTAGATAAAAACCCTCCTGAAATCCTGATGTTTCCAGGAGATGCCTTGCTTTGATATTTGGGGGATGATATGAGACCTGTCAGAAATCTGCCCTTGACAGACAAGAAGCACACAAATAAATAATGCAGACAGGAACCAGATCATGGCGCCAGTGAAGTGGCAAAATACTTATTAGAAACCTCACTTCAGGTTTTTCAGTTGATGATCCCAGGCAGAAAAGAGCAGAGCAGAGAATGGATGCTCCAGATTTTAGAGCCACAGGATCTTAAAGTTTGGAAAAGACCTGTAAGATCAGGCAGTCCAGCCATTTACACCTCATTTGAGCTGCAAAACCTGCTGAGAGGCAACTCCTGACTCCGCCTTGGCTGGTTTGGGGTCAGACTTCAAGCAGATTAAGATTTTAGGTTTGACGCTGATTCCATACTTCGACATACTTCATTCCTACTTCATACTTCATTTCATACTTCATACCACCTCGACAGGATGAGAGGAAATGGCCTCAAGCTGTGTCAGGGGGGTTTAGTTTATATATTAAGAAACATTTCTTCACCCGAAAGGTTATCGGGCATTGGAACAGGCTGCCCGGGGCAGTGGTGGAGTCACCATCCCTGGAAGAGATTTGACTGAACTTCTGAGCTTCCTTATTTTTCTTGTAACCTATGGAATGTATCAATATGAAATATTTGTATTGGCCACCCACAAAATCCTGCTCTTTGCTCTCCATAAAACACCATTGTAGTGTAGAGAATACTGAAAATATTCTCTTTTATTGACCTGCCTGGACCTGTGGAGTTTGAGAAATGTTCTCTCTTACAGTGGTGATTCTGTACCACGAACCCGTGCAGGCATCAGTGGCATTGGTGTTATAGCCATGCATTGCTTTGAATGATTCATTGTCCTTATTTCCTCAGTTTTTATAAATAATGGCAAACTGCACAGAAACACTGCCCACACAGCCCTTGATCCCACTTCTGCTCTCTGCACTGTCCTCCAATCTTTGCACTTCACCGAAAGCATCAAAATACAATCTCTGAGCATTCCCTTAGCACACAGACAGATAACTAATAGTCTTTATATCTATCAATGTCCCAAATTATGAATTTCATATCATGCAGTTTTCTGTACAATAATTTTGCAAATTATATGACCATCATTGAAAATTAAAAAGAAATCTGTGAAGGTGCTACTTGAAAGTGAGCAGGAGAGAAATCAGCTCCTCCTCTCTCATTTGCTGAAACTGAGTTTAATACCCTCCCATTATCAGTATTTCAGAAACTCGCTTTTACTCGTGATGCTGCACACCATGAGCAAACCTTTGTCTAGGCCCCTCTAGTGAGGTAATTGCCCAAATCTCATTTCATTTGTATGAATTGTGGATAGTGTCAAAATGTCTCTTTACTCATTTTTAAGGTCAGTGTTTATAATCTTGAAGACTTATTAGTATTGATAAAATAAGATGTTCCCTTGCATGGCCCATCATTGCTGTTAATTACTTTTTTGCTTTAGAGAGTGGCAAAAATGGTCTGTGTGAAGGGGACCGATAAGAACATTGGCACAAGGTTTATTCATTATCATTTTAATTGGTAATTTTTCCCTTTTTCAGGTTATTTTTCTCTTGTACCCTGGAAATGCAGTGACTACTTAAAACAAGACTTTGTCTTGATGGCTGTGGCCCATTCTTGTCCATGAGCCACTCCCAAAACTTTGGAGTGCCTATATATCCCAGTGGGTTCTAATTAGCTGCATGATTTTCATGAAAAGTCATTAAAACACAGCTCTATACAGAATTGTTGCCAGTCACCTTATTTTTTTAAACAAGCAATTGGTAGTAAATCCTCGAATCCCTATTCTACACGAGATTTGCCTTCTATTGGATACACAGATGCTCCAAGTATTGTAGGAGAAAATAAAAAGCCACTGATTTATCGCTCAAAAGATAGGACCTTGATCTTTTATGCTTTTATCTTATCTGCGTACTAGTGAGCAAACCAAATCAGATTAAAGGGGGAATGTTTGTCTCATCCCTTAGACTTGGTGAAATCTGGGCTTATCTGCTGAGTGTCAGCTATATTTGTGCTTCAAATACCAAACATCTGTTTTCGAGCAGTGCTTTCGTTTTTTATTAACCTCCACCACAGCCCAGCATCTGGGCAGGGATTCTGGGTCAGAATTCTAAAAACCTTCAACACACAACATGTTGAAGAATGGCAGAGTTGTGTGGTCACCTGTGAGCGGGAAGGGGAAATCCAGGTACAGCAAGAACGGCTTAGTGCAAAACTCATTTCTATTCCCTTTTATTTCCCTGCAGGCTCTTTCATTTCTGGTGGAAACTTGTCCTCCTGACATCTTCATGAGGAATTGTGGCTGCATCATCATGGTACTGTGGACATTCCAGCTATTTTTATGGAGAAACAGTAATTCAGGTGAACATGAAATGATAAACAGACTCTTAAACTGCAGCATCCCACAGGGGTAAATACTACCCATAAAAACCAATTTAATTTCTGGGATTATGTAATATTTATTTCTGAAGGAGAAGATGCCCAAAACATAAACCAAAGCAGACAATATTGTTTACCTGAATTAACTGGGTTTGAAATACAACCAGTACTGAAGCTAAAGTCGAGTTTGTAAGTTTATCCTCTATGGCAGTAACAGATGAAATAAATGTTCTCTTTGTTTAACTACATATTGCTTTGCTCAAAAATTGTAGCTTATCTTTTCACAGATTAATTGTGAACAATTATTAAGTTATATTATCAATAGTATAAGTTTAATTAAGATATTATTAGTTTAATTTTTTTAAATTGTGATTCGGAAGGAAATTTTCTTTTTTTTTTTTCAAGTTAGAATAAGGAACATATTTATGAGCTCTTCCTTCTTACTACTCTAAAGAATTACATTAAAACCCATGATGGCACTTTGTGATATGGTTTAGTGGGCAGGGTGGTAATCAGTCAAAGGCTGGACTTGATGAATTTGGAGATCTTTGCCAAACTTAATGACTCTATGATATTATGCAGAAGTAGCTCCTTTATTGCTTGTCGTGTTCGGGGTGCCCTTTGCGTGTTTTCTGCTGTTTACAATGTCAGTAATTTTAAGCTCAGTGTACTGCAGCTGTTGAAATCGTGTTTCTAAACGGCTTCACAGCATGATGCCAGCACGGCAGTGTGGGTTTCCAATTCAGGGAAAACAGGAGTATCTTTTCCAAACTTCAGGTGACTTTTGTGGTCAGATCCATATTTAGGTAATGAACATAAGAGGCACAGGGTGCCCAGAGAAGCTGTGGCTGCCCCTGGATCCCTGGAAGTGTCCAGGCCCAAGCTGGATGAGGCTTGGAGCAGCCTGGGACAGTGGAAGGTGTCCCTGCCCATGGCAGGGGTGGCACTGGATGGGCTTTAAGGTCCCTTCCAACCCAAATAATCCTGGGATTCTAAAATCTAAGTTTATCTAGGGGAAAAAAAACAAAACAAAACCAAACGTCAATATCTTTTTAACTATTTTGTTGGTTTGAGGTTTTTCTTCATAGAACTGTGTGTGCTCGACCAGAAAACCTCCAACTGCTGTCCCTTGGTGACTCATGGCTATTGAACTCATTGAATGCTATTGGCCAGTTCCTTTGTTTCAAGGTATTAAATCAAAGTAAGGCTGGGGGGCATTTGTGTTCTTTTGCATCCTGCGCCAGTAAACAAAAAAGACAAGAAGGCATTTTGTACCACATACCTGTGTGATGCTGACGTGCAGAACACCATCCATTGTGTTGATGCATTTGGAAAAATGCGACTAAAGAAGCTTATTATAATAATGTTCATAAAAAACCATGCAGTCCTATTATAGACTGAAGAGACTTTTGCACAGCTTTATTTGCTCCATGTGGTTTAACAAACGACCTGAAGATGTAATCAAATGCCATTAGCAGGTTTACTGTTTTTTCCTGTCCATCATTTGTAGCAGGACTCGGAAACATTTGTGGTGGGATCAGAGAGACTTCCAGATGCTTAAGCATCACCTGTAAACCAGTGAAGGACATCCCTAAATTCTTCACTGCTTTAGATGATGCCTTGTGTCACTGAAAGTGCTTGAATGATGCAGTCGATAAATACAATCACTGGGATCACTGCAGCTCCAGGCATCTTTATGCTGTGGTTTCCAAAATTGTCTGAGTAGTGTTTCATTTCTAAGGAACATCATGACAGAAAATATACCCGAAAGAAGGCAATATTTTGGTGCAGTAGAACCATAGAGTGTCCTGAGTGGGAAGGGATCCATCAGGATTGTTGATGCAGCTCCTGTCCCTGCACAGACACCACAGCAATACCACCCTGTGCATCCCTGGGAGCGGTGTCCAGGAGCTCTGGCAGCCTCAGGGCCGTGCCCATTCCCTGGGGAGCCTGTTCTGATGACTCAGATCCCACTGGACATCCACCAGGACCCCCAGGTCCCTTCCTGTGTCAGCTCTCCACCCTCTTGTTCCATCCTGTCCGTACATCCCGAGTGCCCCACCCCCGGTGCGGAACCCGGCACTTTCCCTTGTAGAACATCAAACCATCGGTGATTCACAGCCCTCTCGTTTGTCAAAGTCCTTCTGTTTGACATGATTTGGTGAAGAGAGCAATTGTGACACCGAGTATCAACAAACCTTTTGCCCCTGAGCATCTCCTCTGCACCGAGAGCTGTGGGAATCCCTTGCTGTATTAGCAGATATTGTGTTTCCATTGCTTGTGCAGCACCAGCCCAAACAAGCTGTCTCTGATTCCTATAGGGAACTCAGACTTTCTTATTGCTTCATTTGGGGGATGGATGTGCCAGCACTGCCTCTGCTGCTGACAGCGATTTGGGAGAGGATTTATTGTGGTCACTGGTGCCGGTGGGCTTGAGAACAGTTCATTGCGAAGCAGCAGAGAAGAAATGCTGTGTACAAAAGCTCGTGAGTGCTTATGCAACAGGTACAAACACCTGGTGCCACATCTCCCAGCTGTGGTCAAGATGGACTGAAGTGCTGCTCACGCCACACGTCACTGAGTTTATTAGGGCAGGGTCACAGTAAAGGAGAAGTGAATAAAACACCTGCTTTATTACTTTATATGTTGCATAATTTTGTCTACTTGCTTTTCATTTTTTTCCTCCCATTCTATCACAAATGGGTGAGATTTGAGCAGTGTCACTGTGCCCAGCGTTTCAGGAAGGTTTTTAGTGCATGAACAGCAGGATAAAGTTATCCTGTACAGGCTCTAGCACAGTTATAACATGCACCAACACTTGAAGTTTATGTGTGAAAGTCTTTGCATGAATTAATTCACACAAAATATTCAATGTTATAATCTTGGATTCTTTGGCTCAGCATCACCTCAGTGATAACGAGTGTCCACACAAAGACTCTTCTCTGTGAGTCAGCCGAGCGTGGCTGTCCCATGGGATCCACTTGAAGGCCCAATGTGCACTTTGCTTTTACAATTCAGACAATGCATTTATTTGGAGTGGGGAGAGAGTGAAGTTGTTTTGTTTTTTTTTTTTTTAATAACGTGACTGTTTATATCTGAAGAGCAGTCAGACATTTGGGTTGTTGTATATGGTTGGAAGTTTTTGGAACATTTTTGCTTGTTTAGATCCTCAGCGTCATTTGAAAGTAGTCCAATAGTTTCTGCAGTGTTTAACCAGGGGTGCTTCTGGCAAACCCGTCACACACAGTGATGGGTAGCAGCAAAAAGTGGTGTTTTAAGGGTCATTTCTTACTTCTACCTCCCTTTAAATCCCTTCCTTTAAAGCTGAGGCACATCAGATGGTGTGTCCACACTATTTCATCCCCCAGTGGAATGTGCCAGCCCTGCTGCAGTGAAGGCAGCCCCACACAGCACCTGCAGCACACAGAAATTGCACAGAGGGAAAGTCTCTGCTGCCTTTAGAGAGTCCAGAGAGCAGCTCCCAAAGAGCCACAGCACATTTCCCAGGCTGGAGCAGGTGGCACAGGAGGGTTATTACATAACTGTAGCTGCAGAGGAAGTGCTTCCTGACATTTTCATGCCGCATGAGACCTGAAGGCCGTGGAACAAGTTGCACAGTGCGTTAATTCTTGTTATATCAGGTTGGAAGAGGATTAACCTGAAAGCGCTTTTTGCTGTCATCACACATAGGAATAACTGCAGAAATAACTTGTTCCTGGAACTGGGGAAACCTCCTGGGGGAACTGAAGCCTACGGTGCCTGTCCAAACCAGCAAGGGCAGAGCATCTCAGCCTGGCAGTGTCCAGTGAGCATGTGCAGCTTGGAAGGGTTTGAGAAGTGGCACTTTTAATTAAAGAGGTCCCAGCCAGAGTCACAGTGACAGCATGGGCACAGCTAAAGCATCCCTGGTTTCCTGGGGAGCATTGCTGGGGCCCTCTGACAGCACTGGGATCAGAGCAGATTCTCATCTGCGTGCCCAGGACGTGGTGCACAAACTGTAGCTCAAACACCGCATCATTTCACAGCTGCACAAAATTTTATTCCTTTTATTTCAGGGAAGTTAAAGCCATCGAGGATGCAGGTGAATGTTTTGACTACAAACCATTACTACTGACACCATCCCTGGTGAATGCCCCTCATTCCCTCCCTTGTCCTCTGCCCCTCCAAGCAAGCACACTGAGGATTATTTTTTCAGCAACAACTGTCTGGTTTGCAAACTGAAGTCAAAGCTCTGAAAGGTTTGGGGATAGCAAAAACTGACTTCAGACTGTTCAGCAGGAGGACAATAAAACAATATTCCAAAGCAGTCTTTGTATTGGCTCATCTGTGGAGCATTTGCTTTTTAATGTCTCTTCAAAATAATGGCATTATTTATGAAAAGAGGGAAAGACCTGGCCCCCCGTGCCAAAAAGCTTTGATCCATTGTATAAAAAAGATAAAGCCATAGAGACAACTGGACATTTTAAAGAAGCTATGACAGGAGGAGTTTTTACATTTTGATACAAAAATCATACAAAACACCTTTTATTTGGCTGCATATTGTCCACAGTAAATTTCATTATTGTTATCCAGCACCCAATTTTGTCACCTCTCATCAGGCACCTTTATTTGATGTTTTTTTACACGCCCAATAATTCTTCAAACTGCTCTCACCAGATGAAGGATATCATGCCCTTTAAGACACTTTCCTTCTGTGAAGAAGAACAACTTCTCGAGCAAGTTTCCCAAAATTGTGAAAGCCTCCTGATAGCAGTAATTTTAAAGAATGACAGTATAGGTGGAATATTCCTGTCTTTTTTTCATTTCTTTTTAGCCATGTGTTACATAATGTCTTTTTATTATATTCGAATCTTTCATTTTTGAGACTAACTGCACATGAAACCCGGGGCTTCTCAAGCTCCTTTTGCCATTTGGACTCAATGTGAAGCAATTTTTCCAGCATCATTTCTCCTTTGTTATCTTGTCTTTCCATCAGCTTCTCCATTAGCTCAATTATAGGCCTGCTACAATTTTTACTGCCACTATTATTTGTGGACTATTAAATCATTTGCTATTCTCCAAAACATATTTGTGCATAAAGGTCTAATTTTGAAAGGTTGAAAGCTCACCTCAGCGTTATCACACTGGTAATCAACGAAGTAATTGCATAAAATAATCCAGAATAAGATGCACACTAATTCAGCTTTAGGGATGCAATCTATTTGTGGTTATAAAAGGCATTATTTGTTTATATGGTTGGTTATTTTTCTCCCTGCGATTGCCTTGAGAGTTTCAATACAGAAACAGAGAGAGCTCAGGGCATAACATGAGGCAGTGCTGTAAAATTCCCATCACTTCGTCCATCGGGTGATTTAATTGATGTGTTTCAATAAACTGTGCTGTGGCCAAGTGAGGAGTGTTTGAGCTGTGCCCTCAGTGCAGTCTGCCACCGAGTTCTGGGGGTGGTAACGAATGGGGGAGTGCTGCAAACGTGTCCCCAGGCAGAGTGACCTGGATCTGATGCAGATTCAGGAGACACTCCCTGCCACAGCAGCTTGCAGGTGTCCAAGGAATCGCTGGGGGCTGGAATCTCCTCAGCCCAACCATTTCCCTGCCATCTGTTGCAGTGCAGAGTTCCTGGACACGTGTGTGCTGCTGGGATCCGTCAGGTGCCGCAGCTCTGCCAAAGGCTTTGTGCAAACAGCAGGGGATGTCATTTAGCACAGGGGGATTAATTGCTCGTGGAGTTTTGTTCTCCCAATAAAGACGTGAAGTGGGTGGAATCATCTATTTGTAAGCAGGAAATCAATGAGGTCAAAGTTTCTTAAAGAGCCAGGAGTTATGAGAGAGATTTGAGTCAAGTGGATGCACAGAATGAGTGGTTCCAGTTATGCTCAGCAGGTAAGAGAGGAAGCTTGCACAGTGTAGGAACCACTGTAAAACTGGGGTTAAAATGGTTCTGGATTTGCAGGATTCATTGCAATATTCATTGCAAACAGCATGTATTATTCCCTCATGAATTAGCTAATTTTCTCCTTTTTCTCCTTTTTTTTTCAGTTCAGTTCAGCTCTCAGGCCCAGGGTGGGATTGTTGGAGTGTCTGTGTCAAGTCCAGAGGTTGGACTTGATGATCCTTTTGGGTCCCTTCCAGCTTGGAATATTCTGTGATTCTGTGATTCTGACACTTCCAGCCCAAACCATTCCATGACTATGGTTTTTTACTGACCCCTATGTCTATTATTGCAGTGTATTTCCTAGAGGCTCCCCTGACATTTATACACTTTCCACACAATTTTCACCCATAGAAAATAAAACTTCACACACAGCCAACAGTAGAATTTGACCATGTTTTATGGTCTTACGTATTAAATAAATGTGCCCTGAAGAACACAAGAAAAAAATGGCAGTGTCTGATTCTAAAACTGAAGTATAAGGATTTCTTTAGCATATGTCTAACTTAAAAATGATACAATTTCTACACATAAGGGCCCAGTTATTTCAGAATCAGTGAGCATTTGAGCTGTTGGGACACGTTGCTCTGCAAAGATATGTTTTGTTCCCCATGTATAAAAGCCATGATAGCTGGTCTTTTCTCTTACTTGGTGACTTAAGTAAAATTTATAGGAGGTGTTAAGCCACTAAACACTGGTTGAGGAGCTCATTGTTTTGTTTGTGATGATATAACAAGTGTAAACACCCTCTTACAGCTGATATATTACCTTGAATTATATTTAACAGCTTGGTATAAAACAAGACATAATATCTCACCATGTCTATGGACAATGTTGATACTTCATTAAAGTCTGTGCTTTAATTTCCATGGTGGTACAAGGTATTGGCTTCAGAGCTGCAATGCTTCTGCTCTTGGCTGCTCCTTAGCAGACAGGGATATGCCCAGCGGGGTAAACAGGTTTTTAATTTGAGGTGCAGGAATGAAATCTGTGTCAGGTTATCGCTTCATGGAGTCCCAGAATGGCCTGGGTGGGACCTTAAAGCCCATCCAGTGCCCCCCCTGCCATGGGCAGGGACACCTCCCACTGTCCCAGGCTGCTCCAAGCCCCAGTGTCCAACCTGGCCTTGGGCACTGCCAGGGATCCAGGGGCAGCCTCAGCTTCTCTGGGCGCCCTGTGCCAGGGCCTCCGTCCCAGGGAACAATGAACAATCAAAAATAGCTGCTCAATACCAATATATGTGTTGGGTTAGAACATAAATGCAGCCTCCCTGCTTATAAACCTGCAGGTGTTGCAAGCTTGCATTGCATAACCCTGAATCCATACCTCAAGGATGAAATTCTGTCCTTTATGCCATTGATTTCTGTGGGCTTGTAGTCTCTCCAAAGATGAATAATGTTGGAACAAAATGGTAGTGTTAAGCAGTAAAGTATCATCACTAAGAGGGTTTGCTCATAAAGGTCAAATAAGAATATGTCACCCCTCTTTGATTAATAGCTCGTGGTGTTAGTAGATATTGATTGCATTTAAGAGCCTGTGGGTAAGAGGCAATTTAAGTTATCTTCAACATCTTCACAAGAAATGAGGTTCCTGTGAGAGCAGATACCAACAGGGGCCGTTGCTGTGAATCCAGTCTGAGGAAGGGAGACAGAAGAGATTTACCCGTTTTGTACAAACCAAACTGGCACAGGCAGCAGTTGCCCCCCATCAGCTCTGCCCAGCCTCTGGTATCAATTACAGCACTGGGACTGTCCAGCATTTTTCCTTTTTGCCACTGAATTTCAAATCAGAGTGTGGTCCTCAGCTTTTGGCATCTCAATGTACAATATTTTCTTCAAGTACTGTAGGAAAAAATGACCAGAATACCTACACCACCTTATCAAAGACTTTTTCAAAGTCTTCTGGGTAATTTTTCACTCATTTATGTTTTATTTATGGTAATAAAAATGTACCATTCTGGAGCTGATGTATAAGAATGATCTGCACTCATCAGATTTCGTCTTATTCATTAAACTGTAACAGCTTCAAATTTAGGATTTCCTTGGTACAAAGTTTGCAGACTTTAGGAAATCTTGTGTAGCATAATCGAGTAGGGAGACCCCACATCTTTGCTTCCAGAAGGTAAAGCTGTGCTGAGAAAACAGTGATGAAGTATTTTCATCCCATTTTAACCACCTCCCTTTGCCATTCCGTGCTGGGAAGTGCGTTACTCAAGGGGAAAGCTATTTTTGTCCAGGTTGTGTAGTGGGAAAGTCAGGCACTTTTGACACTCACTTCTATTTGCAGAAAACGATCTGAAATCTGCTGTTCTGTCAATATGGAGAGATCTGATGTGTGCAAAGGGGTGCATACAGAATTATAAGCTAATTATTGTCTTTTAATGAAGATATGCATTCTCCAACGTTTGTTTCCATTAAGAATCAAATGTGGTCACTACAATTTTTGAAAGAAAACTCTCACAGACTTTCTGTTTTATCAGCTTCTGGTGTTTCACAGCTTCAGTACAGGTGTATTGGGCATTACTGTTTGGAAGGTGTTTTCAAGACAAACCAAGGTTCATGGGGAGGAAATTGGGGGTCGTCTGAATGGAAAGAGCAAAGGTGAGCAGGGGAACTCCCCTGACATGGTGCATGCACGTGTCACTTCTATATCTGCGTGTCATTCTGTGGCAGCACTGGTTTTTAAGCATGGAGTATATTAAAATTTAGTTTTTGTGCCAGTAATTCCACCTTGGTGGTCATAATCAGCTTGTTTAATAGCTTGAGTACTCTCATCTCAAAAAAACATTCACATGAGCAGAGGCAGTAAAATTTTGTGCTTTTCCGAGTGTTTTCTCAGCCTGGCTGGTTCAATTTGAGAGGTTACTTTCAAGTTTATTCCTGATATTTGGGAGATATGACTGCCTGTATGTAGATGCCACTTCTCTGATGTTTTAAGATGATATATGGGAAAAAATCACAATTTGCATCCTGCTTCAGTCATAAATGTCATATCTCATTTGGAGTTCCTCACGTGGCCAAAATTGTGCCCTGTAAAGTGATTTCATAGCAGTAAGTTCAGTGCTAAGAGCACAGTGAAAACTTTTTGGTGCTTTATTCTTTCACACCAACAGCTGTATTCCTACTCAGTTTTGTCAAATCCATCAACCAGGGAGTGCCTACAAGCAAAAAGTCCTCTAATAAAAGTGAGGCAGAAGCTGGATGCATTTCGGGGTTTTATAAATGGGATACAAGTGTGCCCACATCCAAGCTAAACAAAGGGAAGTGCATCATCCCTTTGTCCTGATGCAGCTCAGGATTGTTTACTGAAATGGACAATAGGGCATTGGTCTGAAAAGCAGCAACTTTTGGAAAGCAGATTAATTCCACCAAAAAATGGCACAAGTTTGGAAGTGCAGCCACATCCTCATGCCTTCAGAAAAAGTACAAGCTCATGAATTATTTTGTGTGTTATGTCTTTTAAATATTTCCCGGATCCAACTGAGAAAGACAGTGACTCACAGTGATAATCTGATAAGACATTGAATTTTTATTAATTACTGGAACTGTTTTGCGTGTTTGACTCATGAATTAAGCATTTTTCCTTAGGTTCTGATTATTTTCTACCTTTCATGACTAATGTACTATCAAATCATTTTCAAGAAAAAGCAAGACTGATAAACATTTAACATCAAGGAGGTGTATTTATTTATTTATGAATTTTTGGAGCACAAAGGTAATGATAGTACTGACAAATTTCATGTTTCATTGACAAGTTACTTTGAATTTCAGAGTATAAAAGTATTTAAAACGATTTACTCCAAAGTGTTTAGGCATGCCAAAGACAAATGAATCATGCATAAGTACTAATAAGGTTTCCAATCTGTCAGTTCTGCTTTCTCTGCTGCTCCCATGATTTAAGTTTGGATTGATTGGATTTGTTTTAATTTTTAGGTGTTTCCTTTGAAGTGATGAATCACGGCCACAGGTGCCAGTATCTGTTCACAGGCTCTGCTCAGAGGGGATGCACTGAACAACCTGGGCTGGTGGGAGCTGTCCCTGACCAGGGCAGGGCTTGGGACAAGAGGGTTTTTGGAGGTCCCATCTAACTCTGCCCAGTCCATGATTCTGTAACCCATCCCACAACAGTCTTGGAGTGATATTTACCTGAGGATTCCTTACTAGGGAATGACACAGATTGGTTTTCCCAGACCCCTTTCATGAGCAGGAGATGATGGTGGTGGTTTTCTAATCAAAACCAGTTTGGTCATTCAATAGCATCCCATAATCACACTGAAAAAAAGATGTGCAAATGTCAACAGAATTATGGATTCTTTGATTAATAGAGACCAGATGAATTCCGTTGGGACTTTCTTTTAGTGCATATAAGTCATTTAATAACTCAGAAGTTTCTCGGGAAAGATCACTCCGCTTAACAAGCCCCGAAGTGATCCAAAAGAGTAACAGAGATTATCCTGAAGGATAATTAGACATTTCACACAAGAAAATTAACATTCAAAAGCGGACTAGGGCAGTAGTTAGCAAAGCAACTGGAATTTGTTGGAGTCGTGGGAGAGCTGCTTATCTTACACGGATCTCTTAATGCAAAAAACCAGAAGTTTTATTGTTATAGATATTAATCTTCAGAATTGTATTGTTACTATTGTAAAATGTGAATTCTCCTCTGACAGTGGGTGGTGGCTGATTGCCTCTGTTTCCTGGTGAGATTGTCCAAATAGGACTGGAACATGTATATATAGAATTTGGGAATATTGAATATCAGGATTTGGATAGCTCTGGTCCAACACAGCAGGGCAATTCAATATTTCAGCTCCTCACTTGCACTGTGAGTCACAACAGAAAATAATAGGAAACATTCTGGGGAGTTCACAACAAGGAAAAAACACTGAGTTCAAAAGAATTTTAGATTTTCATTTTATTAATTGAATTATGCCTCCTCTCTCTCCACCCCCAAATGAAGATACCGCACAAAACTATTTATTTTGAACATGTGCAGTGTCAGGGTCATATCCAAGCCCAGTTTCTCCAAAGGAAGCAAAGGATTATTGCACAGGATAAGCAATTTTCCTTACTAAATATTATTTACATTGCAAATAGTCACAGATGATGTTTAAAAATAGCAAGTGTGGTGTGAGGCATTTTTGATTCCAATCTGAAAGTGGCAAGGTTCTCAGGGGAGTCAATTCTGATTTGTTCTCCACAGATGAGGGCCCAGTTCCTGGGAAGTGCCTCAGGGCTGTGAGGAGATGCTGCTGTGGGAGTTCTTTCAGCTGCCTCTTGTCCAGAGCTGGGGTGTATTTCAAAAGAAAACCCCATGATGCAAAAAAACAAACAAACAAATTAGAATTAGCTGATGATAAATATTTCTTATCTCAAAGAACAAACACAAATATCCAACTCCTTAACAACAATCATAAAGTTCTAAACCTGCGGAGCTGATACAAGCTTAGGGATGGGAAATTGAGCTTCAGCCTGAGCAGTTTGGTTTTCTCTTGTTATTTATCTTAGCAGGGCATTTCCTCTGAATTCGGCCAAAAAGAGCAGTTTGGGGGAGGAGGTCTCTCATCTGCAGACAGGTGCTGACATATCAACTGCAAATGTGCACAGAAATGCACTTAACAGTGCATTTATGATGGGAATTTGCTACATTTCGTTTGTCTTCATATTATAATACTCCAATAAGTATAAATTATCACATTAGGATTGTGGAAGACTCATTACCACCCATTTCCAAACTTTCTTCCAGAGGACTTAATTTCTTTGCTATTTTATCCTACCCTTTCAAGGGTGTAGAATTTTCCCAATTTCTAAATTCTAATTTTGTCTCCTTCTGATGTCACCTCCTGAAAAAAATTCCTATTTCTGGGAGGCACAAGGTTACCAGCAGCTTTGATGTGTATATTCCAAGCCCTCTTGTCTGAAGACAGCCTGCCAGCAGTGTTTAAGGATGACAGTGTTTCATTACAAGGCCTTTGAAGTTCCTGAGGTACCACAAATGGCCATTATTGAGAATTTGCCTTGATTATTATTTTTACTGCCAGACTTTTAAGCCATACAATATCAGCTTTCTTTCGACTTTGCTGCTTAGTTCCTTTTATGGTAAAGCTTAATACAGTGACCATATGGAGCAGCTGAAAGGCTGCCAAGTGTTTAAATGACAAGGTTATAAATACAGAGACAGCACGGGGGTTTTTTACCCCCTTAATGTACAGTCCTGTTGGTTTGAGCCAAAGCAGACAATAAATCAGAATGCAGAACTTCTTTTGCCGCTCACTTCATAGGCTTTTTATATGTAGAGGGTATCTTAGTGTAGTAGAGGGAAATATTTGCAGTTTGAGGAGGGAATGTTCCATGGAGGACACCTGTGAGAGCCAAAGGAAAAGTTAGACTTTGAGTTTTGTTTTACAGCAAGTTCCTACCAAAACTCGGTGGCAAAGGGACATCCCTTCTTCCTCAGCTTTGGTGCTGAGCCTCAGGCTGTCCTCAGCCCTGACCTGCTCCTCTGGGTGGAGAGGAGCTGCCTTCTCTTTGCCTTTTTCTGCTGTGAGTGGCAAAGATGCTCCGTGTGCCTGGAAATGGAGATTTCATGGCTCGTACCTCCCGAGCAGCAATCTCTCCTTGCTCTAGTCTGTGCTGTCCTGCAGCTCATGTTTTCCCAGAGCACATGAGGAGACGGGGCTCATTCCTGTTGCTGCTTGGACACTCAAGCACTTTGGGTTGGTAGGAATGAAATTGTTTGTGTGAGTGTCAGAGAGAGGAAAGCAGAGCAGGTACCTTGCACGTGCAGGGAAAGGGATGCTGCTTATGAAAGCTGTTTTTCTTCTGTAGTGATTACAGCAGGAGAGATTTAAACCTCAGAAAGCAAAAGCTTCCCATGCTTAGATCTGTGTGTGTCTCTGCACCTTTGCTCTCCTAATGCACTGTGATATTTTTTGCTATCCAGATTTTATGGTTCTGTTTAATAAGAAACTTGTGGATGTAAAGGTCTGGTATTGTATCAGTAAGATAAACTAGAATTATATAAAGTTTTTCTGTTTTTTTCCAGAAGGAAGTAGTTTTTCTCAGTCACCCACTGCTGGAGGAGAGCTGCCCTACCCCAGAAATACAGCTAAGGCAGAACCAGCACTCCTAAAAGTAATAATTTGGACTATTTGCAAACAGATGGCCAGAAACACAAACACTTTCCCTTACAACCATCACTTATCCCTTTGGCTGCCAGTACTCCACCGCACGTCTTTGCTGCTCTATGCTAATAGCATCAATTGAAAGGACTTGGAATGTCAGCCCTTACCTGCTGCACTCCACGAGTGAGCTGCCAGCTGGGCTGTTTGAGGGAAGCTTTGTGCTTCAAGCATTAGGTTTGAGCTCTGGAGACTCGTGCTCCTACCAGCGTTCTGCCATAGATTTCCTGTGCGACCTTGAACAAACAACACTCTCACAATCTCAGCTGCCCATCTGTTAACACAGGCATGGCAATTATGATGGGAATGAATTTCACTTTGTAACAGTTCTTAAGGCTGAAGACCCTTCATCAGAAGTGTGGCTCAAACTGTGGCCCTGAAGACAGATTCCATCTGAGAATGAAATCTCACAGGGTGGTGGAGGCCAAGGTGCTTTCCATGGTGCGATTGCTGAATTGCTAAAGAGTGACAGGAATGCAGGAACCCTAAAGCTGGGCTCAAACCATTCTGCTATTCTGTCATTATTTTTCAGAATTCCCACACTGGCCATCCCTGTCCCAACTCTTGACATGGGCACTGTACTGCTGCTTCCCTCTGCAGGCCCAGCATTACTTTTCTTCAGTGAGTTCATCCCAGCTGCTATATCACCTCTTTTCCCTCTGGCCTTTCTTTGCTTCTGGGTGACTCTGAAAATTGCCTATTTCTACAGCTGCAGCTCTTTACATCACAACATGAACTTTTTTTAGCCGTTTAGTGCATCTGAGTACTTTGGGGGATGTGCAGCCTTTGTTACAGGAGCTGCTGCCTCACAGGACCGGGAGGACCACGGGGACAGAGCAAAGGCCCCAGGACTCAGAGCTAACAGGTGAATGCTCTATACAAACACACCTGTAAATGGTTAATCACACTGCACACCCAGCTGTTAACCTCCCTGAACTGAACAGTTACTGGCCAGATGTTCTCTTTAGTGAGAGCCAGGCTCTTCTGTCCTTCCCCTCATCCCTGTGGGAGCCTGTCTTGCACAGATTAGTGCTGTGCTGCCCAAGTGTTCACCCTCATCACCTCCTGCATGCACTGGCCAGTGCATCCTGGCACACCAGGCTGTGTGGAGCTGCCATGCCATGAAACCATCCTAATTTCAAGTATTTTCTTCCCAGCTTCCTGTGAACAGCTTTCTCTATAAGCATTATTTTTGTTTTCTAAGGAGAGCTTTGGCAGAATTGCAGCATTTTTGTCTGTGCTTATCACTGAGGTATCACCATGGAAGTCACATGTCTGGCAGCCCAGAGCAGGAGGAAGGTGGTCAGCAGGCCCCTCACCCAAAATTTCTTTAAAAATGGGTTATCTTGGAGAAGGACAAGGAAGGGAGGTGGGCAGTGCAATGATTCTGAAAATGTTCTGAGTCCACAGGTGAAATCACAGCTTAGATGATGTGAATTTGTTAAATTTAGTTTGTCTCTAGCCATTCTACAATACTCTGATAGATGTAAATGATCACATTAGGATTGTGGAAGACCCGCTGCTATCCATTTCCAAACTCTTCCAGGAGAGAAGAGATGTTCAAGGAGATGATGTGACACCCTCAATCAAAATGTATTGTATGGAGGATGGAGACTCTCTCATTGTTCTCTAAAAATGCTTTTCTGTGGTTGGTGCTGTGCTACCATTTTATCTCCCTTTTCTGTGTGTAAGGGAATAAAAAGTTGTCCTTAGCCAAGCGTTTTCCTGATGGATTTTAAATAGACTGGAGTTCAACTGGGTTTTGGTTCACAAGTCAGTTAGCACTTCAGGGGGAAACTGTCTGCATATGTTTGCATCTCCTGAGTTTTGCTCAGAGTTTCAGATTCAAACAAAACTGAGAGCCCAAAGGAGAACCCAGCTTGAACTGCCAGCACAGTCTGACTTGGGGTTGGAACTATGCAAAATCTCTATATTTAGCTTGGTTTCAAATAACTACACTAAGTCCTTATGCAGATCCCAGGAGGTGTTTTAAAGTTCGCTCAGTACTTACCCCAAGTTCCCCTGAAATATTTGGCAATTTCAGAGTTTTCTATACTGCCTGCCAAAATTTTAGGTCTATAAGAAAACCTAATATAAGCGTTTTTCTCTCCCCCTGCCCCCTCCAAATCATTCCGCTCAAGTAACCCACAAAGAGCTAAGAGAGAGTGCGAGTTGTGTCTTTCTTGTAGAGACAGATGTGGAGTGAAACCCTGAGAGACTGCAGCCACAGTTCCTCCTTCCACTCCTACACCACTTCTCATTGATTCCAACAATATTTTCTTAAGTAATAACTGGCTCTGACCTTGGCACCTTGTCCTTTGGAAGCTTTTGTCTGGACCTCTTTACAGAAAATAGCACAGAACAGACTGTGATGTGAATAACCATGGAATGTTTTCCTTGAGCTGGGCTTACCACATACAGAGCTCCAGCGAGGCACATACATTACTAAAAATAATAGCCTCAAACTATTCCAGTGTCATTTGTTCATTATTAAGTCTATTACCCCTGCAATGAGGCTGTGATGCTCAGGCCTTGCTGGTTCTGTGCAGAGCAGTTTATTAATGGTGCCTTTGTTTCAGAGGGATGGCACAGGGAGCTGAGCCCAAGACTTGGAGCTGCTCAGCAGCGATGAAGCAGCTACTTGGTGCTGTTTAATATCTTAAATGACTCCATGCCCATAAATCAGCCAGCCATAAATTATGTTTAATGCTGAAAAATAAGCGCCAAGCAAACAGATCTTTAACCTGTAAATGTTAATTCTGTTTGTTAATACTTAGTGGCTCCAGCAGTGCTCGGAGGCTGCACAGGCTATTATTCATTTTGACTCCACTCCAACCCTTTTTCAGAAAAGCCTCTCCTAGATCTCTCTAAAGATGGGAGGTGCCTCGGGGCACCCACCACCAAACAGAAGAACTGTGGGAATGGCACAGTCCCACATTCAGCTCCTACCTGCCCTGCCCAGGACACTGCACCACAGCTGCCCCGGGTGAGTGGCAGGGGTCCCATCCCACATGAACCATGAGCTGGGAGCTGAATTCCAGCCATCCCTCGGCCCAGCTGCCCACTGTGGGGTGACTTTGCAGGTGTTTGGCCCTGGGATAGATCAGCCACGGTCGCACAGCCACTGGAGCCAGCTCAGATGACTCTGGGCACTGTCACCTGCCTGTGCTGCTGAGCGTGGCCAGGGCTCGGTGCCAGTGTGGGGGTGACGGCCACACTCGCGCTCCTGGGTGCCTGGAGGGAAAGCAGGAGACAATCCAGGCTGAAAGGAGGTTTATTCCCTTCCTTCCCCGTTTCATTTATCTCAGCTCTGTGTCCCTCCCCTTCCCTTGTGCACTCTATCCCTACAGCTATAACCCCCTTTTTTTATTTTTTTTGGCTTTGTGTGGGGTGGCTTAATTTTCCTTTTTATCATCAACACGATTTTATTCACACAGGTGGGTGGTGGAGAGGACTCTTGACTGCAGGATGGAGACAACGCAGGGAGGAGCAGAATATCCTGTCAGGGATGCCTTTACTGCCAGCTACACCTAAAGTGTGACTGGATCCTGCTCTGCTTTGGTGGCGCACAAACCATTTTGTGAATCAAATCCTGTGCATCTGATGCTCCTTTAAATGCTTCATTTTGATTTGAATCAGCGAGTGGATGATACAAAAAATTCAAGCACACATTATTAGGTGTCTATTTACCTTTAAAACTCTACTATTGAAATATTTATAGCATAGAATTATGGAATGACTTGGGTTGGAAGGGACATTAAAGATCATCTGCCTCCAACCCTTCTGCCATGGGCAGGGGTGCCAATTATATTGTCTGGAATATTTTCTGCTTCCAATTCTGTTGAAATCATTCGCTCCTTGAGGAAAACTAATTTTCACTGTGAATCCTGGCTTTCTTTGTTCCTTCTAGGCAATATAAAAATCAGAGAATTTATAAGGTAAAATATTTTTGTACATCAAAAAGCCAGCTGGATCTTAAATCTATTCTGCATTTGATTCGATTTTATTATTTTGTCCCTGCATTTCACTAAGTATAAATGTTTGGAAATGAAGTTTGTTAAAAGATGGCAAAAATCTGTAGCAAATTTGGCAATTAACTATTTTATCTTCATTTGAGGAATTAAAAACAGTAGCTAATGCTGCATGTGTGAATGTGTTTATTCTTACATTGGTAAAGTATCATTTCTGGGGAAAACAGGTTTTTTCCTATTTCTTCTCTGATAATTGTCAACAGGTCCATCCATGAAGCTGAGGTTTGTCCCTTGTTGAGATGTAAATTACATTATCTATGTAATACTTTATTGGGTCCATTTTTTGGTGACAAAATTGATTATCTATGAACTAAAGGAGACATTTTCATTCTGAAAGTTGAAGTACTTACATCAGAAAAAATTATCAATACAGCTCCATTTCATTACATAAGATTAAATGATGTTGAAATAAATACTGACCTCGATCTAAGCTGCTGTTCAGCAACAGGAAAATCATACATCTCTTTTATAAAAATATAGCAGTTCAAAAAATAGCAAAGAGTGAATAACAGAGAAACTGGGCAGACAGTAAAATGTAAGTGGGAACCAAATATTAACATTCTACTTATCAAACTCTTACAAGCAGAAGAGAGCGTGTAGAATGGTAATTAACACCCACTCATCACATTCTTCTGGAACAGGTCCTAGCCCCAGTACTTACCTTTGCAAATATAATCTCATCAATTCATCTAATTCCGAAGAGAATGAGGTTTTTATTTCACCTTCCTCAGGCAGGTTTTTTTCTCATTGGGCTGTTTTTCCCTTTCACCACACAGGGATCCGTATCTCACCTAGAGGTGAAAATTCCTTGGCCTTTCAGTGCACCCAGTTAAGTCTCCACAAAAATAGATGGGATATCACAGATGCAGGAATTATGAGAGCAGGGTTTATGACGTCTGATAAAGCTGAATCTCAGCTCCTGCAGGAATGTGTTAGTGGCATGTGAAAATCCAGCCGTGGAAGGAGCAGAGTTTTCCATTTCTGGCCCAAACGCCACAGCTCTCATTGCTGATAGAGATAATAACAGTTTCCATCCAGAGACCACAACTCCATCTCCCCCTCCTTGTGGAAATGTCACACAACTTTTTCTCTTTCGAATCACTAAAAATATATATTTAGTTAGCTTTTCAAAATGCATATATTACCTAATGACATGATTGCTTGGCTGCCTAATTTACAACAAGTCTCTTGCATAACCAGCAGATAAATATAGATGAAGGTTTTATCCATGTGTATATAAAAAGAGAATTATCCATGTGTATATAAAAAGAGAATGTGTGTGGTTCTAACTTCAATAATACAAAAAACATACTTTAAAGCCTTTATTAGACTGTTTTTTAAAATTTTTGTTTTCCAAACTTATTCCTTTAAGAGATTTTTGATTTGGTGATTTCTGCTGTGATCTGAGACTTTATAAAATATAACTGTTTTCATTAACTGGAGAGACATATTCCTTTAACATCCAGTTCCCTTGCATCTGGCAGCATCCATCCCTGCAAACAACCTCTCAGCCATGAACATTTTCTTGGTGTTAGCATGCAAATATTTTCATGCACCATCTTGCTAAAACTTTAGCAGATGCAGATGCAGGTTTCATTTATTGACTATTTTCTAAACATAACCAAAATTCCTTCCATGTCTTCTGAGAGTGAAAACATCTGAGCAAATCTACTTTTCCCTGGAATTGCTGGTTCTTGGCCAGGAGGTATTGGCTGAACACTGGTAGGAGCAGATGTAACAAGGCAATGAAGGTGATCATTAATGCTATTACATATATTTGCTGGAGCAAAAATGAAACTTTCAATTTCCACACCATTAGGAGCCTGCAGAAGGATAAAAATGCAGTTTGCAATCCTCAGTCAGATAAATGATTGCTGCTCTCAAACCCTTGAACGGTTTTAACAAATGATCACTGGCTAGATTCCACTGTTGGATGGTGCCTTCAGAACAACAGCACTATTTAAACACATCATCACAGATTCTTAATGAATCCATTCTCTGTATCCCTCCCCTACCTTGGTAGGAATCAGGGAGCTGAATACGACTGGAAAATTGAACTGATACCAAGGTTCTCTAATCTCTTTCTTCAGCTGAATTTATAGATGTGCTCGTGTTGATTTATTATTGAAATATCTTTTGGTAAAAGCAATGATATCAGGGAGCTAGAATGACACATGAAATGTAGTCCAAGGTAAATTAAAGTACTTAAGCACAGCAGTTATCTCCTGATTATAACTAAGCACATTAGACAGCTCAGGATCCTTGCAAACACTCAATATATTAAGATGATCAGTCATCAGCACGGCTCTCTTCGTCTTGCTGCTGTTATGAATCACTTTTATAAGAAAATGAGCTCTTGATTCCTATCTAGGTAGGGAGACTCAAAGGGAAAAAGGAAAAAAGGTTTGTCAGAGCAGTAATTCAAGACACCCCTGGCTGGATTTCCCCACTGAACCGGTGGGGGCTGCACTACTGGGGAATAATGAGGTGTTAAAGTGACCTTTGTGAATCCGAGGGTGTGACACGGCTTTTGGAAGAAATAGTAGGGCAAGAGGGAGTGCCCAGCTTGAAAATTACATAACTGCCAGCTGCACACACACACACAAATAGCTTTTTGTACCTGTCAGGAAGAATGAAAATCTTGTTCTCAATCAAATGACAAGACAGCAGCACGTCTCCTGTCCTAAAAGAGTAAAATCACATGGTCACGGCCCTGGGCATTAGAACTCCACTCCAAGGGAGCATCTGGTACCAAAAGACAGTAGAGGAACTTCCTGGGAGCACAGTCCCTGCCCCTTCCAACACTGTCCAGCACTGGTGCTATTCTAAACTGGTTTCCAGATATATAAATCCCAGCAAAGACAAAACAACACGACTGTTACAAGAACAGCACACATCTTCAGAAACTTCAGCAGCTGTACTTTGAAGGGATCTGATGCCACTCCAACAGCTTTTGTACTCAATGAATTTTTCAAAAGATAGGAGAGCAAACTGGGAACTTGTAGTTTGTTGCTGAAGGTTCAAGGTCCACAGCATTCTTTGCAATAAAGTTGTAGATGCTGGGATATAAGAAAAGATTGAGCCATCAGAGTTGCTTTCTTTACTCCATGGCTTCATTTTTAACAGCCGAAGGACAGACCTTCCTCTTGGTCTGCATTTACCTGAGGAGCAGCACAGCCATCATCAGTGTTTAAAATAACGTTATGAATTGGAAAATATACAATGGGGAAGAAGAGATCTCGAGGGCAAAAAATCAGACTTGAAGTCTGAAATGAATGCTTAACATTATGTAAATATAGTATAAAATAAGTGTAATTGAGTGTGTATATATATACTTTATATATAGATATATTTTATATAATATATAGAATTAATATTGATATTACTTATCGAGAAATACATTTTTATATATTATATATATTATATATATTATATATAATACAATATATATGGACATGTGAATAATATATCGCTACATTAATAGTATCAATATATTATATGAAATAATATATAATTATTTATATTATTAATGCTAATGTTAATATATAATATGTATTTATATATGTTTAGAAATATAATATTACATATTGTATTGTGGATACCTTGGCAGCAACAGAGAAACAAAGTTATTGTCATTCAGCATACAACCAACCCTTTTAGTTTTATATCCTGTAATGACAATTCCAAGAAAGAAACAAGGCTCCACCTCTCAGAAAATATCAGTGGTTAAACAGACCCAGGACAGACAGGGGCCTGCCAAGGAACAGTTTCTATCAAAATCGTGTTTGCACCGGCCAGTGCTGTATTATTTGCATTACTTGCATGAAAAGCGGATGTTTTTGGAAGGCAGGTGGTGTGTAGGCTGTGCTGGGCTCTGTCAGTGACACACCCCGCAGGGACAGGTCCCTCTGTGCCTGCTGAGAGCTCAGGGCTGGGCCCTCAGCACAGGGCTGCTTGGGGTCAATGTTCGCCCTGTTCAGGTCCTTTTCACCGCTTGTTCTTTCTCAGGGCTTAAGGACAGGCTGGGGCACGGGCAGAAAAGGGTTTTCTGTTCTTGCACGGCACATTTTTGCAGTGCCTCAGTAAAAGTGGCTGGGCTAAAGCAGCACAGTGTCCCTGGCAGGCCAGGCTGCCCAAGCACCTGCACTTCTGTTCAGCATTGACCACACAAGCAGCACCTTCCCTATTCATGAAATACACAAACATCGTGGAGCACAACTGAAACTAAACCGTTCTCCACAAATGGACACCAAGCTTTGCTCTTGCCTGTGCCTTGTTAGAGATCGTGGAATCATAGAGGGGTTTGGGTTGGAAGGGACCTCAAAGACCATCTCATTCCATCCCGTGCCACAGGCAGAGGCACCTTCCACTATCCCACGGTGCTCCAAGCCCCGTCCAACCTGGCCTGGGACACTGCCAGGGATGGGGAATCCACAAACTGTCTGGGTAACATCCAAACCTACATCTGCCCTCCTTCAGCTGGGATGGAAGTACTTTGTCTTAGGAATTAAGGTGGTGTCCTGCCAAAGTTTGGCATGCAGGACAAAAATATTCTCCCCCTCTCCCTCTGTTTCAATATGTTTGAATAATGTTTCTGCCCTGAGCTGGATGTGTGTGGTAGACAGTTTTCTGAGAGGTAAAACATATTCTGGAATTAGTTGTTTTCACTGTGATTTACTTCTGACTAATTTATACTTTGAGTTTGCTGTTGATTTTGCTTATTAAAATGAGGTTTGATAGAAATTGTGTTCCTTTTATTGAGTTAATTCTTGGTTTAGAGTACGGGCAGGAGTTTTGGCTATGCTGCAGAAATACTGTGCACTGTCAGGAACAGAATTTCACTTTTATAAAAAGTTTTCCTTCCCTACTGCTAATTCATCACAGAAAAACCTAACTGATAATACACTTTGATATTGCAAAAATAGACATTGCCTTCCTTCAGCTTCTGAGGAGAAAAGCCTCAATAACAGACCCATCAGAAAACCTCAAAAAGTAAGTCAGGTTTGCAAGACACAGGAGTATGTTTACAAGTCTGTTATCAATAATTTAAGCCTCACTTGTCAGAATAGAAGATGGATATATACGAGCTGCTGTGCATTTTCCTTATGTATTTGCTAATCCACTGCCAGTCTGCCAAACAGATTTAAAAGATATTTCCACTTCTGAAGGAAAGTTGCCTCCAACTTTCAAGGTCCAAAGATTTTGTGAGTGTGTCGGCGCTAACTCATGCTGAACAGCAGACTGATAAGGAGCCTCGAGTGTTCATTGTTTCTCCATGGCTGCAAGAGGCTCTGTTGTTGTTTTCCTGCTGGCTGGAAGCACCTGGGAACAGACAAAAGTGAATCTGTGGCAGCAAGAGCTCCCCCTACACTTTTTAATCTGTCTGATGCTGGAGAATGCTCCCAGAAAAAGTTCTCTGCAGGCTGCTTTTGAGCTCTGCATCTTTTTTGAGCAGATCCCAGTGAAATCACTTTGTCAAGGAAACTTCAAGGGATGTGCTGTTGTTCCTCTGTACACACCAATTAGGAGTCAGGGGTGATGTGTCTGTCAGAGCCACGGGTACAGCACATGCTGCTGCTCAGTCAGCTCTGCAGGCTGCATGGCCATGGAGGAATGAGGGGGGCATTTCAGAAGGTGTGATTTTAGGCATTATTATCAAGAAATCTGCAAATGAAATTCCTGCTCCCTGATGTGCACTGATGTCTGATCCAAGGGGACTGCACAGCTGGAAACCACCACAGCTCATTTCTGCAGTGCCCAGTGCTATCCCTAGCAGAACTATTTCTGCTTTAAAGTCAATAAGAATTGATTTCAACTCTTATTTTTCCCTTATATTATTACAGGAGAGAGAAATCCTTCCCATGACAAGCTCAGTACACGTTACCACCATCACAAATGAAGACATGGTGTATTGCTGGTGTATCCCCTCCTTATTCACATCTGATGCAGCATTACCTCCCTGGGAGGGTGGGCAGGCCCTGGCACAGGGTGCCCAGAGAAGCTGTGGCTGCCCCTGGATCCCTGGCAGTGCCCAAGGCCAGGTTGGACACTGGGGCTTGGAGCAGCCTGGGACAGTGGGAGGTGTCCCTGCCCATGGCAGGGGTGGCACTGGATGGGCTTTAAGGTCCCTTCCAACCCAAATCATTCTGGGATTCTGTGACTGATGATTCTCTGTTAATTAGGTAAGGAAGGAAAAAGCAGATTGATCATAAGGCCACCCTTTGTCTTATGCACTTGAGCCAGTAATGGTTTAGCAGAGGGAGCTCTGAGAGAGTCCTGAGCATTAACTACAAAGGCAAGCTCAGCTTCTCTCCATCTCTGCCCCTTTAAGTGTTCTCTGTGTATTTCCAGGTTTATCATCAAACAGGCAAACAGCACAGACTACAAGCTCTGTCTTTTTCTTTTTTTCTTTTTTCCTTTTTTCCTTTTCCTCCTCTGACTGAGTATTCTGCTTGTCCCTGACAAGGCTCCCAGGTAATCCAGGACTGGGATGAGCAGTGGTTCCTTACCGAGAAGCACCCAGCTTTTATTCCAGCATCCCAGAGGTCTAAGGATAAGAGAAGCCAGATGGGAAAGAGGCAGCGCTGTGCTGAGGGCACAGCAAGGTGCACACTCCTCCTTTTCTCCAGGGAGCAGCCCGTGTCCCAGCCAGGCAGGTCTGTAACTTATAGATCCCTCTGTCCTAGCTTTGTCTTCAAGTGGTTGCGAGATGAGCATGAATTGCCCAAATGACTCCAAGCTCAGAATACCAGCTGAATTTAAGCAGCCAGCCATCCGACAGAGAGATTTCCATCAATTTCCATCTCCAGCCCTTGGAGTGCAACAGAGCAGATCTGCAATGTGATCCTGAGCTCACTCTGGCAGAGATGGGCACGCACACCTCAGGAGAGGACTCTGCACTCCAGCCAGGAGTTCTGTCTCAGCACAGGGATGCACAGGCAGACGCAGCCCAGCCTTGGGGAGGGTGCAGGCAGTGTCACATATCCTTCTCCAAGGAAGGGGGAAACACCATAATGCTCTTTGCTTACCTTTTAGAATGGAGATAAAATTTCAAAACCAAAAGGTTTTTCCAGTCCAGGTTGGTAACTGCCATTTTAAAGGAAAATCTCTTGCATGTCTAAATTTAATCAGTAATTTAAAAGGTAAAAGAGAAGTATAAACCTAAGACGAAAGGTTTACTATTGTTCAGTCCTAGAATCACAGAATGGCCTGGCTTGGAGGGACCTTAAAGCTCATCTCCTTCACCCCCTGCCATGGGCAGGGACACCTCCCACTGCCCCAGGCTGCTCCAAGCCCCAGTGTCCAGCCTGGCCTTGGGCACTGCCAGGGATCCAGGGGCAGCCACAGCTTCTCTGGGCACCCTGTGCCAGGGCCTGCCCACCCTCCCAGGGAACAATTCCTTCCCAATATCCCGTCTAAACTGACTCTCTGTCAGTGTGAATCCATTCCCCTTTATCCTGTCACAGCTGACTCTCCTAAAAAGCCCCATCTCCATCTTCTTTGTATGTCTTTATAACCTTTAGGCAATTGGAGATCTCTTCTTTCAAGCAGATAATGATGAAAAAAGTGGTGTAAAAAGATATCAAATGATTGGCTGACCATTGAAAATCAAGTGGCATGAATACAAAAAATGCACAGTCAGTGTTCTCCGACCTACCACAGACCAATAACCTCAAGAAAATTGTGATGCTCAGCAAGAGAGCAGAAAAAGCAAGCAGGGAAGGGGAGTTGGTGGAATTATTTTGTCTCTTTTTCCCCACACTTTCAAACATTACACCTGTATTGTTCTTGAATTGCTTTATGTTAGTTTGGATCCAGCTAAGTTGACACAACTTTCTTTAAGAATGAGGCAAGATTCCCAGACTGCTTAATGTTCCTGAGGTGGATTTCTCCAGGATGTAATACACTCATTGGTGTTCTCAACTGAGCCTTCAGCAGATCTGAATCATCTAAGGGTTTGCCCTCATCTGGTTAAAAATCAGTGTTTGAATATCTATCAGTATGCAAAACATTCATTTGCTACCAGAGTTAGAGCTCCTTATTATACCAGGAAGAATTTAAGTTTTAATTAGCATTTCCTCTGGTGTACTAAACCCACTGAGACTACTAGACTTACTAAAATTTAATTAACTTGACAAAAGATCCTAATTGTTTTCGTTCCACTAGTCCTTAGTGGGACTAAAAATAATACCCTTCAAATTAAGTGTCTGCAACCCACCTTCCTCTTCGTTGTCCTACATACATCAAATTGGTTGGCCTACATATAATTATACTTGGTAGGAAGCCTTGCCCACTCTGGAATCAAGATTGTTTGCTCAAAAATGGAGATTTTTATGGCAATGCACAGTGATGAAAGCTCATTATTCCAAAGGCCTCAGCTAACATTAATTCTTTCCACCACCTTATTAAGTTTTGGAGGTTCATTGATTTACCTTGGTGCACAGACTAATCAACGAGAGGTAGCATTCATTTAAATCAATATAGAAGCCTAATACTGGCAAGAGAAAAGAAAGATTATTGTATTGGTAGTGCAACTATGATAAACAGTGTATATATCTATAGGAAGTGTTGTGTGAAATTTGGAATTAAAATAAAAATACTTCCTGCTCAGGAACGCTTCTCATATCTTCATCTCTTTCACAACTGAGCTGCTCACATCATTCCAAGGCTTTGTTCACTTTGAGACACTTATCTAGAAAGAAATGTGAGTGTGGAAAGCTTTAGGACACACTTAGGAGCACTGGGGACAGCTTTGTTACAGGAGTGTGCATGCAGAACAGAAGCACTGCAATCCAAGGAATCCTTTGGCTGTGGATGTCTGAAGCAGAGGTTTCAAGGGGAAGGGATCAAGGAAAAGTACCCAAGCTCTTTTGCCAAGATAAGGACTTCTTTTCCAGCATCCCTACATTACAGGGTTCAGATCTGTTTGTCTAATTATTACCTCCGAAATGTGAAGAATGAATCAGCTTGGAAATCAAATCAAATCCATCACTTGTTATTCTTCTACTGAGCTTTGTCAGGACTGAATATCCCTGAAGTGCTCAGAAATCACTGCTCATACAGGTGTGGGTTTGGCAACATAATCCATTACATGGATGCTCTTCTTTGAAGAAATTGTGTTTTTGGTAAGGCTCAAACTCCATCCCCTCCTGCAATAACACAGTTCAGGCTGAGGCTGCACCACTGTGAATGCAAGAGAATATCAAATATCTGCATTGTTACATCCTCACAGCTCTGGGAGGGAAAAACCTGTAAATCTCTGTGCATCCACAGCCTTCACCTTCTTTTTCTGCCCAAACACCTGGCTGCTTGATCACATCTGAATACTGAGAGGATTATCTTGGCTGATGAACCATCCAGATTGGCTGTTAAACACCTCTCTTCTGCTTTCCTTGCCAAGTTCCTCCTTTGTTTCCTTCCTTCTCAATTTGAACCACAAGGTGCTCTCCAGGCCCCAATTTCCACCCAGATTTATTGATGTGAGCTCAAGGTTCCCATCTATTGTACTGCAATTATTAGATGCTCCTGAATATACATAAACGAAATGTTTTTAATGAACAGCTCCACAGAGTTCACATTCATAACTTTTTCCCTAATAAATAGAACTTATTCATGAGCCTTTCACTAAAAACCACCATATGTCTGTATGTGTTTACTGAAGACAAATATTTAAAATTAAACTCTCATTAACTTTTCTCTGCATGTATAAAATAGTGAACTCTGAAGACTTGTCAGAGGCATAAGTTTAGCACATAAAATTTAAAGAAACCCAGGTATACAGCTGATAACGTGAGACTACAGGAAAAAACAGGACACCAAATATTCACTGCAGAAGACTTTATGCATTTGGAAGAAATTAAGTTCATGTTTGTAGGAAAATGTTCATCCTTGTCCCTGTAGATAGCATCTTAGGAACAATAAATATCTAAAGGAAACTTTGCTCCTCTTCCCATCCCTGCCTTGTATTTGATTTTTTTCCCTGTGGCTAATGAATCATTGGCAACATTAGATAAAACACAGGGATTTTATCTCCCGGGTTTAACAATTGTGAGGAGCAGCTTGGAACTCTCTCATGTTATCATCGCTTATTAGAATGCACTGACTTTTAAAAAGGCTGCTTTCAGCAGTTTTCGTGGCCTGACCTCCTGTTCACCTCAAGCATTCAGACACATAATATCTCTAATGAAAGAGAAAGTATTTCATAAAACAATTCATTATGATCCAGCTTTCTGATCCAGCATTTTTGCACACCTTTGGAGTCTTACATTCGACCAGAACAATTTATGCATTTAGAAAATTGAAGCGTAATTGAAAATTATAACGTGCAAAAGCAGTTGTGATTAACATAACGTGGAGAGAGGTAATAGGAATGGCAAAGACTCAGAGAAGAAAATAAAGTACTTCAAGCCTCTGAAGTTTTAAGAGTCTTTATCCCAAATATAAGCCATCAATAATGCAGTGATTTGTGGGAATGCAGAGAACACTTACAAAATCATCTCCTCATTATCTTTCACTGAGAACACTGATAATTTCATTTGGATGTAGTCCTGCTCCGTTCTAACCTCTTTCTCTTCTTATGCAGATACATATTTTTTTAAATGGTGTATTTTTGATATTTTATTTTAAAATTGCTTGTCCACTGTAAAGGAAAAATAGGCCCTCAAAACTGGTAGTAGATTCAGAAGGGACCTTTTGAGAGAAATCCTTTAAAAAAAGAACACATGCTCAGTTTTAAATGAGTCTGAGTGTCTTAAGTACACTGCAGTTTCTCGTTTTCTATAGCAAATTTAAGGCTTAACTCTGTCTGACTCAAGCAAAAGAATAATTCATTATGGAGTGATTTATCAGGATTATATTTCTTTTTGTTTGTCAATAGCTGATGGAAGGATAGGCATGGTACAGTTCCCTTAAATAAATGGAAAGCAGCGATAAAAAGACAAATCTGAGGTTTGGGTTGAGATTGGATCTAAGAGAGGCAAAAATAAATATTGTTGGGATGAATCTCTGATATGTGCCCATGAAAAAGCTTTGTATAAGATTCTCTTAACCAATTTAAATATCAGTATAATGAATATTCATTTCCTGCTGCTTAAAAGAAAATCATTAAAAAAAAAAACTGAAGAAGGTAAAGCCTTAGCAAGTGTTAACATCTCTCTCTTGAAATCAGTTATGCTGATTTATACTCAAGGCCTAAACCACAGAAATCATACATTTTTTGTAAAGAAAAACAGTTTATACTTTAATTATCAAATCCCTTTGCAATTCCATAGTGACAGATTTTTCTGGGAATGAAACACAGCATCAGGCTGGAAGAACATTGGTGCCATGAGGAAGGACTAGCTACTTTATAAAGGTTTCCCAGCCCTGAGCATGAGATACAAAATTGAAAAGAGAAGTTAATATTTTGGTAGGAAAAATCCCAAACTGATGGAAAAACATCTGCTCCATTTAGAAACTAATGGAAAATATCAGAGCAATAAAAAGAAATAGTGCAATTAAAAGAAAGGGAATTGCTGAGGAAATATAGTTGTGGAAAATGTTTATCAACTTTGAGCGTCTATCGAGGATTGTGTAGGCACTCCTCTCCAATCAACAGAAACACAAATAGTGCTACAGTACATGCAAATAGTGATTTTTAAAGCAGATCTCACCAAATTTAACATTAAGTCATAGAAACCATCACAGCCTCAGAGTTACAGGACTTTTCCTCCTGGGTTTTTCAGTAAATAGAAGAGGCAGACTCTATAATTATTAGGGAAAAGTGCACATTGTTCTTATGCAAGTAAATATCCTCATGTTCTCTGAACCTGAAAAAAGAGTAATAATAATTTAATAATATAAGCACCAGCCATGAAGCCATGATATTTTCTGAGTATATTGGCCAAAATTAAAGATTCTTTTCCAAACCGCATAATTCAGGAAGTTTTGTGTGCATGCACAGCCTGGTTTTAGTTACAGTGTGATACAGGATGGAAGAGAACTCATTCCGGTCTTGACTGCATTACCCTGCATTCAGCCATAACTCCCCAGACTTCATGGAACAAAGGCTGCAGAGCTGGAATACAAACATGAACTGAGGAAAACCCAGTGAGAAGCAGATCTGAGTATTAACCCCATGTTATCTGTAATTAAGTTGGAAGGCAAAGCTTATAACAGGGAGTTAAGGCTGCATTTAACCTCCTCTGTTTTGTTTCAGACTGAAAGTGCTGAGGGCTGTGGTCATCCACTGGTCTGAGCCCAGCATTGCTCTGAACTCCGCCAACTCCAACTCTCTGGTTGGGAAAACCCAGTTCCTGATTTAAGATGCAAAATGAATATCAAAACTCTCAGCTGAAAGCCTGATATACAGCCTGATGTTCTCCGTAAACATGTGACCCAGGTCATCTTAATTCTCACGAGTCTCAGACTTGAGTTGATTCAAGTCACTCATCAGTGACAAAACTGATGTTTGTGACTAAAACCTGACCCTGGCTGGCTCAAAGCAGGACTTGAAAACCAGCTGCAGAGGTTACTGAAACACCCTTAATCTCATCTCTGATTGGGTTCTGTAGGAAATAGTAACCGCGCAGAAACCCAAAATTTTCTAATAGGCATAATACAAGGCACATATCTGAATTCATGACTATTGTAGTAAATATCTAAATATTTTGATAATGATAATGTTGTGTGAGAATATTTGAACCTGACTGGAAAAGTTTTAGCTAGGCTTTTTTTCTGAAGTGATGTGACATCAGATATCCTATCAAGCTTTTAATTGCACTAGATAAGCGTACTTGTTACCATTTCTGATTCAAGACTTTGCTTAGTTAGCCATCTATTCTTTTATTTGTAAGACTTAATTAGATTTCAGTATTGATGTGTGATTACCACAAATCAGAAAGTCTCTGATTTGTGTCATGCTCTTTTTTTGGTCTTGGTTTTTAAAAATTGATTGTAGTTGGAAATAGCAAGAAAAAAAAAAGAAAAAAATGGGCACATGCTGACCACCTTGAAACATTGATTTGAAAATGCTGAGATCTGTAGACCTCAACATGACTTGATAGGCAGGAGCATTGCCAATATATGCAACCTGAATGAATATTTTAATAGAACTGATTTGCAGAGCTCGAAGAGCAGGATGCAGGAGCCCTGTCCTTGTCACCTGCTGGTGTGTGATCCTGTGCACACCCCTCTGCACCTCAGAATTCCCAACACCAGCCAAAGTCCTGCATTCCCTCTTGTCTCCATTTCACTCTGATTCTTCCAGCTCTGGAAATCAGCTTCTTTGTTGATCTGATTGAGCCCTCAAGCACACAAAGACGGGTGTCTGACTGCTGACATTTGGCTCCCAGGGAGGTGGGTCACAGTTCTCTAGTCAGGCCCAGGCCCATAAAATGTGATGGTCAAATTCCAGTTTTAAGTGCTCTGCCCACTGACTAACCATGGAACCTCACTGTGTTCACATGGAGATGAATCTGGGGCTGCTCCCCTCATTGTTGTGTTTATCACGTTGTCTAGCTGCCTAAATTAAATCCAGACTTCCCTGGTGCAATGAAGATGTCAAAAAAAAAGAGCTCACCAAAATCAGGAAAAGCTCAGTTAATGCTCCCTTTCCTTGTCATGGTTAAGCTGATCCCACTATTTACCCTACCTGAAAAGACAGGGATCTCCCAAGGAGCTGCTGCTGAGGCCAGGTGGGCAGATCGTTCCCTGTAGATAAGTGGGTGCTGGAACCTTTCTTCCAAAACATCTGGAATGCTGGAAAAGAGTTCCAGCTGACTGGGAATTAGACACAGCAGGCCCTGCAGGGACATGGGAGATGGAGAACTCAGAACTGCAAAATGATTTCTTGGTTCTGCAGAAAGCCTGTTCAGATTTCTTTAATAAGAAGATCAAAGGTTGTGGAGGGAAATGCAATTTGAGCCCAAATAGAAGGGAGTGTGCTGCAATCAAAGCAACCATGCTCTGGACAGGGGGGGCCTTAATTTATGCCTCAGTTGTACATTGTGTTTTCAGAGGTCCCAGGTGCCACCAGACCTCAGCTCAGACACTGCTTGTTTGTTTCCTGGGCTCTTTTTGAAGTTTAATCTCAGATCAAGAAAGGGGTGGGCAAGAAAATTAATGGTACCTATGGATACAATCAGTTCATATGCTCAGTACTCTGGGTCTAAATTCATAATTGTAGGTGAAATCAGCCTTTCTGTAGCGCTGCCAGGAGCATTTATATAGGGCACAGACTTTATGCTGGCCTGCACAGAAGAAAATTCTTATTTTCAAGAGTGTTTCTTTGTTTGATTTATGTAGAACATGTAGCCAAATACTTTGTATTTTTAGCTGACATGAAAAGACTTTCTCAATACAATGTGGTTTAGAAAAATCCATTCAGTCAGAAAAAAAGGTTGTGATGACCCATTAAGGAAACATTCCTTAAACCCCAGCAGTTTAATTTAAAAATGTCTTGTTTCTTCAGTCTGTTAATCCTAAACAAGCCTTGGACATTTTTGAACTATGCAACTAATCCTGAGAATGCTCACCCATGCAAATTGTTGCTTAGAATGGGAATAAAAGATTATGCTGTCAGGTTCCATATCTGGGATATGGAGGGCTTCACATTTTAGATTATAGAAATGTCACTAATCTTCTGAGGGAACGAAACACACTTTAACCTTGCCCAAGTACTTCTTTGCTGTCATTAAGGTAAACAGAATGAATATTAATAGGAGAGTTGGGCCTGTTTAGGATGCAAGGCAGTACCTGTACCAAAATGCAGTTCACAACACTGGAATTGGCCTACTTGGCTAAAAAGCCTAAAATGTATTAACATCCCAAATGCCATGAGGAGCTCGTGGGAGTTTTTAAAGGTATGAGGCTAAAACTTCCTCCAGCATGTCCAGCATTTGCAGAGCAGAGGATGCCTGCTGATGGAAGGGAGCAGGATTGATTTGCTAATAGATATTTGTCCTTTTACATCTGTGGATCTTCCAGCCACAAAGTATGAGGCCTGGTGGGAACTTCCATTTGTTGTGGGAAGAGGAGGAGAGTGTGAGATCATAGCCCTGGATGATATGGCCAGAGTAAATTATTCATTGCCGTGATGTATATATAGTCCCTGCCTTGGGCTGCCTTCAGCAACGTGAAACATGACAGGTTGTTTCTTTGTTTCTAATGATTAAATAGACAAAAAGCCTGAGACAGCTTCTGTCTTCTAGTTCACCTCTTCGGGATTTTTATCTACCACTTTTTTCAACTTCCTGAGTGTGCTCTTTATATAAAATAATGAAAGAATGGGGAAGGAATGAAGAAGGAAGGAAACAGCAGAGAATAGAGACAGAACTCCTCCCACCACTGCATGAAGCTTCTGACATGCCTTGACATTGCTCCTCTCATATAGATTTAAAACATGTATTTCAAAACTTCTCCATGCCCCTAAGCCATAAATATTTAATTCTCAGTATTACCATCAATCAGGTTAGAGGATCTATGAAAGATATTGGTGGTAAAAGCTTCTTGTGCTGTTTGCTGCAGACCTCCAAAAGCACTCCAGTTTCTCCGAGAGCTTCTGAGGAGCTGATGGCAGAGGGGGGGGCGTTGATTAATGGCTCCCTGGGACACTCTGACACCTCTGCCTGGATCAGAGAGATAAGAGACAGCCAGAGAGCAGCGCATTCTACAAGCCAGGCAAAGGTTAGCAGCACGCAGGAATTCCTGCAAGGAACAGGAGATAGGCAGCAGCTCCCTCTGGGGCAGGATAATGGGCTGCGAAGGGGAGCCAGAGAGTGAAGGAGCATTTTGTAGTACTCAGGCAAAAACAAGAGACAAGACAGATGATGTGAGAGGGCTGGAATAAAAGCAAGAATAAGAACCCACTGAGGAATGAAGCTTAAAGCGTGTCAAGGTTTGGGGGGCTCTTGAAAGTATGGTTTAATTTATCATCCATAACAGAGGGCTTGCATCAGGAGGGTTTTATTTATTTATTCTTTTATGCTACCAAAATACACCATACTTAGGACAGCAGGTGAGGGGATTCTCCCCCTTTACTCTGCTATCCTGAGGCCCCACCTGGGCTGGGGTGTGGTGTCACCTGTGAACAGGTGCCCCAACACAAGGAGGACCTGGAACTGTTGGAGCAAGTCCAGAGGAGGCTATGGAGGGGCTGGGGGGACTGGAGCCCCTCCCCTGTGGAGCCAGGCTGGGAGAGCTGGGGCTGCTCAGCCTGGAGAGGAGAAGGTTGTGTGGAGACCTCACAGCTCCTTCCAGGCTCTGAAGGGGCTGCAGGGAACCCAGAGAGGGACAATTCCTCAGGGACTGGAGGGACAGGACACAGGGAATGGCTTCAAACTGCAAGAGGGGAAATTTAGGTCAGATACTGGAAAGGAATTGTTCCCTGGGAGGGTGGGCAGGCCCTGGCACAGGGTGCCCAGAGAAGCTGTGGCTGCCCCTGGATCCCTGGCAGGGCCCAAGGCCAGGTTGGACACTGGGGCTTGGAGCAGCCTGGGACAGTGGAAAGTGTCTTTACCCATGTCAGGGGTGGGATGGGATGGTTTTTAGGGTCCCTTCCAACCCTACCCATTCTGTGATTCCATAATTTGCCATCCTGAATGAAGTGCACTTCTCTATCCCAGCAGTATCACCAACACATCCAGTACATCTAACAGTCCAGTATTTAGTTAAAATAATGCTCACACTACAGACGTCCAAGGAAAACTCAGACAGATTGGTTAGAGTAGCTTGTTCTGCAAATGTGAGCTATTTGTGATAATTGGCACAAAACATCTACTCTAACAAGGCAGTCTCCATGACCCAGGAACATTTCTTCCATGTAAAGCGGAACGGAATGCAGGAATTTGCATTGCTCAATCATCCATTTATCCCAGTGCCATGCCATATGAAGGGTCCAGAAACACATGCTCCACAAAACTGAAAAATTGTATTTTAGTTTAACTTTATCTTCTCCCCAGGCTGTGCTTAGAATTCCTGGTACAGAGCAAGTAGGGTTTTTTTTTTTCAGTCAGTTTCCACTTGAAGCCATTGGAATACTTTTCTGGAGTAAAATGTCATCACACAGGTTGCTTTCCTGACCAGGCAGGGAGCTTTGTTATTTACAGATCTAACTATTGGTAAATGCCCTGCACAGAAATAAAGGTGGCTTTAAACTTTGCAAATGCCTTTTGCAAGGCAAGGCATGAGACAGCCTGGGGAGAATTCTGTGAACAGGGGTTGATTCACAGAACCTGGGAGTCATTGGAGGGGGAAAATAAATTGGCTTTAATGAGCTTTGACTTGGTATTCAAAGTAGGAACTTTTGACACATTTGGGAGTACTTTGCATTAGTGAAAATGAGCCAGGAGCACAAATCCTTGGAATGGGAATTATTTCAAAATGATTGTAGGCTGACATCACTGACTGGCTTAAACCGCATCATTTTCAGAGGGAAAGGTAAGGGGAAGAGGTCCTTCAGGGCATGGCACTATAAAGTTGTGCTTGGCGTGGAGTCCGGAGAGGGGAAATACCTACAACGTCTCCCAAATGTGGCTGGGCAAAGCCTAAAAACCCAGGGGTGCTCTCTCCCACCGGAATCTCTATTAACTGGTGGCCATGGAGGGAGAACTGCAGGAAAATGGCAAAAATGTCAGCGATATCCTGCTTGGCATGCAGGTATGGACACAAGTGAAAATCACCTACTGGAACTCAAGAAAAAGTGATTTCTTTGGGTCAGGAAGAAGGATTTAGAAATGTCCTCGCAGAGCTTTTATTGGAAGAGTCATTTGGAGTGATGTTTTGAGGCTACAAGGATACACCATCCACTTCCTACAAGTGTGTTATTCCTGAGAGATCCCACACCACCCACGTGTGCAGCACTCATTTCCTAAATGACAGCAGCAAAACATAAATTAAGGAAGCAACATAGTTTCATATGGAGTTGGTCTTTCTGGTGAGGATTAGTTATTGTCTTATTAGAGACAAGAGGCAAACAGAAAAGTCTTTGCTGCCTCAAGCAGCAAAAATAAAAATGTTGCATTTTTTCACTGTAAGAAAATAATTTTTAACATTTTGGTGTCAAATTATGTCCAGAGAGTACTGAGAGCAATGATCTTATTTGCTGCTGGGCATAACTGGGCATGATTGTGCCATGCTCACTTTCTTGTTACAACAGTTCTGAGAGGCAGCGTTCTAATCCAAAAGCACAAGATTTTTAAATAGGCATTAAAAAATATTTTTATCAGGCAAATGGGCATACCTACAGGTATTTTTAAAAATCTCACTAAATGCCCTACAACAGTGACGTACCTTAAGAATTGAGGCTTGTAATTCCTCAAGGAAGGAAAGGCAGCTCCTTCTCCCCAGGTCTGTGAGCTCTGGCCATGCCTCTCTCACGGACTTGGGCCTTTAATGCCAAGGTTGCTACACCTGAGAAGCAACTCTGTGAGGGGACTTTTGCTAGTTTAAAAATCTTAAAAGTACCATCTCACTAGGGAAGAGGTTTGGAAATAAAGGGATAAGCTAATTATTTATAATTAGGTCAGACTGGGTAGGCCGATTGCCATAATTAACACAGCCTAATGACTGGCCTGGGGGATTTTAGTTGGCCGTACCGGGTGAAATCTGGTCAAATGGATCTGTGTTGTGCTCTGCTGGTGTGAGAGCAGTCCCAGCTCAGGCAGACTGGGAGCAGGGAGTGCGTGGGGCAGGGAAATGTAGGTGACTGTGCTGGAAGGCTGAGCTGGGATCACGGGGTGCTCCCAGGAGGGAAGGGAAGAGAGTGTGGGTTGGGGAAACACTCCCGAGTGAGCAGTGAGGAGCTGAGTGAAGGTTTGGAGATCTGTGCATCAAGCAAACAGCAGCACTTCTTAATTGAGAAGAGATCTCTCGAAAAGAGAGGAGCGTTCCTGCGGCTCAGAGAGCTGAGGGCACGTCTCAGGCAGAGCTAACACGGGTGCACAGACTGCGCACGGAAATATTTCACACAGCAAGGATGAGTCAGGAACGTTCCCCTTCCTACAGCTCCTTGCAGGGGAAGCTCAGAGAGCTCCCGTGGGATCCACACTGAGCCGAAGCTGGGGGCTGTGCCTGACTGTGTGAGACATCCTCCAGCACAGCACTTCCCTGCTGCCCTTCCCTCGCTGCAGGAACCTTCCCTTCCCTCGGCCCGGCTGCTTCAATCCTCTCCACAACACAGAAAATGAGGCTGAACAACAGCCAAGTGCATTGCAGAAATAATTAACAGCAAAGAGACGAGAAAACAACCAGAGACTGAGCAGCTTCAAGCCCGCTTCAGGAGAGCACCATACACACCTTGGAAGACAGAGATCATGAGCAAAAATCCTGACGTGGCCCTGTGTAGCTTTCCAAATCCCAAACTGACTCAGAATTCCAGGCTGCATCCAGGCCTTCACAAGCAGTGTCACTAAAAATGTTGTTGGAGGGTTTTTGTTTTTCTCGCAGTTTCGGTGACACCATCAGGCCTCATTGCAGCACAGGAAAACACCTGCTCAGGTGCTTGGCTCCCCAAACAGAAGTTGCCTGATGAGAGAAGACATAAAAATGACTGGTACAAATAATTTCATACATAATAGGTGACAAGACAGCTGCTTCATGAGACCTTGTGTAGTTCAATAAAAAGATGCTTTTCTATCTCCACTGACCTCAGCCCCAAATGTTTTTAAGAACTCCAGGTCTTTCATAGGTATTTGGTGGGATGATGAGGGAAAATAAATAGTCCCACCTCCATTGCTCCGATCTGAGTAATGCTGGTGCCTCTCTGGTGCCCCTTTGGAAATGTGGCTGGGTGGGGAGGTCTGTTCTCAGGGTTAAAGGGGCTGTCTGAGGAAACACAATCCTCCTTAGAGGATCTACAAGACCCACAGCTGTCAAATGCACAATCAAAACGCAGATCACTGGAAACATGTGACAAATACAGACACTTGACATTGATGGGCATTTTCCAATCACATATTGCTTTCATTGAAATATACTTAGTCCCCAAAAAAGCCAAACACAATGCTTTACAAAAATCAAAACATTTAGTTTTGACAGATTTTAAACATATCTCCCTGTTCCTGTTTGTATAAGATTTCATTTGGAAGTTTATTTCAAATTCAGGTAAACTTTCCCTCTGAACTATACAAAAGTGTTGTTGAAATACTGAAATCCAAAATGAAGTGTTCATTGCAGATCAAAGTAAAGGCTTCCATTAGTAAGCTTCAAATACATACTTGTCCACCCCTCAAACTATAAAAGTATTGTTCTTACAAACCTAACTCTTTTTTATTTTTTTTTTTTAATTAAAGAAAAGCAAGGCAAAAACTTAATCTGGAGGCAACACGGGCAACCTCCTGATCAAACACAGCCAGACGCTCCCAGTGCCACAGCGCTGTGTGAGCATCTCTCACTAGAATCACTGTTAAAAATGACCTTGGAAATGCAAATTTGGGTAATTCAGTGCAGTTGGGCGCTCGGAGGGCAGTTTTCTCTCTTGCATCTCTGATGGTCGCTCTCCCCAGGCTACCGCCAGCGTCTCATTTGTCGAAGTCCCAATGATCCAGTGGGACAAACGTTCCCATTCCTGCAGGACTATGGGGCGTGGAGCTTTAATGGCCTCACCCTGGACCCCACGAACAGCAAGGCTGCACTGTCTTACAGCCACAGAGCGCTTTAAAGAGGGGCATCGTACCCTGCAGCCCCCAGGCAACGTCAGCCTGGAACTCCCCGCTGACGCCAAGGGGGATGGAGCAGCACCGAGGAACTGGGAACGCAGTGAATGAGTGCCACTGAAACTGGTGCTGAAACAAAAGCGCTTGTAACCAAGACTGTTCGTTGCATATATATATAAAAGCACCTCCACATTTTAAACTAATGATGACTTTTAGGCACGGTGTAATTACAGCACCAGTGGGAACCCATATGTCAGTGAGCTTTCAAACGGAAAGGTTGTGCCTACAAAATGAAGCCATATATTCCCATTAATTGAAGCAGCTGATTTCCAGTTACACAATATTAGTTTTAATGGTGGGGCTCATAAGAAAGTCCATGAATTTCTTTTTGCTGTTGCTCTGTGGTGTTAAGGTGGCACAATTTAAACTGAGCTGGGTGACACTGGTGCCAGCAGGGTTATGACTATAAGTGACTTTCAGGGTGCTTGTCTGTGAAGTGGCATTAGAATAACCTTGGAGGAATGGTCTGTCAGCACTGCCTGCACAGCCGGAGCAGAAAGGATTAGCAAGGGAAATTCTGATGAGGGTATTTACTACTAATGACTGCCTTCAAAATTGCCTTTTATCTACAGCTTTTCAAAGCATTTTCCATTCATTAAGCCTTATAAAACCTTTGTAAAATTGGTAGAAGATATAGAAATGCAGATATCTTTGTGCCAAAACACACAGTAATACTTTGACAGAAAAGGGCAGCGGTACACACTGAACATTATTTAAAATAGGAATTGCACAATGTTACAGTGATGCTATCACTCTGTTAATTAGAGTTTGACCAGAACAGGGGAACAGTCCTGCTCTTAAGAAAAATGGTGTGGAATAATCCGTAAATAGTCCTCAGGGCTTCTGTTTTGTGTAGCAGCAGTAAGACAGATGTATGTTATGCAGTGATATAAAAAAAATGTTAATATGAATGGCACCTGTTCTTTTATTGTAATGAAATCTGCTTCCCAAACTGCCATCCCTAAGAGATAAAAGCAGTGTGTCAGACCTACTAAACTGCTGAGCTGAAAACCCTGAGATTTAAAAATTTAAAATATTATAAATGTAGGGTCTTTTTTTTTTTTAAGAGCCTTTAGAGCCAGTTTTTCTTTTCTCTGTGGCCTCAATAGAAAGAAAGAAAGAAAGAAAGAAAGAAAGAAAGAAAGAAAGAAAGAAAGAAAGAAAGAAAGAAAGAAAGAAAGAAAGACGGAAAGAAAAAGAAAGAAAGAAAGAAAAGAAGGAAAGAAGGAAAAGAAAGAAGAGAAAAAGAGAAAGTTGAAGGCATATCCACAAAGACGTTCAGTCTGGTGATGTTCAAGAGAGGCCAGAACCAGTCATGCAGCTGCTTCAGAATGTGAGGGCTGGGAAGAGAAATTGGTATTTGGAGACTCTGTTATGGCAGTCATGATAAACAAAGCTTTAGATACGCGGTTTTCGGTAAGTTCTTTTTCCTTTCCTTCCTTCCTTCCTTCCTTCCTTCCTTCCTTCCTTCCTTCCTTCCTTCCT
>VZTE01000461.1:1764807-1788723 GCA_013397775.1 Eulacestoma nigropectus
AAAAAAGCAAATTTTTGACTTGGAAATGACTTGAGGAAGAAGCCTCACAGTATCTCTGAGTATTTTTAAAGGGAAAGGCGTAACAGATAATGCACAGGATGACTTGCAGATTCAGCCATGCCTGCTCTGAGGGCCACAGGAATCCTGTGCGTCACTGAGTGACAGTTCCTCCCTGCAGGGCTCGGAAGACGTGGTAAGAATGAAGGGTCATCGTCACAGTGAGTAAAACGTTGCATCCAATTTGGGTGGCTTCCAGGAAATGCTCTTATTTAGCTCGTTTGCTTATTGCTTTACCATTTCTGCTCATTAAACCAGCCAGAGTGAGGCTCAATTTACAAATTAATTAATTAATTAATTAATACTCTGTGATGTAGAAGAAGGCTGGATAAGAGCTGGTACACTGAGAGTTGAGGAGGAGGGTGCAAAAAGGCTCTTTGCAGCCCTTCCCCATAGCTTTTCTCATGATTTGTAGAGAGAACCTATGGAAATTTGCTCTTTGATTTTTGGACAGTGTGAAGATCCCCACTAAACTCGTGTCAAGGCCTGACCGTGTCAATAATGGCTGTAATAAGAATGTTACAAAATTCAGTCAAGGGTTTTCTAGGCAATTCAGTTTATCAGCTTATGAAGAAGTCAGAGTTTTTGTTTCTTAGGCTGTAAAGCTGCAGAATTGTTGATTAAGGAATCACTTGATGGGTGAGAGGTACCCTCATTCCTGACTGCAGTTCAGTTTGGTCATGCTGATTAAAATGTTCCCATCCTGCAGTGTTAAACTACTCTGTAATAGCCTGGATTAAAGATTGTAGATTTCACTGGATTTCACTGTAGGATTTTTTTTCACCCAGTTTATTTCACAGCATTTTAGACTATTTAGATAAAAAACAAACCAACAAACAAGCAAGCAAAAAATTGCTTCATTTCACAAGAAGACGGAAACTTTCAGAAAGGTTCGTGGAGCACAGATCCTTTCAGAAGGGGGATCTTGGGAAATGCTTTGGGAAAAAAGGACACCAGATTTAGGGTCTTTTGAAGCCTTCACTAGGCACCAAAGAGCTTTGAAGTCTTTCAAATGGTTCTTTTATAAGCCATTGGCACCAAGCTCAGTTAAAGCACTCAGCTAATTTTTAATCAGATATATGAAAAAGCATAGAATAAAAACGTGGGGTTTCTTTTCTAAAGCTTGTTGGTTATCAGAGTAGTGCTGGAAAAAAGGCAGCTCCATTTCAGTGCTTAATGTGCCTTAATACTGCATGACCACAAACCATTAGGTTCTTCATCTCATAGGTGATTAATTTCCAGAGAACATATGTTAAGAGAATAACATATATCCCCAAACTGCCTCCCCAAAAGGTTCTCAGAAAGCAATGCCAGTGTTTTGTATTTACTGACACAAAAACGAAATCAGAGATGAAAAATCAGAAGTATAATTTTTTCAACCACACTAGTTTTAGTCATTAGAGGGAAAACAAATATTTCCCTAATTTCTGGGAAGTTCTGTGAAGTAATAGAGTGGTGATGAGGAAAAAAATATTGCAGCTAACTTTATGTGAGCCTGAAATGCATCATCACTATTCCCTGACTTCTGAAACTGAGTAATGCAAGTTCATTAAATAACTATAACTTCTTAGGAAAAAACCCTATTTAATCTCCTTTAAAATAAGCAGAAATGTCATTATGTTGACCCTTCCCACACCCTGTTTTAAACAGACAGCTCAGTGCTCAGGCTCCGCTGTGGGAGCTGATGCTGAGCCCGAGGAGGACAAGGACAGGATGGGAGAATTGTCTGCCCAGACTCCTGAGAGAGTTGAGCTGCAAGGGCTAACAGGTCTTCCTGACCATCTGTAAACTGAGCTTTATTCCCCTCCTACCCACTCAGTCTTAGGCATCTTCTACACTGGGATGGGTTTTCTTAGGGCAGGATCAGTGGTGACACGGACGTGGTTATCCAGGATCTTGCCAGCTCCCACAGCCCGGCCCCAAACCTGAGCAATGCTGACATTTCGTAACAAAGCTACTGTCAGGGCTCTCTTCATCTTAGTTCTGCCTTTTCACTGAAACTTTTCACCTGCTTTATACTTCCAAAACTTGATGTTTTTCAAACTAAACCAGGAAAAAAATTAGTCTGAATAGTTTCTATTTGACAAATTAGGAATGTTTGTCTGTGTGTCTGTCCAAGCAGGTCTTCAGTGTGATGTTCCAGTGCTGTCTCCAGTTATTGTGTAAGGACAGCCCAAAAGGATTTTCAAGTCATGTCAGTGCAATTGTTTGAAAAATTATGTACAGCTAAATCTGTGTTTAAAACTCCCTATTTATTGTGTAAGCTTTCAACATATGGACTTAAATATCCATATTGAAGTCATTTATTTCACCTGTCTCATTAGAGAATTATATGGATCAGCCATAAGAATGTAAGGGTTATATAAAATTGTATCCACTATTTATGTATTATTGTTTCCAACACATATGTCCTTTCCATATGGGATGTTCTCACTGTACAGAACATGGTCGCTTCCAAGTATAACTCAACAGAAGCATTCAACCTTTGATTTTAAAACTGTGATCATCCCCACTTCAACAGCCCACGTTGGGAGGAAATTCCAGATTGTGGCGGGGGGAATGGCTGCCAATCTGAATGAGGAGGAACATCATCAGATGGCAGGGAAGTATTTGTACGAGTTGTATTAACAGAAGCACTGACCTTTACACACTCCAAAACAAGCCAGATGGGCCTTAGATCACAGCACCCGTTTGTGGAGCAAAACTCCTGAATCATCCCAGGCAGTGTTCAAACACAGCCAGGAGAAGCCTGAACGCAAAGATCTCCCCTAAAATACAGCCCTGAAGCAGCGAAGACGCATCAGGTTTTGAGGTAACTGCTATTTAAACCTTCAAATCCTAGGCAAAATTTTTGTTGCATAAATTTCAGCCTATCCATTGTCTGGGATGGAAAACAGATGGGCTGCAGTTTAGCTTTGCAGCAAGAACCCAAATTCAATTCTCTGGCTTGTTCTTAAGAGAGTTAATGAAAGTTGAATAATATGCACTGGCAGCCCCTAAAACCCTCTGCAGTTTTCTTTCTCTTTTCCTTGGCAGGGTGAGGCCATTCTGCATCAAATTTGCATATGGCCACCTCTCTCCCTAGAGTAACTCCAGTGATTCATCTGACCCTACTTCTGGTGGATAGGGGCCCTCAACTTCAGGAACTTTGCCCTCATAGACAATCTCCGTGCTCCTTACAGCTCCTGCAAATGAAACAGAGGGACCTGCAGAAGTGAGCAACGATTTAGTATTTACCCTATTTATTCATTAAACTGGTGAGGGTGATATTCTGCTCCTCCATGACAACGCTGATCTTTAACTGGAACAAATTAAACTTTCTTAAGGGAGAGGATACACTGAGTTGTGGATGTTTGTGGCAGGGATATTAATAGAGTGCTCAGGGTGGCAAACAGAACATGTTTTAAATGGAATCTAAAAGAGATCAAGAAAGAAAACACCATCTTTCAGGGAAAACAACAAAAAAACCAGACAAATTGAGCATGTACCCTTTGCTGTGAGTAGCACGAGTAGAGTAAAAAAAGCACACTGAGTTGTTCTCAGAGAACCTGGAGGAGAGGAGGAGCTCATGTGTCAGAACCCAGGGCTAATAAAACAACACAAACATTGCAGTCTTCTGAGTTTAAGTGATGATGGGATTCAACCTGACAGACTCATTTTGAAGTTTCTGAGAGCTATGGAAACTCTTTGCCAGATAAATAACTCTGAATTTGGCCCATTAAGGCAAGAGCCTTTTTCCAGCTTGATGCTGCTTCCCTGCCATTCCACTGTGAACACGGAAGCTTTCCCGAAGGAAGGACTGGAAGAATTTATCCTCTTTTCTGTTTTCTGACCTGCCTGACTCTCTGCTCAGACAGCTGAGCCCCCGGGGAGCCCTGGAGCACAAGAGGGTTGGGAAGGAACCCAGCAGAGAGGGGATGAAAGTTTCCAGGGGTCTGTCACTCTTTTTAAAGATCAATGGGCTCGTGAGAGGAAGGGATTTTAAGAGCTGCAAGGTAACATCTGAAGTCAGCAGGGTTCTGGATTCTTTCAAATGTTGCACCCTCAACAGACCTGCAGGGCCTGTCAGTGGAGCTGGTCCCACTCACCAGGTGTAGAACAGCCCTTTCCTGTGGCACAGAAACCAACCTGCTCCCCATACCCACGTGCCCCCTGGGCTGTGCTCTGGAGCTGGGTCTCCATCACGGCAGTGCAAGCAAAGTGGTGGCTGAGGTGAGCATTGAGGCCTGAGTCCCTCTCACACCCTCACACATTCAGATTATCTTGCTTGCCTGGTTGGCTTTGATTTCTCGTCCCATAGGACATTGAACCAGTCAGACCAAATGCAGTTTTCCTGAACCTTTTCTCCTACCATTCTTCTCTGAAAGAGCTTTCAAGACAAAGAGTAAAGCTCAGGGAGACCAGGACAGTTTAAAGTGAGCTCCTCCTCCTTCCCATGCTGCCTGATTGTTATAGGCAGGCCCCCTTCCTAGAAATGCTTCTGTCTCCCCATTTCCTGACTGCCCAAACTAAAAGATGTTTTTCCTGGCTGCAAGGTGGTGGTTTTGGTGGTGTGGTCACAGCACATCGTTCTCTTGGCAGATGCAGCTCTGCATTGGCTCACCCACACTGCTACCAGGGCAGCCCAGGTGTCCCATGCACTGGGCAGGGAGCCCTGAATCTCTCGTCCATCAGTGGCTATTGCAGCTTGTGGCTCCCAGGAATATCTCATAAACGTTGCCCTCGGATCGTGCAGCCAACACAAACTGGGAGCAGAGAACGGTAACACCTGCAGGGTACCAGGGAGGTCACAGGAAAGGACACAGCCCTGCCTGGCAGGGACAGACGATTCCAGGAACCCCCACAGCCCCAAACAAACAGAGCAGCCGACTGTTCCTGGGTCTGGCTCACCTCTGGAACGTGTGATGGGAAGGGGCCATGTCCGCAGTGAATCGCTGGCATCTGGCTTCCTACACTGCACGGGAAGGGTTGGTTTAGGCTCTGGGTTTTATAGGTGCACTGGGAGTCTAATGCTCTTTTATTAGCACGACTCCAAGCTGACCTCCATGCTAAAAAAAGCAGGGACTTTCATTTCATCTCATAATCCACCAAGGGCAAATAAACAGTCAGAAATTCTACTCTTTTTTTTTCCCCAACTCTCATTAAAACTGTGGTCTCTGTTATTACCATGCAGGCATTTTGCACTAGTTTTTTATTACAGTCAAGTACAGATGCCCTTTTTATTTTGAGGCAGAGTTAATAGCAAAGCTTTTTTTGCTAAAGTTTCTGATTATCTGCTATGGCTGAGAGCACTTTGCCAGCAATAGTGTCCTTGGAATATTCAGGGTTATGCACAGCTTTTAATTCTTTAAAGAGTTTGGTGGTAAATAGCTTGTGTACACTGTGATCTCACTTGAAAAGCAGCCAGCAGACTTCTAAACGTGCTTGTCCCCTTCTCCCAGCACCCAGCCACTGGTCCAGCATCAGGAACTTGAAGCTGCTGATGCAAAAGGCACATGGAATTAATCCAGTCAGAATTAGGGGGTTTTACAATGCACCACTGCGCACAGCACAAGCCATGCCCCCTGTCCATGCTCTTCATGCTACTATGGCTCTGGTCTGTGTAGGACAGCTCTGTGTCCTGTAGGATGGCTCTGTGTCCTGTAGGATGGCTCTGTGTCCTGTAGGACGGTGCTATGCTCTGTAGGATGGCTCTGTGTCCTGTGGGATGGCTCTGTGTCCTGTGGGATGGCTCTGTGTCCTGTAGGATGGCTCTGTGCCCTGTAGGATGGCTCTGTGTCCTGTAAGACGGTGCTATGTTCTGTAGGATGGCTCTGTGTCCTGTAGGATGGCTCTGGGTTAAGCAGGAGGGCTCTGTGCCCTGTAGGATGGTGCTATGCCCTGTAGGATGGCTCTGGATTAAGCAGAAGGGCTCTGTGCTCTGTAGGATGGCTCTATGCTCTGTAGGTTGGTGCTATGCTCTGTAGGCTGGAGCTATGCTCTGTAGGATGGCTCTATGCTCTGTAGGTTGGTGCTATGCTCTGTAGGCTGGAGCTATGCTCTGTAGGATGGCTCTATGCTCTGTAGGTTGGTGCTATGCTCTGTAGGCTGGAGCTATGCTCTGTAGGATGGCTCTATGCTCTGTAGGTTGGTGCTATGCTCTGTAGGCTGGAGCTATGCTCTGTAGGATGGCTCTATGCTCTGTAGGTTGGTGCTATGCTCTGTAGGCTGGAGCTATGCTCTGTAGGATGGCTCTATGCTCTGTAGGTTGGTGCTATGCTCTGTAGGCTGGAGCTATGCTCTGTAGGATGGCTCTATGCTCTGTAGGTTGGTGCTATGCTCTGTAGGCTGGAGCTATGCTCTGTAGGATGGCTCTATGCTCTGTAGGTTGGTGCTATGCTCTGTAGGCTGGAGCTATGCTCTGTAGGATGGCTCTATGCTCTGTAGGTTGGTGCTATGCTCTGTAGGCTGGAGCTATGCTCTGTAGGATGGCTCTATGCTCTGTAGGTTGGTGCTATGCTCTGTAGGCTGGAGCTATGCTCTGTAGGATGGCTCTATGCTCTGTAGGTTGGTGCTATGCTCTGTAGGCTGGAGCTATGCTCTGTAGGATGGCTCTATGCTCTGTAGGTTGGTGCTATGCTCTGTAGGCTGGAGCTATGCTCTGTAGGATGGCTCTATGCTCTGTAGGTTGGTGCTATGCTCTGTAGGCTGGAGCTATGCTCTGTAGGATGGCTCTATGCTCTGTAGGTTGGTGCTATGCTCTGTAGGCTGGAGCTATGCTCTGTAGGATGGCTCTATGCTCTGTAGGTTGGTGCTATGCTCTGTAGGCTGGAGCTATGCTCTGTAGGATGGCTCTATGCTCTGTAGGTTGGTGCTATGCTCTGTAGGCTGGAGCTATGCTCTGTAGGATGGCTCTATGCTCTGTAGGTTGGTGCTATGCTCTGTAGGCTGGAGCTATGCTCTGTAGGATGGCTCTATGCTCTGTAGGTTGGTGCTATGCTCTGTAGGCTGGAGCTATGCTCTGTAGGATGGCTCTATGCTCTGTAGGTTGGTGCTATGCTCTGTAGGCTGGAGCTATGCTCTGTAGGATGGCTCTATGCTCTGTAGGTTGGTGCTATGCTCTGTAGGCTGGAGCTATGCTCTGTAGGATGGCTCTGTGCTCTGTAGGATGGTGCTGGCCTTGCCTCTCTCACTCGGAGGTGGGATAAGAAGGGGGAGGGCAGGGCAGCAAGAAAGAAAAACAGCTTCTGTTTTGATTGTGTGCTGGAAGCGCCCAAGGCCAGGTTGGTGGGGGTCTGAGCAGCCTGGGCAGGTGAAATATGTCCCTGGCCATGGCAGGGGGTGGGAACTGGAGGATCCCTCAGGCCCCTTCCAGCCCCAGTCGTTCTGTGATACTTTGATATAGTGGCTGGGCAGTAGGGGCTGACCTTGCTGGAGATTTACAGTGTCTCTCAACAGAACGAATTTCTACTGTTTTCTTCTTCCTTTTCAAAATATTGTAAAGCAACTCCTATGTCTTTATTTATTCTTCTTTTTTTTTTTACCCTTACTACAGTTGCATATTTTTGCTTTCCTGAGTGAAACAGTCAGTTCTCTTTGGGTGGTCATGACCAAAAATCTGCCTTTCTAGCTGTTCTTAGTGGGGGACTTAGGTGTTATTGGAAGGATTTTTCTCTTGAGAGGAGTGGTTTGTGACACCAGGCACTCCAGAATAGTTAGTGCAGTGCAGCCTGGGTGGGCACACAGTGTCCATATTCCTTCATTTAATGGTGTTTAAACACAGTGTGACACTGCAGCCTCCAGGAGTGTGGGAGCACTTGGATTCCAGCAGTGTTACCTCATTACACTGGCGGTTCTGAGCGCTACCATTTACTCACAGTAGTAAACGCTGTGCTAAGGAGTGTACACAGGATCCAGGCTTCACAAAATGATACAAGGATGGGAACTGAACAATCCTGAGAGACTCTGTTTAGTGAAAAGCGTTTGCTGGAGCATTGTGTAAAGCCACAGAAATGGGCAGTTCTTGGATGTCAGAACCTTTTTACTCGGCTGAAATTCTGATAGAAATTAAATGTCTGAGATTAACTATGATTCATTAGTGAACAAAACTGCAGAACTTGGGGCAGTGAGCCATTCTGTACCTGAGCTCCTCTAAGATTCTTAGCAAGGCTGATGGATGGCTGGATGAGGACAGCTTTTGAAGCGTAGATTTCTGCTAAATCTATGGACAAGATTTATCAAATTTCCAGTCATTTCCCAGAGCTTCTGCCAGCCCCCACAAATAGCTACTCTTTCATTCAATCTGTGCTAGAGCCACATAACAGGAGAGAAAATCATGTGCTCTGAGGTTTTATACTTTAAGGCATCCAACTTTCCATTTTAGAAAACAAAGAATGTAAACAACAGTTTTGTTTCTATGTCTGGGCAACGTACAGCAGCTCCAGAATCAATCATGGAAAATGTTCCTGAAAGGCCCAGCAGACCTCAAAGAGATAATGTGGATTGGCCATTAACAGTAAGTCATTATGGAACTTATTAAGTGAAGCCTTGGGACTGTCATAGAGCCTAAAGGTTGACATAAATTTTTCATACACATTGAACTTTGCTAAATGTGCTTGCGTTTGATTAATGATGACTTTCTCTAGTGCGCTAATAAGAAGAAGGAAAATATGAGCTGGGGCTGCAGCAGGGAGAATGGGCTCCTGGAAAGAAGGGCAGTGTTGGCAGCAGGAGAACAATGGGGCTTTCTAGAGAAGCCCTGCCAAGCAGGAGGGAGTTTATTACTCCCTGAAAAATTGCTCCTTACCACCCAGAGACAGGGCACTGAGCACAGCATGAAAGCCAGTTTTGTAATTGTGAGAGTGAAAACATCATAGCCCCAGAACACCGGCGGAAAAAATCCACCTCCCAGCCCCCTAAAGCACTCACAAATCACAAAGAACAACCAAAAACCCAGCCTCAGACCCTTAAGTTCTCCATGTATCACAAACAACCAAAACCCCACATGCAGCTCCTGAAGCTTCCCACACATCACAAAGAACAACCAAAACCCCTCACCCTCAGCCCCGAAAGGCCCCCACACATCACAAACAACCAAAATCCCTCACCCTCAGCCCCGAAAGGCCCCTATACATCACAAAGAACAACTGAAAAACCCACCCTCAGCCCCAAAAGCCCTCATATATCACAACAATCAACTGAAACCCCAATCCCAGCCCCTAAAGCCCTCCATACGTCACGAAGAACAACCAAAAACCCGCCCTCAGTCCCTAAAGCCCTCCATACGTCACGAAGAACAACCAAAAACCCACCCTCAGCCCCTAAAGCCCTCATCTATCACACAGAACAATCCAGAAGAGCTTCATATTCAGCAAGACAGAGGAGTGGTGTGACTGCAAGTCCTGCTGGAGACAGAGCTGCAGGAAATTTGCCTTGGCAGCCAACGCAGTGAGTCACGGACTCATGGAATGATTTAGGTTGGAAAAGAAGACAACAACAACAAAACAAAGCCTTCACTTGCAGCTAGGTCTGAACAACAGCATATGGATTTGTTCAGTTGAAATAAACATGTTTTTCCCTTGTTTGGAAGTAGAAAAAAAAAGGGAAAGCAATCAGTAACCTCAGTCCAAAGCAGTCACAAAGCCTAGGGCTCTTTCGCTAACCACCAGAAATGCAAGGCATGCCCTAAAATTCAATTAACATTGAATTCTCAAAAAAGCTACAGAGTAAGTTTTTAGGGATTTTTTTCACTTTCTAGTTTTAAAGCTGCTAAATGTCGAACTTTTAAGCTTTTATTTTGTTTTATTTTGAACAAGCACCCCTGTGAGCATGAGTCTGCCAAACAGCCCTAGCAAAGAGGACTCAAGATAAAGTCTTCTCCTAGCATAGACAGCTGAATAATCAGGTATTGGTCCTGATTTTACAAACACAAAAGGAAAAGGAAATGCAGAAAGCAAGAGATGTGGCTATTCCATCTCCTGGCAGTGTGGGGTGGAAGAAAATGATTGATTCCCCATCACCACCAGCTATAAATTTGCCACTCCAAAGCAGATTGCCCCAGCCATGGAATGCTTTACCCACAAGCCTGCCTGGTGTTTCAGCTGTTGCTGTTCTTGATGCAGTTATAAACTACTGCAAATGGACTAAACAAGTACAGAAAAGAAAAGGGGGAAAAAATGTAGCAGGTTGTGAGTTTGGCAGTTAGAGAACTCACAAGGACTTTGAAAATCTCAGGCTCGACTCCCTGCTCCGGATAATATTTATTTATAAATCACAAACTGGCTCCAGTGGAAAGCCTGAAAGACTCTTGAGAAAGACCCTTCCCTGACCTGGAAGGAGTTCTTAGAGTCACTCACAGTCCAAGCAAGTCTCTCCCTGTTTGTGTTGGGTGTTTCTTTCCACAGAGAAACAGGAAATGCTCCAGATGCTCTGCAGACCCCACCACGTGGATCAGGAGCTGTCCCTGACATGTACATCCAGGAGAAGGAGGTGTGGGGTATCAGCAAAGTCCCCTGTGTGTGCACACACATGATGTTCCCGTGGCAGAGCTGCTGCAGCTTCTGCCCCTCCCCTGCTGGGACAGGGCAGGACACCCTCTGTGGACGTGGGATTTGCAGTTCATTAAGGGAGGGAGGAACAGAGGTCTAGAGTTGGTGAGCAGCAAGGCCCAAGGTTTCATGCAGAAAGACAAGAAACAAGTTTTTCAAATTACTATGAATCCATGAATTGGAGTGGGCTAAAATTATTCTTATGACTTGGGTAACTGTAGCCAGTCCAGCTCAGTCAGGTTTGAATGAGCCTTTCTTATTAAACACAGAGATCAGTGATATTAAATAATGGAAAACCTGTGCGCTAGCATGCAGGGAATGGAACTGGGTCAAGCTGGTTGATCACCAGTCTCAGCCTAAAAGAGTGAAAACAATAGCAGAGCTCCAGAGACCTGCAGCTCCCTCCCTGAAATGCTCACTCAGTCCCTTTCCCAAGCCATTCCTTTTTCTTTTCTCTCTCTCATCTCTTTCTTTTTCTTTTTTTTTCTTTCCTTAATACAGAATGTGATTCTGCTGCCAATTAATCAGTTTTGGTTACAGTAGTTCAGTGTTTATATCAGTGTCTGAAGGGAAAACTTGCACAAGTCCTACCTGGATTTTTGCTTACTGACCCTTTCAGTACAAAAGTAATTCTGAAAATGCAGCTGAATGGGGAAGACATACAAGAATTCCAGGCTTTGGGTCCCTAAGGTTGTCTCTTTGTGAGCTTTATTTAAATTCCTACTCTCCACTTTCTCTCTGAGCTTACCAGCAGCAACATTGTAAACTTCAGCATTTTATTTTGCCAGTCAGTCAACAACATGGAGCCAACAAAACCTGCAAGCTCTTTAAAAAGCTTTTCTCATCTGAGTTGTGGCAGTCTCTGGGGCAGGATCTCGCCCGAGATCACAGAAATGCTGATGGTGAGCTTGCAAGCTTGTACCCCTTGACATGGTTTCAAGGACTGCTTGACAGCATGGCAGGAACACGGCTGAGGCCATCTGAGCATTCCCAAACAAACCCTCCCCTTCCCTATCAGTGCAAGTTTGGAGAGCTCCCCTAGCAACCAGCCCTGCACTTGCATCCCTAATTGCTTCTGGCCAGGACGAGGAACGGTGTTCCAAGGAACTGTGGACACACAGGAGGGAGCAGCACCTCGGCTTGGTGACACCCAGCTCGACCAGGAGCTGAGCAGTTCTGCCAGCTGGAGCGCAGAATTGGCTCAGCTCACAAAATAATCCCTCCTGGTAAGGTCAGGCTGTGTGTGTGATGGTGTTTGGAGGAGGTTGTTGTACCCCCTCAAATGATGACAAACCAGCCAAAGCACCTCCTGCACTTGCCACCACCCCTTGCCTTACCTGGCTCAGCTGTGGTGATCCTCCTTGGAGTGAGGGTTTTCTCCAAACCCGCTGAAGCTGTAATTAACCTTTCGGTTGTCTTCCATGAATGTGAGGCTCAGTCCTTCCCCGAGCTCCGTGGGAAGGCAGAGCCACTACGCTAAAGCACCTGGAGCGGGCGAATCCCTTCCCAGCTCGCTGGGATCACTGGAATGCTGCAACGACCTACGGCCCACAGCCTTCTTGAGTGTGCTGGGACTAACCCGGAGCTGCTGTGCCGGGCTGGGTTTTACCAAGCTCAGATTAAAAACCTGAGGCTCCCGCGAGCGCCGGGGCGAAGTTCAACGCAAAGCAATGTCCTGTTGTGGTGCCGGAATGCGCTGCTCGTCTGAGGTGCTGCCGACGTCCGGAATGAGGATAGTTCCCAGCATTTCAGAGGTGGCCTTGGCTGAGATTAGCAAGCCTGACTTAATAAAGCACTGCAATAATTTCACGTCCACTGGGAAGGAGAAAAATATTCAAATGAAAAAGGACAAAACCAGCAGGGAAAGAAAATTTATTTCCAAGCATCTACGAGAGTGCTACAAACAGTAGAGACTAAAACTCAAAACATTTGAAACTATTGAAAAAGGTAGTTGACAATGTCCTTCTTAAAAATTAAACATAAAAATGTAGAAAATGCTGTTATTAATTCTAAAACTCGCTCAAAAGTGAAATAAACCCAGATAGCATCAATGAGGATGGAGTCCTACAAATTACTTTTTTTTACTTTATTTCAATTTGTTAATTTGTAAAGTGATACTCATTTCTTGTCTTTTTTTTTTTTTTAATGTTTATTTAAATTTATAATGGAGAAATGTGCAAATCTAGCAAAATATTCTTTGGATTATAAACAGAGAAAAATCAACAACCAAAGAAATTTGAACCAAGTTAATAATAAACTATAGAATTATATAGAATGCATACAGCTATAATAAAGTGAAATATTACAATAAACATTGTAGAGCAAATCTGCTGATTTAGCAAACTCTGCCTTATAAAACATAGGGATATAATGGGACAAGTGAATATATTAGGGATATAGAGCTGAAACATCAGTCATCATTTTAAGGAGTTAAATTTTAATCTAACTACATATATGGAGGGTCTTCAGAAAAGCAACACACCAACAAATCAGATTTCCTCTCAGATCGAGCAGTTTGGTACCTGACTGCAAATGAAGGACAAGGTCTGTAAAACGGATGTAGGAAAATGTAGATGATTTGTATTTATTTATTGCCTCTTCCCATACTGCAGCTGCTGATCTCTGACCCTACACAGCCAACTATATTAAATTCAGCAGAGGTACAGCTGTACACAGATGCAGAAAATGTTGATGTGCAGAACATATCCCAATCCCTTGCTCCTTCTGAACTAATATTAAAAAAAAAGTTATAGATCCCTTTTTGGATTAAAAACATACATTACAAGGAACAACTCTGAAAGCACTCTGTATTTCTGTCGTCACAAATTAAAATGTCTCCCTATCCGCAGACGATGCTATTCTACTGGAAATTAAAAAATAAAAAATAAAAAATAAAAAATAAAAAATAAAAAAAAATTTAAAAAAAGCAAATAAAAGAAAAATAAAAAGAAAAACAGGAATTAAGTGCCGGAATCTTAATTACTACTCAGGTAAGGTAATTGTCAGGTAGAACAGTCCTTAGGGAAGTCACAGCTAAACTGGGTCAGATTTCAGTCTCTAGAACCCGCAGAAGCTCAGCACAGATACAGAAACTCACAAGCCTGGAGTAAAGTGTAAGTACAGAGTACTCCCGTCCACTCACAAAGTCACTCCTGAAACCTCGGGAATCTCTAATATATAAGATAAATGCATATTACATGGGAAATACTGAAAAGTATTACACTTAATTTAATCCAGGAAACACAGTAGGACTATATGACGGTCCTTACTGTGTTCTGGGAGCAGCCACAAGCTGTAGATAGAGAGGGTACAAAATGTTCACCAGACGTTACATTTGTTTTAATCTAAAAAACATTTGTAAAATGTACTTGATTTTTAAATAATCACTTAACAAGGCAACAAACCAACTACAAACACATAATAAATAAGGCTATTAAAAGGTCACAATTGTAGTAAATTAGTCAGAACTATAAATGGGACATTAGAAACACTATGTTTTTCCTTATATGCTTAATAACCAGAACAAGAATTAAAAAAGAATCAGTTTATTTCAAAGTCTGCTTCTTATATTGAAGCACATATTAAAGCAACAGTACAATGTTCATAAAATATAAGTGTGATGCCGTAACATTTCTTACATGTCAGAATACTGATATTTGTATGTATACTAAAATAAGAATTTTAAAATTGTACAAATAGATACATTAAAAATGACATAGAAATAGGGCGCCTCCCACTGCAACAAGACAGAGTTTTTATATCTGGCACGTATTAGTTCAAGATGAAAGTATAAGCAAAAAGATTTACAAGAATCAGCAGTAACAAGTTTGATGCTCAAGAGACATAATAATTGTACATTGTACTGTACATACATCATATGGGTTTAAGCTGGCTGAATATTATATATTTCAAGTTTAAAAATGCACTACCATATAGAGTGTCCATAGTTTAAGGCGAAATTACAGCTCAGAACTGTTATCTTTTCTAATTTGTGGAAGCTTCTTTGACATAAAAGATTTAGATGTTCGTAACACACAAAAGATTTCCCTTATTTGTAGGTTCGCTTTTAGCATTTTCCTTCATTTAAATATTTCGCATTTCTAAAGTGGGTTTTTTCCTTTAGTGAAGCTGGCAGCCAACTTCCAGATTTGCCTTTTGTAGGAAAAGGTACTTCACAGTATTTACCACTTTCACGTCCTTTTTTATCAAAGGAATCCTCTCTGTCAAACTTAAATGTTTAAATGAGATTTTTCTTGATTTTTAAAAAAATACCTGCTTACATTTCCTCTGGATTCTTCAGAACTTCGGACACAGTTCTTAAGGCCAAATCTTAAACTTTATTGTTAAGAATCATCATCGAAAGTGTCTTTGGAGCCATACAAGTCTGCAAGTTTCTTAAATCGAGGTCCCCAATTTTGTAGATAGTCGTAGTCCAAGTCAGAATCTGTTGTCGCTGACTCCAAGGAGCTGAGGGACCCAGCCACTGAGCCTCTGCCCTCGTAGCCATAGATCTGGATGGAGTCATAGGGAGGGGCAGTGGGGTCATTGTCAGCCTCCTGTATCCTGCTGTTGATGAAATCATCAACGTCCACGCTGTTGGGCGCGGGCCGCAGCCCCGGCCTGGGCAGGTACTGGTACTCGGGTTTGATGTCCTTGCGGGGGATGAAGCCGTTGATGCCGTCGGGGTTCTGCAGGGTGGCGATGTCAAAAGCCTCCGTGTCCTCCTCGCCTCCGCCCTCGTCGTCGTACGTGATGATGTTCTCCCGGACATCCTCTTCTTCAAAAACGATCAGGGGTTCTTTCTTCTGCCTCTTCAGGGTTACAAACAGCACGACAATGACTGCGGAAAACAAAAACACGAGTTAAAAGTCTTTGCACTGTCAAAGAGCAGCCCCTTTGTAAATAACTGCTGCATCACTGAGCCCTCAGCTTTTGTGCTGGATTGGTGCAAACTTCTGCATTTTTAGTGCTCCTTGCTAGGTAAAAGCGGCGATGTTTGTACACAGAACTGAACATGCTGATCTGAGGCTCTCCGTCCGGGCTGCATGCCACGGCTCTTACTAATTGCTCATTACTGCAACACTAATTCAAGGGAAGTGTTTGTGGGGCCCCCAGTGCTGCACAAACACTGTGACACTGCCTTTGAGCAGCCCAAGCACATGAATATCTGCAACAAAACAAAAATGAATCTTTATCCTCTCCTGTATGCCCAAAACTTAACTCAAATTCCAAGTGTCATTTCCATTAATATGGAACTTTTTTAAGCAGCACCTCCAAACACATATTTGTTTTTGTGTTCTCAATTCAAATTTCTATAAAATAAAGTATGTAAGAAAAAAACACTATCAATTACTATGGGGAAGTTAGAAAATATTGTATATTTTTTTTTTTTTTTTCAAATCATCAGGAAACACTTTGCAGCACTTTCTTAAAAGCAGGTTTTCCAAGCCACTCATCTGTCTTCAACACAAGATGGGTTTGAGGGAAATAGCTGGCAGAGGCCATTAATCCTGGCTGACCTCAATAAGGAACTTGTCATCCAGGGAAGATCACAAAACTTAGAACTGTATGTCACGACCTCCTTTAAGCAGTGTCCCTGATTAACTGGCATTAGGCCACAAGAGGACATTCTCCAAGCACATCTGCACAAATTCACTGGTGTTTGCTACTGAAGATATCACAGAAGCCCAGCATGGTTTAGGATGGAAGAGACCATAAAGCTCACCTCATCCCACCCCTGCCATGGGCAGCGACACCTCCCACTGTCCCAGGCTGCTCCAAGCCCCAGTGTCCACCCTGGCCTTGGGCACTGCCAGGGATCCAGGGGCAGCCACAGCTTCTCTGGGCACCCTGTGCCAGGGCCTCCCCACCCTCCCAGGGAAGAATTCCTTCCCAATATCCCATCTAAGCCTGCCCTCTGTCACCTTGAAGCCACTCCCCTTTGTCCTGTCTCTCCAGGCCCTTATAAATTGTGTCTCTCCATCTGTCCTGTGGGGTCCCTTCAGGCCCCACAAGGCCACAGTCAGGTCACCCCAAAGCCTCTCACAGCCAGCCAGATCAGTACCCCCCACAAAAATAAAAGCTAAAAAAAATTAAGATTCATTTCTCCACCTTGGAGCTGAGGGCAGGATTACTTTTTTAACACAAGTACAGCCAAGCACTAAGGAAAGAACTCTTTTTCACCTAACAAAATGACAATGCAGGCCAGGATGGCGATGAGGGCGCCGGTGCTGAGCCCCGCGTTGAGGACGTAGGCCTCGGCATTGCAGGAGAGCAGGGAGCCGCCGCTGTCGCAGCCGCACACGCGGATGGTCAGCGTGTTGGTGCTGCTCAGCGGGGGCACGCCGCCGTCACTGATCACGATGGGGAGAAGGTACAAATCCTGCTTTTGGCGGCTGAACCCTTCCCGTCTGACCAGCACACTCGCCGTGTTATCTGGTTGAAGAAGAGAGAGAATCATCATTAATTTTTCCACAAAGTCGTCCTCTTAGCTAATGTTGAAAAAGAAATTATCTCGCTGCAATGGCTCTCAATTTTCAGGGGCTTCAGTGTTATTTCTACAATAAACCGGTACAAAGTGTCACCTTTCTAATGACCCAAGAGCAATTACAGGATTGTATTTAATTCATACAGCACCACACTCAGTTTTAATTCTTTAATTAACACAAGGAACACAGATAATCTCTGTCTTAAAGTACCTTCTAGTACCTGTAACTTTCTGAGAAAGTCACAATATTTTTTCAGCTACTCAAAATGGCTGGACCTTCTTACTGCTGTTTGAGCTGCTTTTAGTGTCTCTCCAGAATCAAAGCTTTCAGTGGAGGGGTAAAACCCATATCTCCCTTATGTGTTCTTGGAGTCTCATCTAAAAGCATGGTAGACAGAGATCTGTCCCAAAATGGGCTGTGATAATGAGACTCCCACCAAAACAAAAGCCAGTATTTGCTGTGTATGAGCAAATTTGAACATCGTTGTTTCAGTAAGAAACACTAAAGAAAACTGTTTCATCAGAATCTGGTTTTCACCCAAGCTTCCAAAGCCAGAACTCAAAGAGCTTGATCATACATGTACAGTGTGTCTGGGCACATTTTGAATTACATGGAGGTGAGGAAGAGTTAAATCACGGAACCAAAAATACCCCGAGTTGGAAGGGACCCACAGGGATCTGTGAGTCCCACTCCTGGCAGTATTTCTGTAACTCTATTCCCATTGTCCTCATGAGACATGCCCTGCCATGGTTCTCCTGGTGCAGGGGGCAGAAAACAAGCTTCCATCTCAGCACGGGGCATGTTGGGTGGTCCTGCACACCTCCTGTGGCTAAAGCCTTGGAAAGGGGACTGTGTGAAGTGACACCCTGGGCTGAGGCAGCCCATGCTTCCTGCCCCCAGGGGCACACCAACAGGGTTCTCTTGTTGTGCTCCTCCTCTCTCAGCTCAGCCAGAACCAAAGTTTATAACAGCTGTAAACATCCCAAAGTAAATGAAGTGAAGCAATCATATCCGTGGTTTTCAGACCTTCAAAAGCCAGTTTATATTGAAGATTTATTCCACACCACCTTTCCTGGCTTGCCATGTTCTTTATTTTTCACTATATAATGGAAAGGGGAAAAAAAAAGAGCAATTCTTGTATCTACTGAGGGAGGGCTGTTCACCTCCGAAGGTACCCACTTTACTGCTGCCTCAGGGTACTGCAGATTAATCATTTGCCTCTTGAAGAGTCAGCATAAATCCCAGAATTTAATAATGCAAACCATAAAACCTCTCCTAATGATCTAATCACTGCGATTTCCATGGAAATCTGTGAATAAATTATACCCAAAGAGAAGCGTTCTCGCCGTGCAATAACCACCCTTGCAGGCAGTGCCCCTGATGTAGGACAAGGTCTGAAACTGCCCCCAAATTTGGTCAATCTATGGGATGAGGAGGATGTTTGCACCTCTTATGACTCTCCCAGTAACTTCTGCAGGTCACACCAGAAAGGATGAATATTTTAGGTAGGAGCTGTTTGTTGCACACCAAATGCATCCATCGCCCATATCTACCCCTGTCCTGCCAGGCCACACCCCTGATGCCCTGAGTGGCCACCTGGGCATGACGCAATTGTTTCTTTTTGGTGCTGAAGTCTCAGAAAAACAACTGGGTAGAAGGCAGCTTGTTAACTTCTCCTTTACATTATGTCACATTTGCTGAGGACAGAGACTCTGATAAAGATCTGATTGTTTATTACTTGTGGCTCTTGGAGGTGCCCTTTGTTTCTCTCAGAGTCCCTCTCATCTCCTGAATGCTTACATGCTCCATCTAAACTTTGAGGCACAGTTTTTGACAGGACCTTGGTGATGTCAATGTCTGTGTGACAGGTGCCTTATTTTAGGATTTTTAATGGGCTCGTAACAATTTGGTACAAATAGAAATACAGCATCTAATATCTATTAACCTATCAACTAACTTGAACTAATATATTGATCCAGAATAAAACTGTTCACAGAGTCCTCTAAAATGTGCTTAATAATTCATTTCCTCAATGGGAGAACCAAGATCTGTTCCATTAAATGAAAAATCACAATAGGGCAGATTATTCCTGTGGCAAAAAATATGAACATTAACTGGGGGCTGAGCTACAGCTGCCTTGAGGCTGCAAAGGCACAGTGGAAGGAATGGCAATACCATATATTAATACATTTAGTCTTTGGCTATGCATTTTTTAATCATATATTTTATTTTTCTTGCCTTTTGTCAGTTGAAATAGTATTCCTAATTAGAAATAAGAAAAGGATGGCAAATTATTCAGCTATTATACAGACTAGCCTGGTCCACTGCAGTCACTTACACTAAACAAAGCTGATTCTGATCCAATGGCTGATTTATCTGTTTTAATGGGAAGTGATTTTTAGTTTAACATAAATTTTTTAAAAGAAAAATCCAATCAACATGACTGGCTAAAGTTTAAAAAGGACTACAATATATCAAACCTAAAAGGTCATTTTTTAAACTTTTCCTTTTACTATTTATGTTCACTTCTCGCATTTAGAAGAAACATAATATCCATAAGAGGAAAAAACCCCTCTTTTACCTAGAAAAAAGATAACATATAATCCTAGCTAATATTCTCATCTTTGCTTTTTTATTATTTTCAAGGCCCAGGAGTAGAACTATAATCCTGGTAAAATGGCATTTTTTTAAGCCAACAGAAGTTAAATGTCAATACCAGCTTAAAACTATTACTTAACACATATGGGAACTACTTGACTGTCAGTCCTAATGAACACAATGGGGGTTAACACAAGAAGGAAAAGAACAGTCATCTCAAGGCCATTCCCAAAATTTCACATTTTTCCAGCTATTATTGCCTTGGTTATCCAATATCCAAAGGTGTTGCAAGTGAAGATTCCCTGGTCTCTCCATAAAACCTTCACAATTAGAAGTTAAAATTGCATTATCTCTTGGTGATCCTTTTACTGATCTCCCTGACCTTTGGTTTTTGTCTTTTTCTCTGGTGATCTTGTTGATGATTTCTAATTTTTCCTGTGTGCATAGGCAAAGGTAGCTTAGTTTTTGGGGGCTTGTTAACGCATAGATTGTGTAAGGAGGATCCTAGATTACAGGAGCTGACTGTGGTGAGAACTTTATCACCTGTTTCAGGTGGGAGTGCTGATTCAGCCAGAAAACTAAACAATTTCAGGGGTCCTGCTGTCTAAAATCCTTACCAGGAGTGGCAATTGCTGTGGATAATCCATGGCAAAATCCTGGGACTTTACTGTTCGTGTGTTTCAAAATTTTCTCGTTGAAAAAGTGTGAAGCACATGTTTGAGTTTAAAAAGCAGACTTTAGCCACTGATTTTCAGGGCTCACAAATTTAATTTCAGGCTCTGTGAAGCTCTGTCTTGTGAATTTGGGATTGCAGCCCTTCCAGCAATGCCAGGCTGAGGCAGCCCAAGGAAAGGGCATCTCAGCGCAGGGCCCAGCAGGACTGAAAGCAGGAAATCCATTTACTCAAAATCTGCCTCTCTGCTGTGCAGTGCCACGAGCCTCTGCTGCTCTTTTGAAGGCCTGACTTCAGTGGGAGCAGAATTGAGCAGAGCCCGGGCAGACAGAGCTGTTTATTTATGAGCTATAATATAAGGAAACAGTGCAAAAGTAATTCCGTGTTTTATCCCAGGGTGGGCTAAGCCATTATCTCATGTTTTCTATGGGAGATGGGCTCAGCTGAAGGCTTGCTAGCACAGTGGGCTATTAATAGGATGTAGAACGTGATTATGCTTTTTTGGATTACTGCAATATGTGATTACTTTCAGGAGTTGGTAAAAAGAAACTCTATTAAATGATAATTATGGGACTGTGTTCACTTCAAAGTTCTGTAATAGGCCCAAACACTGAAGTTTTCATTAACTGTTCTCCACAGTTAATAAAGCCATTTTTCTTTGAAAGTAGCAATTCCCTCTGAAAGCTGTGGCATGGCTTACAGAATACTCAGACTTACAACTGAAAAAAACCAACTTTGAATGACCATGTACATTATTTGACTTGCAAATGGTAAAACACTCTCCCTGAGAAGTTGTTTTGTACGGAAGTACACAGAATTTTAACTTTTTCACTTTGCTCCACTATAACTTACTTAAAAACACCCCACAGCAATAGGTAAATTAACAACATAGTTGCACCAAGGATTGAACAAAATGAGGGAAAGAAGGGATGCAAATAGATGAATTTCCTCACACTATTTATGTCCCAAAAAGAAAGTTATATATGGGAAGATTCAATCCCTTAATACTGTCTTCTTGAAATAACCTTTTGCAGTATTGTCAGGTAGAAGCACTACATTAAACTGACATCGTAATTTCAACTACAAAACATTTTTATCTGGGTTAATTTTGTCAGTAATGAATTTGCTGCATATGGAAATGAAGGATTAGTGGGACTGGCTGGAGTCAGGAACCATAATAGCACTCAGAGCATCTCCACTCTGACCTACACTTCCTCTGCTAGATTATAAAATCTGATCTATTTTCAGTTTGATGTTGTGACCATAAAATATATTTTATAGAGAAACTTGGCCTCTGGGTCTCAAGCAAAGAATACATTCTTATTTACTCCTCTCTAAAAATATACCCATGAATTTTTCAAAACTTGTGTTTTACTACTTTAAAGAGAATAAATATGTGCCCTGCACTGGCTCCTTTATGAATTGTTTATGTATGTACAAGTGTCAAGCACTAGGCAACAGCATTACTTTGATCAATCAGGAATAACAGAGGTTTTGTTTGGGAGCTCTGATGATAATTACCCTCCCCTCAGATGTGGAGAGAGACATAAAGTGTGCCCCAACAGAACAGTTTTTACTGAAATCATGTATCTAGATTGTCCTGCCTTTTGTACTTCTGGCACTCTTGGATTCATTATTTAAAGCAGTTCAACTGAGTTTTACTTTTCAGAAAACAGTCAAGTTTCCTTCAAACATTAAAGCTTGCTAATCAAAACCAATTCCTTAGAAGCTGAAACAACTTTTGTCCTTTGCAGGGAAATAAAAAATGAACATTTAATCAGAATATAATGAAATAAATTGAATAAATATGTATAATGGCCCAACCTGTCTTTTTTTGTTTGTTTACCCACCTCCTCTGGCTCCCTCAGCCTCTGGCAAGTTCAGGTCACTGATGTTATTATGTTGTGATCAATTGAATTTTGACACTCACTCAGGCCTGAGATTTTTTGCTTACAAATTTCCTACATCTCGCCATCAATCTGAATGCAAAGCTCTCCTCTGTTTCATGAACAGTAAACTAGCAAAGGGATCAGGATATCCAGATCCTGAGATACCCAATCCAGGTATGTTCCACAACACAAATCCCCGTTTCGTTTCCTGCACCAGGCAGTGACTGGATTCCATTGGGAATCTAGCCCATGTCTCTTGTGATCCATAATTTACAAAAGCTGGCAAGCACAGTGGTGAACAAATACAAGCAGCCTAACAATTTATGCTGTCTCAGCTAATTTTAGGTTTCTCTGAATCAAGGAGATCTGCCAATTCCATTTAATGAGTGTTTGGCAGTGGTTTTATCCTCTTCCTGGGAGATGAAATGGCAGGGGATTCTTCCTGTTGGGTATTATTATGTAATTTAAAATCTGCATTCAAGAAGATTCAAGTGAGTTAACAAACAATCACACTTTCCCAAGAACATCCTTGCATCTCAGCTGTATGTTTTTGCCTTCCTCCCCTAAATCTTGGAGAAAGACACTCTGCCAAATTAATGGCAGTGCTCTTGCATGACATTACATTGGCCATTAGTTCTACTTTGTCATTTCTTTGGATTCAGGTAGAGTGGGAATCTTCACACAAACCTCTGTTGTCTCTGAGTGTAAAATTTGGATTATGAATAATTTCAGGTGGTAAACTGAAGATAAATCTTGGTCCGTTGGCCGAGTCATCCTTGTCATCAGCGCTAATTGTAATAAATTGCTGTAAAAGAAAAGCACTCAGTAAACAAACAGCTCCTTCTCTGGGAACATCACATACAGACAGCATTCTGAGACAGCCCTTGAATGTAAAGAATTGTAAAATAGCAGAACTCCCCTCAAATACGAATATATGCAATTACAAACACAGAGCAGGCTCCAAACTACAACAGGCAATCTTTATTTGCTGTGCATTTAACCACCCTAGAATTACAGCTGTAAAAGCACACACCTTCTGCAGCCTTATATACAAATATGTGCTAATGAGAACCCAGCAGAATAAATAAAAGTCTGCAGAAAACTCAGCAGCTGAGAAAGTTCTTTTCAAACAGCTGCACTAACTGCAAAGGCACAAGTCATGTGCAGAGCTGTATTTCTGTGTGATTCTAACCCCTCTTCCTCACAGACTGCCAGGAATGAATCTGTTGGCTAAACTCTCCAAGCACTGCACAGGGATTCTTCCCATAAGACACTGAGTATTTCTGTAATATCCAAACCAGTCTCACAAGTGGGAAGGCTGCCCCAGCCAGCTCCACTGCCCCTGTGGTGTTGGGCACTCCCAGCCAACACCAGTTCCACACAGGGCACAAAGCACTGGATAACTGCTGATAGCAGGTCAGAAATAAAGTGCCTTCCTGGGTGCTCGAGGCTTTCTGGCCAAAACCTCAAAACAAATGTTCATTTACTAGCCCTCATTAAAGCTGACAGGACAAAACTGGGCTAACACCCTGGGGGAAGAGACGTGTGCAGGGAGGGTGGGGGAAACAGGGATGGTGGTGGGAACAGGGAGGGTGGTGGTGGAACAGGGAAGGTGTGAACAGAGGAAGATGATGGGGACAGGGAAAGCAGTGGCCAGGGAGGTGGTGGGCAGAGAAGGATGGTGG
>VZTE01000466.1:11438-23925 GCA_013397775.1 Eulacestoma nigropectus
GTGTGCCCCCCCCCGGGGGGGGGGGGGGGGGGGGGCACTCTCCCACCCCCATTCCCACCCCATCCGCAGATCAAAGGCCTGGAATGGCTCGTGTCCCTGTACAACAACAACCTCAACGGGATCCTGGCGGACGAGATGGGATTGGGGAAAACCATCCAGACCATCGCCCTCATCACGTACCTCATGGAGCATAAGCGGATCAACGGCCCCTTCCTCATCATCGTCCCGCTCTCGTGAGTGCCGGAGCGCCTGGAAAACCCCACCCGGCTGCCACTCCAGCCCCACATTCCCAGATTCCCGCCCTTTCCGTGTCTTTCCCCCAGGACTTTGTCCAACTGGGCCTATGAGTTCGACAAATGGGCTCCTTCTGTGGTCAAGGTCTCCTACAAGGTAAGTGCCACGTTCGTTGGATTCCAGCTTTCCTTTTCCTCTTCCCGCTCTGTTACCATTATCCCGAGGAAGCCGCGCTGCATCCCAGATCCAAATCCGTGAAAATCCATGAAATCCCATTTTCGGTTGTTCCTCAGCAGCAGGAACCCCCAAGCCTCCTCACTTTGCTGTTCCCTGTGGATACCAGCCCCCCCCACCCCTTCTCCTGGGAATTCCCTTCTGGCCTGACATTACTGTTTGGAATTCTCCCTCCAGGGCTCTCCGGCGGCACGACGCGCCTTCGTCCCGCAGCTCCGGAGCGGAAAATTCAACGTCTTGCTTACAACGTATGAGTACATCATCAAGGACAAGCACATCCTGGCCAAGGTGAGGCCGGGAAGCACTGGACTCGGAGGTTTTCCCGATCTGACCGTGCTCACGGATGCTGCAAATAGGAAAATCCTTGTCTATTTTATTCCCAAATCCTGGTATTTTATTCCCTGGAGCCTCCGCAGGAGCTGCTCCCCCTTGGCGGCCAAAGCTGAGGTGGAATTCCTGCTCCCAATTTTTGGCAACGTATCCCATGATCCAGTGGATATGTGGTTCCCTTTTCATGAAAAATTCCCTGGATGATTAACATTGGTTGGATCCCTACAAGACCCTCGTTGCCAAGGGGTTCAGATCCATGGTCACGGGGGGAGGATAAGTGGGATGGAGCAGCTGTGCGGATGGAAAAACACTCAGATAATGCTCCAAATCCCAAGTTTTGGGATTGAGGGATTAGGGCCTCCTCCTCAGTGGAGCTGGGATCCGCCGTCCTGGTGTGAATCACCTGGATTCCCATCCCGGCGTGGATCTCTCCTGGTGTGGGGGGGACACTCCCGGCATATTCCGCTCTCAGAGCCTTTTTGAGCTGCTCCCGCATCACCGAGCCATCACGGGCTACTGCGGGCACATCCTCACCCCCCGGTTCCCACCATCCCTGCCCTTCCCGCTCCCACAGATCCGCTGGAAGTACATGATCGTGGACGAGGGGCACCGGATGAAGAACCACCACTGCAAACTGACGCAGGTGCTGAACACCCACTACGTGGCCCCGCGGCGGCTGCTCCTCACCGGGACCCCGCTCCAGAACAAGCTCCCGGAGCTCTGGGCCCTCCTCAACTTCCTGCTCCCGACCATCTTCAAGAGCTGCAGCACCTTTGAGCAGTGGTTCAACGCGCCCTTCGCCATGACCGGGGAGAAGGTGCGAGAAAGGGGCAATGCGGGAGCGGGTGGGGGCTACCGGCGGTAGGGATGGGCTTGGGGTCAACGTTAATGAGTAGGGAAGAGCTGGAAGCATCCCTGGAGCTCTGGGATGTGGATCAGTGCCTTTAATGGATCTGGAGAAACTGGAAGTGGCTCTGGAACTGTGAGATGTGGTGTCATCATTCATGGCTCCAGAGGGGTTGGAAGTGTCCCTGGAGCTGTGGGATGTGGCTTCGTGTCGCCATTGAGGGCCCTGTTCCCTTCTGGTGACAATTGCCATTTTCTGGTGACAATTCCCGTTCCTGGTGACAATTCCCTTCCCTGGCCAGGTGGACCTGAACGAGGAGGAGACGATCCTCATTATCCGCCGCCTGCACAAGGTGCTCCGGCCCTTCCTGCTCCGGCGCCTCAAGAAGGAGGTGGAAGCCCAGCTCCCGGAAAAGGTGACACCGGGGGTCCCCTCGCCCTTCCCCATCCCAGGATACGACCGGGGGGGTCCATCCTGCTCTTACCCATCCTGGGATGTGCACATGGAGCTTCATCCCACTCTGGAATCATTGCTGGGTTGGGTTGAACAGGTGGTTGGGTTGTTTCATCTGGGAACTGGGGGCTTGGGGAGTTCTCGGAGTGGGGTTTTGGGGCCCATCCCAATCTTCCTAGGCTACACCTGAGGGGTCTCCATGCTGTTCTTTCCCCATCCTGGAATGTGCAGGCAGAGTTTCATCTCACTCCACAGTCATTGCTGGGTTGGGTTGAGCAGGTGCTTGGGTTGTGATCCCTCTGGGAATTGGGGGTTTCCCAGAGCAGAAGGACCCCGTGTCAGGGGTTCCGAGGGGCTGGGCGTGACTCCCCATTGGGTTTTGGCAGGTCGAGTACGTGATCAAGTGCGACATGTCAGCGCTGCAGCGGGTCCTGTACCGGCACATGCAGGCCAAGGGTGTCCTCCTCACTGACGGCTCCGAGAAGGACAAGAAGGTCTGGATTTGGGAATCGGTGCTGGGAATGCTGAGCTGGGGTGGATTTATCTCCATTACGGGGTGGGCTGAGCTCGGGCCCCCAACATGTTTGGGTGATCCATGGAGGCTCCTCAAAGCCGTCAGCAGGTCCGCGAGGAGAATAAAGCCACAAAATAATTGGAAAGAGATGCTTTGATCCTAGCTAAAAGCTACAGGTGGGAAATTCCCTGTTTTCCAGCTCCATTCCCCCAAAATAGCCAAGTAGGAGCAGCCTTGCCTCAAGAGGACTTGGAGGTTTCTTAAAACCTTGAATTTATTTTAATGTCTCTGAGCCCCCTTTTCGGGGCTGTGAACTCCCAGTAGATGTTCCCAAGCATTCCTGGGAATGCTGGACTGGTGGATAAAGATGGAACCCAGCATTAATCTGGGTTTTTAACCTCCTGGATGGTTCCTGGCAGGGGAAAGGCGGCACGAAGACGCTGATGAACACGATCATGCAGCTGCGCAAGATCTGCAACCACCCCTACATGTTCCAGCACATCGAGGTGGGGCTGACGTGCAGAAATGGGGATAAATCCAGGGGGATGAACCCAAACAGGCATAAACCCAACAGGGTTAGACCCGGGAAAGCCAAGGATGAACCGAAAAAGGAGATAAACCCAACAAAAGCGGGGATAAACCCAGTGGGGATAAACCCAAACAGGGATAAACCAAAACAGAGCTAAAGCCAACGAGGTATTAACCAGATTGGAGCATCAGGCCCACCCACTTTCCATTGCGTTGTTTTTCACCGAAACTGATCCATTCCTCCACCAGTTTCCAGGGGGAGTTGGGGAGGGAGCAGGGCCTGGCTCTTTAGGGCAGCTCCAGATTTTTTGGGTCGGTTTCTGCTGGTTTCTGACACTATTTCTCCTCCCAATTTCAGGAATCCTTCTCGGAGCACTTGGGGTTCACGGGCGGGATCGTGCAGGGGTGAGTCAGGAATTTTGGGATTACCAGTGGAGAAATTTGTGAATTTACAAACTGAAACGGTTTCTAGGGGTGGAGGATGAACCACCCCCACCCCAGGGAGCCAGATGATCCCACCACGTTTTCGGCCTCAAATCCCAGTTTTCCTCTGATTGTGCCTGTTTTTATCCATCTCAGGCTGGATTTATACCGTGCCTCCGGGAAGTTTGAGCTCCTGGACCGGATCCTGCCCAAGCTCCGGGCCACCAACCACAAGGTGCTGCTCTTCTGCCAGATGACCTCCCTGATGACCATCATGGAGGACTACTTCGCTTACCGTGGCTTCAAATACCTCAGGCTGGATGGTGAGTTCCCCTGGGGGGGGTGGGGGGACAGTGAGTGCCCTGCTCAAAGCGGAGCTCAAGGTCAAGACATCAAGAAAGATCTCAAGATGTAAATAAATAAAGATAATTGGGCTGGATAGAAAGATATTGAGAAGTATCAAGATACGAAGATAAATCTCTAAGTAAAGATAGCAAAGTAGATGTGAAGATATCAAGATAAATCTCAATCTGTCAAAATAGCTATCAAGGGAGAAAGTGAGATAAGATACCAATAAAAATATAAAGATCGATGTCTTGATATCCAGATCATGTGATCAAGATCAAGACATTGATATTGAGACATTGATAGTGAGATTGATATCAAGGTTTATATCAAGATCAACATCAAAGACATCAAGATCGATATCAAGATCGATACCTTGATATGCAGATCACAAGATGTATATGGAGACAGTGATACTGAAATACCAATAGAGAGATCAGTATCAAGGTTTGTATCAAGATCAATGTTTCTATCAAGACTGATATCAAGATATCAGAGATTGATATCAATATTTTTTAAGTTTGATATCAAGATACTGAAGATTATATCAATATATCAAAGATCGATATCAAGTTATAGAAGACTGATCTCAAGATGTCAGATACCGATGTCAAGATTGATATTGAGGCGTCATGTCCTCATTGCCTGCTGCTGTCTTTCCCATTTATTTCAGCTGATCTCCTGATTAATCCTGGGATCCCGTCGGGTTGGGGGAGGGCCCTGGGGACTCCCATGTTACTAAAATAAATATGGATTAATAGGTTGGATTGCAGGGTTGAATTGGAACAGGCTGGGCTTTAAGGTTCCTTCCAACCCAAATCATTCCGTGATTCTAAAATAAACACGGATTAAGAATTGAATTCTGGGGTTTGAGCACAAAATGTGACCCTTGGCCCCCACGTATCCCTGATAACAGCCCCAAAATGGCCTCAGTGCTGCCATAATTCTGGCTGCTGTGATCCCGACTCCTGGGAGACCTCCTGCCCCACCCCGGAGCGGGATCCGCCCCTTTTTCCAATCTTTCTACCAAAATCCGACCCAAGCCCAACCTTTCACAGGACCCCCCTCCTTGGGGGGAAAGAGCTTCCCATTCCCAATGAAACCACCCTCCGGACCCCCCAGCGCCCCCGGCTCTGGTGCCGGGGGGCGGGAGTGATGCCCCTGTGGGATTCCAGGGACCACGAAGGCAGAGGACCGGGGGATGTTGCTGAAGACGTTCAATGAGCCAGGCTCCGAGTATTTCATCTTCCTGCTGAGCACGCGGGCCGGGGGGCTGGGCCTCAACCTCCAGTCGGCTGACACCGTCATCATCTTCGACAGCGACTGGAACCCGCACCAGGTACGACCGGGACCCACCCGCCTGGAGACCGGCCCCGAAATGGATCCATGGAATTGAAAATTGACCCAAAAATCAACTTAAAAATCGGCCCATTGATCCCAAAAACAACCCAAACCCCAATCCATTGTCCTGAAAATCAACCCAAAACCAACTGACCCAAAACCCCACCAGCCGACCCAAAACCAACTGACTGACCCAAAACCCAATGAATCGGCCCCAAAACCAACTGACCCAAAGAGGAGCCATGGGGTTGGAATTCCATCATTCTCCGAGACCCACCGGTGCTGTCCTGGAGAGCCACCCCCAGTGCTGCGGCTAGGTTTTCCCCGCACCCTCTGTCTCTGAAGGAAAGAGCAACCAATGATCCCAATCTGGAATTCCCGTAATCCTCTGGGATTGCTGGGGGCACATCCCGTGTCTTTGAGGATAAAAATGGGGTTTTTGGGACCTCTCTTCTAATGCTGCTCCTTCCCACAGGAATCCTGTTCCTGGGGTCCTGGTGATCCCGTTACCCAAATTCCCATAATCCATGAGGATCCCTGAACTCCTCATGGTGCATCCCACATCTCTCCCATGGTTTATTTGAGGTTAAAACCAGCTTTTTTGGCACCTCTTGGCCAATGTGGCCATTTCCTCCAGGACCTACATGGTCCCAACAATCCCGTTACCCAAATTCCATTAATCCTTAGGGATCTTTGAGACTCCTTGGGGTGCATCCCATGTTTTCCCCATTAAGGTTAAAAGTGGAGTTTGGCACCTCTTGGCCAACGCTGCCCCTTCCGACGGGACCTCCATAATCCCATTACTGAATCCCTGTGATCCTTGGGGGTCCCTGAGCTCCCTCAGGGCTCATCCCACATCTTCCCCGTGGATTTTGAGGACAAAAGTAGGATATTTGGCACCCGTCTTGCAACAGTTGCCCTGTCTCACAGGACTTACGTAGTCCTGGTGATCCCATTGCCGCATCCCCATCATCCTTGGGAATCTCTGCAGATTTTGAGGACAAAACCAGGGGTTTTGGGACCCTTTGGCCAACGTGGCCCTGTCCCACAGGACTTACATAGTCCTGGTGATCCCATTGTCACATCTCAGTCATCCTTGGGAATCCCTGAACGCACTCAGGCCTCATCCCACATCTCCCCCCATGGATTTTGAGGACAAAAGTGGGATTTTTGGGAGCCCAGTGCTATCACTGCCCCTTCCCCCAGGACCTGCAGGCCCAGGACCGGGCCCACCGCATCGGGCAGCAGAATGAGGTCCGCGTGCTCCGGCTCTGCACCGTCAACAGCGTGGAGGAGAAGATCCTGGCAGCTGCCAAGTACAAGCTCAATGTGGACCAGAAGGTGATCCAGGCCGGAATGTTTGACCAGAAATCCTCCAGCCATGAGCGCCGGGCGTTCCTTCAGGCCATCCTGGAACACGAGGAGCAGGATGAGGTGAGGGCCGGAGCGGAGTTCCCACGGGAATTCGGGGGTCAGGAGCCAGAGAGAAGAGAAGGAAAAAAAAAAAAAAAAACCAACAAACCAACCCCAGAGCAGGAGCATGGCGGCTTGTTTGGAATTTTTTGGGAGTAGCGTCGGGAACAAAGGCGCCGGATTGACAGCCCTGGAGACTGAATCCCTGTGTTTATCCACAGAGCAGACAGAGCGCGGGCAGTGGCAGCTTCCCCCACGCTGCCTCCTCCCTGTGCCTGGGCGCTGAGTCGGAGGAAGCACCTCTAAAGGTGAGCGGGGTCGTTCAGTCTCCACTGCCCATTCAATCCTCCCGCCAGCACTGCCCGGCACCGCCGCGCCACAGGCAGGGATCGGCCCGTGAGGAGCCCCAGCCGGTCAGGGAGGGACAGAACCCAGAAAGAAATGGGCTGGGAAGCGCAAGAAACGAGATTGAAATGGCTTGGAAGGGCCAAATGTGAGATTAAAATGGCGTAGAAATGGCCTGGAAGCACCAAAAGTGAGATTAAAATGGCCTGAAAATGCCAGAAATGAGATTTAAATGGCCTGAAACTGCCAAAAGTTAGGCCTGAAAATGGCAAAAATGAAATGATAACAGCCTGTAAAAGCCAAAAATTACTTAGAAAGTGCCAAAAATAAGATTAAAATGGCTTGAAAGTGCCAAAACTGAGGAAAAAACAGCCTGAAAACAGCCGAAAATGGGTTAAAACTGGCCTGAAAGTGCCAGAAGGGAGTGAAAATGAGGCCAAAAGTGCTAAAAATGAGTTAGAACCAGCCTGAAAACAGCCCAAAATGAGTTAACATCAGCCTGAAAGTGCCAAAGTGGAGAAAAAACAGCCTGAAAGTTCCAAAAATGAGTTAAAACCTGCCAGAAAGGGCCAGAAGTGAGTTAAAACTGGCTTGAAAATGCCAAAGGTGAGACAAACTGGCCCAAAACCAGGCAAAATGAGCTAAAGACAGCACAAAACCAGCCGTAAAATACTTTTAAATGGTCTGAGTAGAGCCAAAAATGAGAAGAAACTGCCTGAAAGCCAAAATGAGCTGAAAGCAAAAACAAATAAAAATGCCTGAAAATGAGAAAACTTTAAATTAAAGAAAATCACACTGAAAACCCCCCCAAATGAACTAAAAACCGCCTAAAACCACCCTGAAAACAGCAAAAAGCAAGTTGAAACCACTCAAAGATGAGGGAAAACAACACAGAAACATCGAAAAACCAGCTAAAAATGCCCCAAACTGAGCTAGAACCACCCTGAAATGAGCTGAAGTACCGAAAAGTGAGCAAATAGATACTAAAACACCCCAAAATGAGCAAAAACACAGGAACGGCCCAAAACCGAGCAAAACGCACTGAAACTGCCCAAAACCAAGCAAAAAAACCATTGAAACCACCCAAAAATGAGCAAAACGAGCCTGAAGTGCCCCAAAACGGGGTCAAACGACAGCGAAAGATCCAAAGGGGAGCGCAAGGCCCCCAAGCCCTGAGGAAGGTCCCCAATGCGTGGGGAGCGTCGGAGGGGTCTTGGGGTGGGCCGCGCCGGAGGCGCTAGGGGCAGCGGCTGAAGCCCTGGATTTGGGTTTTCCCAGGAGGAAGACGAGGTGCCCGATGACGAGACCGTGAATCAGATGATCGCCCGGCACGAGGAGGAGTTCGACCTGTTCATGGTGAGGAAGAGCAGGAGGGGGAGAGGGAGGAAGGGCAGGACGGGAGGAGGAGACAAGAGAGGAGGAAGGTCTCCCAAGGAAGAGGAGGAGCAAGGAGAGGAGGAGATGGGGAAGGGTCTCGAGGAGGGAGAAGGAGCAGGGGGAAGAGGAAGAGGAAGGAGAGGAGGAGAAGAGGAAAATCTCGCGAGGAGGAGGAGGGAGATCTTGCAAGGAGGAGGAAAAAGGGGGGAGGAAAAAGAGAGCAAGAGACAAGGAGGAGAGGAAGATCCCCCAAGGAAGAGGAGGAGAAGAGGAAGATTTTGTGAGGAAGAGGGCCTTGGAGTCTCCATGAGGAAGGAAGAAGAGAGGGAAGAAGAGAAGGGTGGGGAATTGAGGTGTCCATGAGCAGGAGGAGGGAGGAGAGGAAGAGGATGAAGGAGGGCAGGAGTTCAGGAGCTCCAGGAGGAGGAGGAGGCGTGGCCAAGAGTGTGGAAGAAGCCCTTTTCCCATCCGAAATTCCCACAGCCCAGGGAAGGGAGGGGGATGGAGAGCAAGAGCATGTCCCGGCACAGGAGCCTTACGGTGCCAGTGACATTCCCGATCTGGGGAACCCCTCGGGACCCTGTCCCAGTGTGCAGGGAGTGTCCCGGCCCAGCAATGCTGGACCTGGATGGAGGAGCAGGACAGGGGGAGGCCGGTGGCTCCCGGAACATCCCCAATTCCCAAAACTCTCCCAGTTCCCAAAGCACCCCCAATTCCTCAAACTTTTCAGTTCCCAAAACTCTCCCCGATGGTTCAGCTGTGCAGCCTGTGCTGGTCCCAGCATTCCTCTGGGAGTTCCCAAATCATTCCCAGTTCCCAAAACACCCCCAGCTCCCGGTGTGGCTCCTCTAGCTCCCAAGTCCCAGCTCACGGTGTGGTTCCTGCAGTTCCCAAATCTGCCCCAGTTCCCAAAACTCCTGCAGTTCCCAGAGTTGGTTCCTTCAACTCCTGAAACATTTTCAGTTCTTTAAAGTTCCTCCACTTCCCAAAGCAGCCTCTGGCTCTGAGTGTGGCTCCTCCATCCCATCCCACCTCAGATCCCCCCGAACCCCTCAAAATCCCCCTTTCGATCCATCCCTCATCCCTGTCTGATCCCCGGGACCCCTGCCCGGACCCCCCGGGACTGTTCCTGTTCCGGCAGCGCATGGACCTGGACCGGCGGCGGGAGGAGGCACGGAATCCCAAGCGGAAGCCGCGGCTGATGGAGGAGGACGAGCTCCCATCCTGGATCCTGAAGGACGACGCTGAGGTGGAGCGGCTCACCTGCGAGGAAGAGGAGGAGAAGATGTTTGGCCGCGGCTCCCGGCACCGCAAGGAAGTGGATTACAGTGATTCCCTCACGGAAAAACAATGGCTCAAGGTATTCCCAGAGTGGATCTGCCCGGAGGGCTGGGATCATGCCTGTGGGGGTTGGGAAAGGTCCACGGTCCTGGAAAATCTCCAGAGTCCCTGGGAAAACGGCCACAAGGCCCAGAAAAACACTCACAGGTCCCCAGAAAATGCCTACAAGTCCTAGGAAAAGGCCCACAGATCCCAGAAAAATCCCAGCGGGTCCCAGAAAACACCTGTGAGGCCTGGAAAGCTCTGCCAGATGCCAGAAAACACCTGTGGGTCTTGGAAAAGGCCCGCAGATCCCAGAAAAACACCCCAAGAGTCCCTGGAAATGGGAGCCCTGGTCCCTTTGGAAATCCCCATCTTTCCAGGATCCCCCAATCCCTGTAGGCCTGCCCCATCCTTGTGGGATCCCCAATCCCAAGGATCCCCATCCTTGTTCCCCGCAGGCCATCGAGGAGGGGACGCTGGAGGAGATCGAGGAGGAAGTCCGGCAGAAGAAATCCTCGCGGAAGCGGAAGCGGGAACCCGAGGGCCCCGCGGGGCCCCCCCCGAGCGCCCGGAGCCGGGACAAGGATGAGGAGAGCCGGAAGCAGAAGAAGCGGGGGCGGCCCCCGGCCGAAAAACTGTCCCCAAATCCACCACCCTTGACCCGGAAAATGCGGAAAATCGTGGATGCCGTCATCAAGTACAAGGACAGGTGAGGGGGGCCAGGTGCTGCGGGGGGTTCCCGGACGTTCCCATGGGTGACACAATGAGAGGATGAGATGGGAGGGGATGGGGAGGATGAAGATGGGAATGAGGATGAGGACGAGGATGAGGAAGGCCGCCCCTCACTCCCGTTTTCCCCCCCACAGCAGCAGCGGGCGGCAGCTGAGCGAGGTTTTCATCCAGCTCCCGTCCCGCAAGGAGCTGCCGGAATACTACGAGCTCATCCGGAAACCTGTGGACTTCAAGAAGATCAAGGTACCGGGATCCGCCAGGATTTGTCAGGATCCACTGGAATCCGCCCGCTGGGCCCCCCCTCACCCCTTTTCCTGCTCCCAGGAGCGGATCCGGAACCACAAGTACCGGAGCCTCAATGACCTGGAGAAGGACGTGATGCTGCTGTGCCAGAATGCCCAGACCTTCAACCTGGAGGGGTCCCTGGTATGGAAAACCAGGAAAGAGCCCCCAGCATAACCAGGAATGGCCTGGAATGGCACCTGGGAAGGGCTGGGAATGGCCAGAAACGGCCTGGAATGGCTCGGCATGGCCTGGAGTGACCTGGAATGCCCCATTTTCCCCTAGATCTACGAGGATTCCATCGTGCTCCAGTCCGTGTTCACCAGCGTCCGGCAGAAGGTGGAAAAGGAGGAGGAAAGCGACGGAGAGGAGAGCGAGGAGGAGGAAGAGGGAGAGGAGGAAGGATCAGAGTCCGAGGGTGGGCATTGGGATGCATGGGGGATGTGGTGGGGTAGGGTGGATGGGATGGGATTGGGATGGAAGGGGAGGGGATGGGATTGGGGTGGGAAGGAATGGATGGATGGAGGGTCAGGATCATTTGGAGGGTCTGGATCCCCCCCAGCCCGCTCGGTGAAGGTGAAGATCCGTCTGGGCCGAAAGGAGAAGGTTCCGGAGCGTGGGAAGGGCCGGCGCCGGGGGGGGCGGGGGGGACGCCCCAAACCCCTCCTGAGCGACGACGAGAGCGAGGACGAGCAGGAGGAGGTGAGGGAATCTGGGAGTGGCACCGGATCATGGAGAGGGCCTGGATCTTGGTAGCAACCCTCGATTCTGAGAGACCCCCAAAGCCAGGGAGTGACCTCCTGTCCTTCACCCTTACTCCGAATCCTGGGCTGAATTCCCCAAGTCCCGGGAGTGACTTTGGATCCTGGCAGTGATGCCACATCCTTCATCCTGACCCCAAATCCTGGGAGTGACCCTGAATCCCTCATTCTGACCTCCGAATCCTGGGCTGAACCCCCCAGATCCTGGGAATGACTCCCAAATCCTTCATCCTGACCCCAAATCTTGGCAATGACCCTAAATCTTGAGCTGAACCCTGAAGTGCCTCATCTCAATCCCAAATCCTGTGAAGCCCCCAAGTCCTATCCTGAACCCCCCAAATTCCTCATCCTGGCCCCCAGTTCCTCACCCCTTTTCCCCCCTTTCCAGGATCGCTCTGGCAGTGGCACCGAGGACGACTGACCCCGACATTCCACAGCTCCAGAATCCCCGCGGAACCCCAGAGCCCCCAACCACCCACCCCTGTTCTCCCCTGTAGCTCCGACGGCAGCGACGCCGGAATTCCCAAAATCCTGAAAATCCCAAAAAACCACATCCAACCTCGTCTGTATTTATACCGGAACTGGCACTGCCGCAGCCACCGGAGCTCCTGGATCGTCCGGGATGGTCCAACTGGGTTTATCCCAGGTTCTTCCAGATGGTCCCAAGTTGTCCCTGCTCATCCCAGATCCAGATTGTCCCGAGTTGTCCTGGCCTGTCCCAGCTGGTCCCGGATTGTCCAGGGTCATCCAGACCATCCCGGGTGGTCTTGGATCCTCCTGAATCATCTGGGATCAGCCCAGGTTGTCCTAAGATTGTCCTGGATCATCCTAGCCTGTCCTGAGTGGTCCCAATCCGGATCCTCCCAGCCAATCCCAATCCCAACCCCTGTGCCGTCGCTGTCACTGGATTCCCAGCAGTCGATAATTAATTAATAAATTAATCCAACGGGAGTGGAGTCACCTCCGGGGGGAGCTGGGGGGGAATTGGGGGGTTCCAGAGGAGTC
>VZTE01000468.1:0-12485 GCA_013397775.1 Eulacestoma nigropectus
CACACACAGAGGCACACACAGCCAGGTTCTGCATCCCCAATGATTTTTCACATCACTTGTCTCCCCTCGGTTCTCACATCTGTGCTGCTATGGTTACCGAGAGCCTGAAAGGTTTTAAATCTCCCTCAGAGCAATGGAGGATTTCAGGGTAATCTTGTTAGGGGATGAGCAATGAATATTTCCAAAGGCCTTTTGCATGGATAGCTCGTTCCCTATGAGCTTATGGCCCCTGACAGCAGGGAAAGCAAAGCACGGGGGACTGAGCAGGGAAGGCAAGAGACAGGGAAGGATGAACACAGTGACTTGTTTTCTACTGCAGCCCTTTGTGCTCAGAGTAATGTCCCTAAATTGTGAGTTTTCCAAGGCTAGCCAGCTCGAGTCAGGTATTATCAAAAAACCAGTTATTTCAGTCTGTGTTTCCCTCAGGGAAAGACTCACAGGGCCTTTATGGGCACTTGGAGATGGGGACAGTGATGGATGAGCCCTACAGAAAAGCCCTGAGCTGAGCATCCATCTGCAGGGACCCATTGAGGTGGTGAGTAGAGCTGAGATGGCTCATGGGAGTGACCAGGATCCTGTGGGATTTCATAATCCAGGTGGAGTTTGGATCCTGCACCCATAGGAACTGGAGCATGGCAGGGGCAAAACCTCTGCCAGTGCTGAGCCAGAGCGTGGCCTGGGCTGTCCCCACAGGAGAGGGGACCGTGACGCCCCAGGGACAGAGGGAATGAGGGAGGGAGGCAGCGACCTGCCTGCAAGGGAGCAGGGAGGGAAAAGAGCCCTGAGCAGGGCAGGGAGGAGGGCAGGCAGTGGGAGGAAGGATGAAGGGACGACAACAGTGTTGGGCAGGAGCTGGGATGGAGCAGGAGCGGGCTGTGGGGTGGGTTTGGGGCAGGTGGAGTCACACACCCAATGTCCGCAGGCAGGTCTGGAGCCAAGGGTGCTTGGAGGTATTTGTGGTCGTCCTCACCCCACAGCCAACCCTCTGCAGGGCTGGCAGCTGTGGAGCAGTGGGGTACCCCGTGGCAGGTGAGGGATGGTTCCCAGGGTCCCAGTCAATGTAGGGCTCAGGCAGAGCCATCAGCCAAGCTCGGGATGCTGGACGGTCCCTGCCTGAGCGAAGCCCCCACGGGCTGGGCAGCCTTTGGCAGTCAGGAGAGGGCAGTTTGGGTCAGAATGCTGGAAAATGATGTGTGGGCTGCTGCTTCCCACCATGTGCTGCTGGGGGAGAGCTGGTGCAGGGACCAGGGAGCACAGGGACAAGGGCAGAGGAGGGGGCTGGAGCCCTGCTCCTGGGAAAAGCCAACAGCATCAGTACAGGAGAAACCCTGGGATCTGCTCCCCTCACAGGGCTGTTTGCAGCTGGGCATGTGGGACACTGTGGTGCCTCTTCTGTCCCTGAACCAGCCCACAGAGCTCCACTGCTGGAGGGGCGTGAGTGAAGCTCTCCTTAAAAACATCCCAATGTCCTGACGAGGTTTGAAACGTCTTCTACAAACTTTCATTTCTATTTCGCTTTTAAGCGTATGTTTGGTGCCTGAAAGTGGTTGAGTGAGGGGGAAGCCAAAAGAGCACAGGACCCCTTCCCACTGGCCAAGTGCTCCCCAGCTGTGCTGCTGCTCCCAGATGGGAGAAAGACAATTTGCACCTTCGGGAACAGCCCGTGCTGTGCCTGGACGTGCTTTGGGGAGCTCCTATCCCAGCGCTCGGCTGTCACGGCTCCGAGGGAACGGCGGCTCCGATGTTCTCAGCGCTGGAGCTGCTGGTGCTGGGCACCGCTCCAGTCCCGGACACGGCGCCCCAGATCGGCAGCGCTGGTCACACGCGGTGACAGGAGCCCTGGGCCCGGCCCGTTGCTCGTGGGCAGTGAAGCATCCCTGTAACGTGGCGCTGAGCAGTCTGCAGCACCGGGACGCGTTCCCAGGAGCCTGAACCAGGTGCTGGGAGCTGCTGGAGCTGCTGCAGCGCTGACTCCTGCGACGGGCACCCAGCGCCTCAGCACCCTGTGCACCCCACAGCAGCACACAGGGGCAGTGGCACAGCCTGGGTGGTGATTCCACCCCGCACCACCCGCTTGTGCCCCTGCCCCTGTTTCTGCCCATGGATAAATTCATGGTGGACGTGAGGGCGGCTGCGTTTCCAGCTGGGTCTCCCGGTGTCCCTGCTGAGGTGCTAAGAAGGAAGTGGGCTGCAATGAGGAATCCCAGCGACTCCCTCTGCACTGCCTGGTGTCCCCAGCTGCTGCCCCTCACCGCAGGCTGTGGCTGCGCAATGGCCTCGTGGGGTGAATCACTTCTCCCACCTGGAATGAGCCCTGGATGGGACACCAGGTGAAAACAGGAGAGGGGAGGAGAAGCTGCTGCTTGCTGTGGGCAGAGCAAAGGGCCAGCCTGGGCTGTGTGAGACAGAGGAAGCGACAGGGTCAGCGAGGCAGGTCCTCCCCCCGGCCTGGGGACAAGCTGCACCCGAGAGGGTTAAACCTGCCTCTCCCGGAGATTAAATCCAAATGGCCTTTGATGTAGCGACAGGTGAGAGGAGAAATCTGAACCCTATGGCTCCCACCCGCACTCGGGAGGGGGCCGCAGGATGCATAGATGGATCAGCCATACGTGGTGCTCCTGTCTGGAACAGCCTGGCGCCGCACGGATCCTGTTCCCGGCTCCCTGGGGCCACCGCGGGGCACCTGCCACTCCGAGGGGGGACAGCCCCGCTTGGGGGTCCCTGGGGGTGCTGGCCCTAGAGAGGGTCACACAAACTCCTGCCTGGTGACCCCCAGTGCCAGCTGCGGTCAGAGGCAGGAGCTGCTTGTGGGAGGGGAGGGCTGAGGTTTGCCCACAGCCCCAGTGGGTGTCAGTGGGGAAGGAGGAGAGTGGGGCTGGGTTTGGGATCCTCCAGTGCCACTGAGGGAGGTGTGGGAGGAGATCCCTGCTGGCATCACTAATCACTTCAAGGGGAACTTAAGTGGCACATCCTGCTGATCCAGCTCACAGCCAGGCTCGTGGAAGCCAATGTCACCTGTGCTGCCGCCAGCAAGGAAGCTCAGCCCCGGGGTCACGGCTGTTTTAGGCACAGGGGCACTGGGAGCTGACCCTGGCATGAGTGCTCGCCCCTCCTCCAGATGACCTCTTCCATGCCAAAGAGGCCATCTGGGGTTTGAAACCCCGCCCTGACCCCAGGCCCGTTTCCTGTCACAGCCCCTGTTCCCCCCGGGGAGGGCGGGGAACCACGGACAGCCTGTACTGAGCCACCTCGGGTAACAAAATCCACTCTCCCAGTAAACAAATATCTCGCCGAGGACTAAAGGGATTTAGTGTAGCTGTTCTCGGGCTCAGAGGAGTTCCTGTAACATCTCTTATCTTGCTCTGGCTGGATTATTGGCTGGAGCAAAGAGCTCACCTCTCTTCAGGCCACCGGCACAGCTTTTCCTTGGGTGACATGGGGTGACACGGCAGAGCTCTCGGGTCATCAGGGGATGAAATGTGTGATGCTGAGGTCTCCTGCAGCCCTGAGGAGCCCAGGGGGAGCAGAGTCCCAGCCCACCCCGTTCTGCAGCAGGCTGCAGTGGTGCCAGTGTGGCTGCAGTGGTGCCAGTGTGGCTGCAGTGGTCCCAGTGCCTGGCTCTGCCCACCTTTGCCCACTGCAGTGGCATCGGGGAGGGAAGCCCAGACCTGGTACGTGCCTTAACCTCTCTAGACACAAGGTAAGGCTAAATATTAGTGCTGATCAGCTTGGAGGGCCAGTAAAGCCAGTAAAGACTGGTGGGGTGTTACCAGGTACATGGGCAGACAGTTTTAGCCGATTTTCTGCACGCTGCTCCGAGCAGGACTGAGCCTCCTCCATGTGGGACTGAACCCTGAACCTCCTTCTCATGGGGTTGAGCCTCCTCCTCGTGGGTTGCAGCCCAAGGCAGTGGTGCACAGGCTGGGGACGGGCAGGGTGCTGTGCCCATCCCTCCATTCAGCCTTGGCCACTGAGGTTAAATCAGTGCAGGCAGAGACAGGAGGCTCTGGGCTGTCTGGCTGGTGCTGCTGTAGGCCTGCAAACCCCAAAGCAAGCTGTCCTGGCTTCAGGGTGCGAGTGGGGAAAGGGAGGGAGGGGAGCCAGGAGCAGACAGGGGAACAGGGATGCTGACAGATCAGTGGGGCTGAATGTGAAAGAGAGGTGAAAAGAAAGGGTACAAAGTGTGATAGCATTCACCAGGGCAGGATTGCAGGATGCACTTGGCCGTGCGTCTCTGGATGACTGACACGAGACCTAAAAGCAAGGGATTTCCAGGAGAAAAATGGTAAATTAGGTAAGAACAACCCTGGGGTCCTGCTCTTGTCCAAGAAACTTAAATGTGAAGTGAAGAGAGGAGCTACTCCAAAGCTCAGAGAAAGCCTGGCACCCTCGAGGGATGGCTGCAAGGATTTGGGGGGCCAGGAGTGGGTACGTGGCTTCTCATGGCAGTGTCAGAAGAAGATGGGATCCTCAGCAGATCCACAGCATTAACACAGAGTGCAGTGGGGTCTGGTGCTGGCAGGAGATGCCCAAGACCCCAGATTTGGGGACAGGAGCACAGAAGGGGGTCTTCACCCATCCAAGGTGCTCCTGCAGCCTGGACTGAGCCAGGGTCTCTCTCTGCCAGGCTGTCACCGAGGCTGGCAGGGACACTGCACCCATCACCACAGCTCAGCTCAGCTCCCACAGCCGGGCTGTGCTCCCACCCAGAGCAGCGCTGGCAGCCAAGCCTCCCCTGCCCCTGTCCTGCTGGGAGCAGTGCTCCATGCCATGCAAAGCAAGGCAGACGAGATGCTCTCACCCTGAAAACAAACTGCCTTTTTTTTTCCTTTCCAGAGTATATGAAAATGTCATTTTGTGAACATCCCCCAGTGCTCTGCCTGCCCAGGGCCGCCTGTCACTGCCCACGGGGGCCCTTCCCTGCTCTCTGCATGGCCTTGGCTCCCTGGGCTTTCATGCCACAGTTCCCAGCTCTTTCCCCAGTGACTTCTTGTCCTTAAATAACTGAATAAACTTCACATGACGGGGCAGAAGTGACCTCAGTGCTGTCCTGGATCTGAGCTGATTATTGCCCTAGACACATTTATGGTCAAACTGCTCCTTCCTTTTCAGGGCGGGAGCAAAGGACGGGTCTAGCCAAAAGCAAGGTTAAAATAAAATGAGGTTTGCATTCATTTACGGGGGAGTTTGGTGTTCCCTGTGAATGTGCCAGGCCCCACAGTGTGGGCTGCATGACCTGCGAGCCAGGGAATGGAGCGGCAGCTCCTTGACTGAGCCTTCAGCTGTGGAGTCTCAGCATTTTGGTCTGGCTGCCCCCAAAACCTCTCCACTCTTGGGTTCAGAGGAGGAAACCCTGCCCACCCCCACTCCCTGCCAGCCCCTCGCCGATGCCACTGTCACCCTAAGAGCTCCTGACAGCCCCGCTCGGGCAGCGCCGTCGCGGCTCCGCAGCCTCTGCCGGGGGCTCTGGCGCAGCCGCCGCCTGTCAGGACATCTCACGTTCGTGACAGATTTCCTGTCGGGGAGGATCAGCAGCAGCCAGCCCTGGCTATGCCCAGGGGCACCACCCTGAGGAGCCCCTGCATGCCCAGCTCTGAGCTGGCTCACGACTTCTGGCGTCCACACAGCTCTTGAGCTTTTGGTTTCCCCAGGTTTTTGCTTGGAAGGAATCCAAGTGGTGTTGGTGAGCCATGAACAGCACCTTGCCCTGGCTGCCTGTGGTTGGAGTCTGCTGTGGTGGGGCTCTCCCTGCCCCACAGGATAAGCTGGGCCGTGTCTCAGGTTTGCAGGACACTCCAGTCACCTGTAAACATGTTCCAGTGCCCTCCTGGGATGGGTGACTGAGCAAGGGTGTCCCTCTGTGAGCAGAGACATTATCCCCAGCAGGACAGGCTGCCAGCTGAGCCAGGAGTGACCACAGACTCACAGAACCATGGAATCATAGAACCGTGGGGTCACGGAACGAATTGGGTTGGTAGGAACCTTACAGATCATCTCGTTTCAACCTCCTGCCCTGGCCACCCACCAGATCAGCTTGTTCAGGTGATGTTCTGGGACTAAAAGATGAAGAACCCAAAGTTCTTTTGCAGGAGGGGATTGGAGGGCAGGGGACACTGCCAAGCTGGGCTCAGTGCCCCCTCCCTGCAGGGCTGGAGGGAATGGCTGAGCTGCGGTGGCTCCTGGCACCAGAGCTGTTCCCAAGTGCCTGAGCACAGCTCTGTGGCTCTTCCCTGGCTCTGAAGACGGGGAATGATGTGCACTTCCATCAGCCTTCCCCAGCACTGGTGTGAAGCAGAGAGGAGCTGGCAGGGGTGAGTTACCCTGTGCAGCTGCTTTATGCTCAAATTCAGGTCTCATTTCTGTCAAGGCCAGCGTGGCTCCAGGGGCACCGCGAGGAGCAGGGATGCTGCTCCAACACCGAGACCTGGATACCTCTTCCCATGTCCCAGGCAGGGCCGTGGGTCAGCCAGGCCCTCCCAAGCCCCGTGCCTGCATTTTCCTTGTGCAGTGAGCCGTGGGGGTGCTGCTGTGCTCCCCTCCTCTCCCTTCCTGCAGCGCTGGGAACAATCGGTTGTATTTACCCAGCTCTGATGGATGTGGCTCCTTGTGCTGGCGCTGGCCAAGTTCCTTCTGGTCTCACAGCAGGGATGTGGGAAGGGAAAAATCCCAGCCTTCAATCCACAGCTCCAGTTCTTCAGCTCCATCCCTCTGTCCGAGTGCTGCAGGCTGGGCAGGGAGCTGCTAAAAACCTCTGCAGGAGCTGCTGCAAGGGCAGAGAGCTGAGATTTGTTTTCACAAGGTAAACTGAGGCAAGGAGGGAGAAGCACTGCTGTGTCCCCCCTCCTGGAGCAGCTTCTCTGGAGGTGAAAATAAAAGTGCAAAGCTGCAAAATGCCAGCTGTCCCCTGGGTTGCAGTGGAGAGATGTCCCCAGGGGCTGCCAGCTTGGGCTGGACCTCACTGCCCCCCAACAGCGGCCCCCACTGCCCCTCAATGCTCCCCACTGCCCCCCCAGCACCCCTCAGTGCCTTGACCTGCTGGGGTAACGAGGGTGACCTGCTGGACCAGCTCTGTACTGGTCTCCTGGTCCGAGCCACACTCAGCACTGGCACCTTTGGGAAACCTGCTCCAGCTTGGGGAGGATCAGAGAGGCAAATTCCAGGAGTAACCTCTGAGTAACCTGGTCTGTGGAAGGTGCCCCTGCCCTTGGCAGAGGGTTAGAACCAGATGAGCTTTGAGGTTCCTTCCCGCCCAAACCAGTCTGTGGTTCCAGGAACAGGGGTTGTGGTGCGGGCTTTGGGGGCAGGCTCACACTGGTGAAGAATTTTCCTGATGTGGACAGGGAGAAAGAACCCCTTGAGCACGATAAATACAGCTACAACAGGCAGAAACCCCCAGGATTTCATTTCCCAGGGCCGACTCTTCCATTCCAGCCTGCCCATTGCACGGAGAGGAGCAACCCAGTTCCCTCCAGTATCATCCTATTTCCCAGGGCGATGTGCTGTGAGTCACTGGAGCCCGGGAGGGGGGCAGGCAGCATCCCGGGATATGGGCAGGGAGCATCCCGGGATGTAGAGGTGGGCAGGGAGCATCCCGGGAGGGTGGCAGGGAGCATCCCGCCGCACTTGCCGGGTCTGTGACAGCCCGAGCCTTGCTTTTGGATTCGGGAGCACCTCCTGGTGACCGAAGCTGGGTCAGGAAAGCTCACAGCAGGTCCCCACCACCACGGCCACCTCCACGGGCAGCCCCGGCCCCTGCAGAGTCACTGAGAGCGAGTGGCTCAGCCCAGCCCAGCGCAGCTCACGCTTGTTTGTTAGAGAAGAACCATCCAGACTGAGCCGTTCCTTCAAGGATGCTGCTGTTTGTCACTCTGTCACATCCGTGCGGCGCTGAGGCAGCGCCGTGAAGCATAAATGACACGTTCTGGCAGCTGACATCTCCAGGAAGGGCTTAGCATGGAGACAAACCAAGCCTACGGTGAGCTCATGCTCCCGAGCTGCCGCCCCCCGGTGCCCAGGACGCTCGTGGTGCCCGAGCAGGAGCAAACAAAGGCGAGGCTTTGTCCTGGATCCGTGTGACAGCGGTGCGGGGTGACCTGACACAGCCAGATGTGTTCTGCAATCCTCTGGCTCACAAACTGGACTTGCTGCCGCCGTGCCACGCTCCAGATGGCACAGAATGTGTGCCCCGGTGCCAGGGAGGGGGGCACGGGTGTGGGGCGAGCCTCAGACAAGGGCTGGCATCTGCTCCTGCCTCCAGGACCGGGATAAAGGGGTGTTCGGGGCTGTGCTCGCCTGTGAGTGAGGGGTGGTGTTTGCCCACGCTGGGGGTGTCTGTGCACGGCGTTTGCGAAGTAAAGCCGTGATGGCAAAGCCGCGGGGCCAGCGCTGAGCAAAGGCAGGACAAGGCACCCTGCTGAGGCCGGGCTGCAGCGATGTCCCCCCCGCAAGCTTCCAGCCGCTTCTCGCTGCTGCCTGCTCCATCCTGCCTTGTTAAAGCCCGCTCCCTCCATTTTCCCCCAAAAATGTGTTTTTGTGCGCGGGGCAGATACAGGAACCCTGTAACGCTCGTGTTTGAAGACACGGCTGCTGTCCTCCCCCACCCAGCACAGGGAAGGCAGCCTGGCTGCAGGGCTGGGGGGATGCTGTGCCCAGGGAGGGGTCCTGCTCCGAGGCTGATGGGACCTCCCTGCCTGAGCCCCTGGCAGCCTGCATTAAGTCCTTGCAAAAGTCCTTATAAAGAGGGGCAGGAAAAGCACTCACATTGTCAGGGGGTTAAATTTAACCCCATCAGCCCTGCTGCAGCCTGGCGCTGCTTCGGCTCCAGCATCCCTCTGCCCTCAGCTCCAAGCTGAAAACACTTTCTTTTGAAAGCATTTCCCACGGAGCTGCAGACCACAGACAGCGTAAATTTATGATTTTGCCCTCCCTGAACCAGGAGACCAAAGCTTTTGGGACGAAGGCAGCAGCTTTTCCCCTTGCTCTGCCTTCACTCGCTGGGTCTGGGCACTGCAGGTCCCTGCCAGCAGTTTTCCCTCAGCCCCTCCCGGGGATCACTGACCCAGCAGCACCTCCGGGCTGCCGTGGGGGCTCTCTGGGGCTGCCAGCACTGCAGGTCATGACGTCCCTGGCCTGACTCACAGCCCCGAGGCCCTGCCTGCTGCATCCCCATCCGGCCCTGCCCGCCCCGGGATGCCCACGCTCTCCTAGCCCTCCTGGGGGAGGTTGGTTTGTGTGTTCCAGATGTCACCCCAGGTCCCCACGGCCTTTCTCTTCATCCCCAATGGCTCCTTGGTTCCTCATCCAGGCAGCTCATCCTCGGGGGTGGGTTAATGCTGCTGTTGGGGCAGGGCTGGAGGAGAGGGTGATGGTGTCTCCACTGAGAGCCCTGGGGTGGTTGCAGGCACCACCAGCTCCCCAACACAACACAAACTCCAGCAGCTTTCCAAGAACCTGCTGCTGTGTGTTTTCCCTTGATCTCCTTCCTTCCCACTCTCCCTCACTAATTAACACCCATCCCCTCCTCGTTATCCAGCAGCTCCACATCAAGTCCTGTGCCAAACTCCGTGCAAGTCCCAGCAGTCCATCCCTGGCCCCCAGGGAAGAGCCCTGCTCCTCCAGGAGGGGCCCAGCACCATTCCCAGGGATGCTATTCCAGATCCCCATCTCATTCACACCCACAGGCACCTCTCTGCCCCCTCAGAGGGTGAAGCAAAACAAACCTGGAACAGCATCACAGCCCATGAGCCTGAACACGTTTGTCCTTCTGTTCTAAGAGGCAAAGCCCCAGCACTGTGATGCTCACGCTCTGGGATCCATGGCATGCTCTGGGGTCCCTCCCCAGCTCTCCCCAGCAGCCCCGTGTCCCATGGGGGAATGGCACAGGTTCAGTGGGGTTTGGGGCATCCGCTCGGTGTCACTGCTCCGCGTCCCCCAGGGGAAGGGCCTGGAGGTGTGACTGCCCCGTCCTGCAGGACAACGGCCACGGTGCCAGGAGGGGTGGCTGGGCCAGTCTGGTGCCTCTGCCCTCACACCAATGCCCCACTGGTCCCAGTGAGGGATGGGTCTGGTGGTGCCTGCTGCTCTCACCGAGTGCCAGCCACAGGGCCACCGCCGGGGCTGTGCCAGGGGGTTGGGGTGCTCCAGCTCCAACCTCCTGCTGGGTCCTGGGCAGCAGCACCAGCCACTGCTTGCCAAGATCCTGCCTCATTCCAGGTGGGGAAAGCTGCTGCTTGGATCTGGAGAGGTCTCCCTGTCCCAGTGAAGGGATTTGCCATTCCTCCTCCTCCTCAGTTCTTTGCAGCTCCTCTCAGCAGCACCCAGGGCCCAGCAGAGTTGGGGAGGAGGGTGGAGAACAGGCCCCCTCCTCTCTGAGGCACAGCAGAGCATCAAATATCTTCAAAGAGAATTGCTCAGGCAGCTGCACCCCTCGGATGCTGCCAGGAGCTGCAGCTCAGTTGGGGTGAGCAGGGGAGAGTTGCGGGGTGGACTGGAGGGGCCTGGTGACCTTGCCCTGGGTGATGTCCCTGCCAGTGCTGGGCAGCACCAGCCCTCCTCGAGGGGAGCTGCCTGCTTCCCTGCTTCCTTTCTTGTTCAGTTCTTGTGAAGGATGAATAAACACCCGGCTCTGTGGCTGCCCAAGGCTGGCTCAGGCCATCAATGCCACCATGCCAATGTGTCCTGGCTGCTCCTGGGGGAGGGATAAAGGCAGGGCTGCTGCAGAGGGGCTGCTGAAATGGGTCATGGAGAGATGGGCCCTTCCCTTGCTCAGGAAATAGGGTTTTTTAGGGGAAACCATGTGGAGGGCAGCCTCCATCTGCAGCTTGTCTCCTCTGTGGGGTCAGAGCTGCCCTGGGAGCCTTCGTCCCCCAGGCGACTCAAGTCCAGCAAGAAAAATCTTCAGGCTGCTTTGCTTGGGTCTGCTCTGGGTGTCTATGGGTGCTGGGGTCCTGCAGGGCCCCCCACCCCCAGATGCGCCGGCTCTGTGTGGGGGCTGAGCCCAGGGTGAGCACATGGCATTGGGCTGATGCCAGAGGGCGAGTGACACTGCCACAGCCTGGCCTGGCAACCCTGTCCTGGCAGGTCCCTGGGCAGCCCTGACCCCTGGGGACAGCGAGCTTCGGAGCCAGGCAGGGGCTGCACACACAGCCGGGGTGTGGTGAGCCCGGCAAGGCTCTGCTGGCGCCGACCGTGATGGGAGAAGTCTCTGGGAGCTGTTATGGATCATCCGTCAGTGCCTGGTGAGGGATTCCAGGGAAATCCGCTGGAGCACGCACAGCCCATTGGGGGCTGCATTCACAGCAGCCCCGGTCCTGCACACGGGGGCAGAGGGGCTCTGCAGGGATGTGGCCAGAGCAGCCGGAGCCGTGTGGCCTCTCCAGGCTGGAGGGAAGGGCAGAAGCCTCAAGGAGGGATGCTCTGACCTGCCCATGGCTCCCCAGGGCTGGAACAGCCCCTGGCCAGGACCTGGCAGTGCCAGTGCCAGCCCTGGGGACAGCAGCAAGCCCTGCCCTCCCTGCTCTGCCACACACGTTTTGGACCTGAGAGTCCTCCGGCCCCTCTGCTGCTGTTTCAGCACCTCCAAGAAGAGGCAGTATGTTATAATAATAAATGTCATTATAATTCTTCCTCTTCTCCTTATAAATAACTGTGCAAAGGCAAAAATGCTTGAGATAAATTTTGTTTTGCCATGATTCCAAGGCTCTTTTTTGGGAGCCCTTGTGTTTTCAGTTTCCATCTTTTTCTCTGGGCTGTTCCTCTTCCCATCTCCCTTTCCCTGGTGAAATCCTGCTTATAATTAAAATTCAGTGTTTGGATACAGCGCACTGCAGCTCGTGGGCCAATCCATTCTGGAGCCAAGAGTTAAGCAGGATATTCTTTCACTTCTACAGCGTTTCTCCCAGCAGATCCTCAAGTGTTTTCTCCAGTGGTGATTAAGTTTCTCAGGACCCTTGGGAGATGATGACGGTTTAGGAAGATTCTCAGCAGTGGGAGAGCAAACCCACAGGCAGGATGGTGCCTGGAGGTCAGTGGAGCATTCTCTCAGACGTGCAGGGCACAGGGAGAGGGTCTGGGGGGGCCGGGGGTGTCCCAGCCCAGCCACCCCATGGGTCCGGAGTGGCGGCTGCTCCATGCACAATGTCCCAGCTGTCCTTGCTGGGAGGGGGTCACACGGGGGTTCCCTGCCCGGTTTGTGGCTCCCAGTATGGACCAGTGCTCTGGAGCAGCAGAGCCCGGGGAGGCCGGGGCAGCCCCAGCTCCACGCCGAGCCCCTGGCACAAGGGACAGTGTAGCACGGACGGTGTCCTCCCCCAGCAGCGGGGACAGTGTCCCCCCCTTGGTACCAGGGACAGGGTACCCCCCCGTGGCAGCAGGGACAGTGGGGACAGCGGGGACAGTGGGGACAGTGGGGAGAGCGGGGACAGTGGGGATAGTGGCCCCCGGCAGCAGGGACAGTGGGGACAGTGGGGACTGTGGGGAGAGCGGGG
>VZTE01000468.1:12743-55889 GCA_013397775.1 Eulacestoma nigropectus
AGCGGGGACTGTGGGGACTGTGGGGACAGTGGGGACAGTGGGGACAGTGTCCCCCGGCAGCAGGGACAGTGGGGACAGCGGGGACAGCGGGGACTGTGGGGACAGCGGGGACAGTGGGGACAGTGGGGACAGCGGGGACAGCGGGGACAGTGGGGACAGCGGGGACAGTGTCCCCCGGCAGCGCGCGGGTGTCCGGGGCCGTGCGCGGGCTGCTGGCACCCTCTAGTGGGGTTGGTGCGGGGCCCGGCCGTGCCGCGGCCACCCGTGTCCCTGCCCTGTCCCCGGGGCACCAGCACGGCCCCGGGTTCCCCCTCGGGGGTCTCCCCCAGCCCTGTGCCCTCGCTCCTACACGCCGGGCTTGGCTGGGTGGGTTTGTGCCCGATATCCCCCCGTGGGTGCCCCACGGTGCCAGAGGTGCCAGACGGTGGATTTGGGGGCACAGGGGCTGCCTGCAGAGCTGGGATCCCCTGGACAGGCGCAGCATCGCCCTGGCCTCACCCTGTTCACCCCGGGGCTGGGAACCCTCATGGGGGTCCGAGGGGTCAGCGGGAACACTGGGCTGTGGGGTGACAGCTGGGTGAGCCACTGACCCCACACCCTGGGCTGGGCTATGGACCTTCCCCAGCACAGCCCGGACTGGGGGGGTCACACAGGGCTCCCCTGCACTTGCTCTTCAGCACCCAGCTGGATGTTCCCTGCACAAAATGCCATCAGGAGAAGTGGGGGTGTGCAAACCAGGGGCTGGGGGCACAGCTGGGGGCTGGGGCTGCCCTGCACCTTTTTTGTTGCTGGGTAGGGGCAGAATGAAGGGTGTGTGATGTCAATTCCTTCCTTTTTTTCTTTCCGTTTTTCTTCCTCTTCTCCTTCTTTCTCCTTCTCCTCTTTCTCCTCCTTCCTCTCCTTCATTTCCCCTTTTCTTTGCAAACAGTTCAAAGCACAATTCCCAGGTGAGGGGCAGTGCTGGGGTCACAGCAGATCCCAAGCCCCACCTGAGGGATGTTGGGATCCAGGACTCCCCTCAGGCTGCCCATCCTGGGGAGAACTGCCCTGCTGAAGTCACCCCATGGCACAAGGGAAGGCTCCATCAGCACTCAGAAAAAGCCTGTGATTTATTTATTTATTTATTTATTTATTTGTAGGTTTGTAAGGCCAGGAGGGTTGGGGGAGGCCCAGCTCTGTCCCTCTAAGCCCATTTCCCCTCCTGTGCATGGGGGAAATGGCTGAATCAGACCTGGCACAGGCCCCAAATCCGGGGTCCCTTCCCTGCTCCCCTTGGCCTGTGGCTGCCAGGGGACCACAGGGGACCAAGGCTGATGGCACAAAGTGGGATGACTTCAGCAGTGGTGATAGGGAAGGGAATAAAGGAAAAAGAAGGTGCAAAACCCCGATCTTCTATTTCTCAGCATCCCAACTCTTACACCAGCATGAGTTAGCGAAATAAAATAAGTGCCTTCCTACTCTTCCAAGAAAACCCAGGAGATGAATTTTTTTTTTTTTAGAGCCTGAATAACAGAACTGGCTGCTGCTGACTTTGGAAAGCCAGCCAAAACCTAACGCTTCCGCCCGAGGATTTGTCTCTCTCGGCAGCATTAAGCAGCCCCCGCCCCGGGAAGCAGCTCCTTGGGATGCTGCGCCGGCCTTGCACCTTCCCCCCGAGCTGTGGGAGGGCAGTGGGGATGCAGGATGGGGCCGGCACAGCCAGCACGGAGGGGAGGGCTCCGTGTGACCCTGCACTGTGCGTCCTGCACTGCCTGGGCGCTCCCAGCATGACAGAATTCCTCTTTCCATCACCATTTTAACTCGTCTGCCTACACCAAGCACGGAATGAGCCCACCCTGAGAAGGGATGGAAGAGCAAACGGGCCTGGCTGCTCCTGCAGGGATTGGGTGCTGCTGTTGGGGCAGGGCCAGCTCCTGCTTCAGCAGGAGAGACTCACGGAGATTCGGGAATGGCAGTTCAGGATCCTTCACTTGGAGTGACTGGGCATTCACAGGCTCGCTGGCAAGCCAAGGAGACACCTGGAGAACAGAGAGCCCTCAGCTTTGTGGGGAGGCAGGGGATGCAGGTGGGAAAAAAACCAGGTGAAATTTCTTCCAGGAATTTTGCTTTGTCTCACAAAAATCCACATTAAAAAAAAAAAAAAAAACCAACCATCCAACCAAGCCCAAACCAGAGACTGTAACCAGACTGACACATCTCCCAGAGGAGCTGTTTGAAGCAGCCCTGGCCTGCACCATTATCACCTGCCCAGCTCAAACAGGGGCTGAGGCTCAGGTTGATTTAATTGCCATTTCAGAGAGGGGCACTGGCCACAAAGGCAGCTCCCCCACGTCTCCAGGCACAGCCCAGCTGACCAGCAGAGCCACCTCCTTGCACAACACCTTCTCGAGGACTGCTGCACTCAGTAAGGTCCTGAGCAGCAGAAAGCTGGCCCATTATTATGTGCTGGCACAGAAATATTGCCCACATGTTAAAGCTCGAAATAGGTCAGGCAGCCATCTGGTCTTGCTGACAGACCTCCAAGACCACGGTTAAAGATTCTCATTTATAGAAACTTCACAGCTTGGATCAAATTTGAAAGGCCGACCATAAACATGTCGCAGCCTCTGCTCCAGCTCCAGGAGTTAGAAAACCCCCAGTTTAACGTTTATTGGCTCCTGTTTTAAAAATAGCTGAAGCTCAGTCTACTTCTACTAATTAAAACCCGTCATTTCCTGAGTGTGACTGTCTCAGCCTCCTGCCCGAGGTGTCAGTGGTGCAAGCAGCCAAGGAGCCCCTCCCTCACCCAGCACTGGCAGACCTGAATCCAGCACATAAAATAACCTGGAAGCTTTGCAGCAGATGAATGAAATAAAGAGACTGCCCCCTTTTTACTTTTTTTTTTCCAAACAGTTCACATTTATTGATAACAATAAAAAAATCTTTTAAAGACTATCTGTATTTTATTACCAAGAATGAGGTATTATGTATACAAAACATTTACAGAATTTGATATGCAGTTCATGAGGAGGGACAGAGAAGTGAAGGACACTGATACCAGGAAAGGTGCCAACAGAAGAGTCATTGGCTGAGAGAAGGAAGAGCAGTATCACACAAAGAAAGACCAGGGTATGGGAAATTAATTAGTTAGACTGCAGTGATCGAGTCATATTGCCACAGCACTTTGCTTAGAGGAAGATTAACTATTGTTTTTCTGGAATTTTATCTCCCCAGCTGTTTGTGCTGTCATGTGCTTTGAGCTCTAAAAGATGTGTTAAGTTCAACAGCAGGAAAAACCCAAAGTGCCACTTTTGAGCCAGCTCAAGTGAAAAACAAAAATATAGATCTTCAGACTTGAAAAGGGACTGCAACTCAAAAAGGTCTACAAAGCCAGACACCTGGACACATGTGGAGTGTTGAATGGAGCAGATTCTTTACAGTTGTCAGCAAAATCGCCATCTGAGAGAGAGAGAGAGAGAGAGAGAGAAAGGGGACCATCTTCAGCCCTTACAGCCTGGTGAATGGGAAGAAATGCCAAGAGTGTCAGCAGGTGAACCTCACTGTGCTCCAGCTGCACTCCCTGTGCTGGGAATACTGGTTCCTGGTGTCAGGAATTCGGGTAGAGCAGCTCCGGAGCCACAGCCTGTGCAGGCTGCTGTGCAGACGCTGGGTGGGAGCTGTGTGACACCCAAGCAGTGACCTGTCTCACACAACAGCCCACTCTGGCAGCCTAAGTAACAGCCTAACCTCCATCTTCAGCTTCTGAGTCCTAAAAAAGCTCCAGAACAGACCAGTTTGGTTCATTTTAAGGAGGCTGGTCTCTGCACCTCTGTTACTAAAATACCTGTCAGCTCTGCCACGTGCCACAGCCAGAACGGGGCTGCAGCAGAGCTGCTGTCAGGGGTCTGTCACCCGCCTCTCAGGAGCTCTGCAGGCATAAAAAAGCTTTACACCGAGTTCAGAACCAGCTTTCCTCAGGCAGGGGATCCAGAATCTCAAGTGAGTTCTGCTTTCTAAGTGCAACACCTCCGTAAGCTCCTCCACCACTGACCCAAGCCAGAGCCTACCCCACTTCCCAGCAGGGACTGCAGCCAGCACAAAAGCTCCTCGTGCCTGCATGGACAATTTAGCTCTGTGAGGGTAAGGAAAGACCAAGCAGGGTCTAACTGTGCAAATCCTGCTGCATTTCAGACCAAAAATCTTCTTTGCTCCACTGCCAGGTGTGGTCTGTATTTGTGTGACAGTTCAGTCTTTGGAGCCTTTTGCTGTGCATAGAGAGAGGGCTCGAGGGGGAAGAACACCTGAACAGAGTTCAGCAAGAGCCCACCTTGGACCTGGGAAACAGGGACAAAATCCCAAATGGCAGATCACCTCTGGCAGTGGCAGGAGTGAAAAAGGTGAAGAAGATCCTTAGAGCATCTTCTCCTGTATCACTCAGAGGGAAGATCCCTGTGCTCCCTGCCCACACGAAGGCTGATCAGAACTGAGGTGCTCTATTTCTGCCGGGCAGAGGGAAGGACAGGAGGCTCCAGGGAGCGAGAAGTGCTCAGGAAGGATGGAAGCCACACCTCCTTCAGACTGGTTTAAGCAGCAAGTTGCAGCTCTGCATAAACTCCTGACAAGAAGAGAATCTCAGTAAAATCAATTTGCTTGGAGTGTACTAAGGAAGCAGAGTGAAGCTCCAGCACAGAGCTGGGAACAATGCTCAGAGCAGCTCTGGATGAGCCCAGCGTGACACAGTGAGGGAGAGCCTGCTCTCTGCCTCTCTCTGCAGTGCTCCACGCACAAATCCAAGGAAAGAATGAATTGCTTTAACCCAGAAAGACCCAGAGCTCAAACTCCCCAGAAATGTGCTCATACAAAAGTTATATTTAGTGTTACAGCCTGGCCACAGCTCTGTGGGCATGCTTTGAAAAAAGTGGACTCACAAAGTCAAGTATCCAGCAACTGCTGTTCTTTGTCTCGGACATCATTAGTGGCAACAGGAGAACAGTTTGCAGCACTGGAAGATCACAGGGGATTTCTCAGGATGGCAAGGAATGTCCTGACAGGAGACTTGCAGTTGATCTCTAATGCACTACGGAGCATTTTTGGTAGGGTTTTTCTTTTTTGCTTTTTAACATCTACACAGTTAAAAAAAAAAAAAAAATCATTCTTAACTGATGCACTGGTTGTTTTTCCTTTTCAGTAAGAGCCCTTGAGTTCAGAGTTAGGATTTGTGCAAGCACACTCGCAAAAGTATTTATGGCTGAGTTAGGAAAAAGGGTTAAAGTTAAGAGACAAGCTGTTGGATCTAACAAAGACCAAAACCACTAAGTGTAAAATTCAAACAGCTACTTTACTATCTATAAAAGGCTTTCTGGGGTGGGTTTTTTTGCACAATTGCCAGTTGAATATGCTGTATTGCAGTCAGCTGCCACGGGCGAGGGTCCAGCCATCACATCCATTTGCTTTTCAGCTGTTGTGGCACTACCTGGAAATCATGGAGCTGGAATGGGACTGGCTAGAGGAGGTGGTGGCAGCACTGAGCTGGGAGAATCCACTGTGGCTTGATTCAAGGCTGGTCATAGATCCCCTGCAGAAAAAAAAAGAAGAAAGCAGTTTTAACCTTCAGAACACATGAAGATTTTGATTTCTGCTCTGTATCTATACTGTATTTGTTTGCACACTGAATAAAAAGCAAGTAATAGCTTTGGTGCAGACACTCAAAAGTTTTTCTGCCTCAACAAATAAAATAATGAGGGCACTGCACCCCTTTCAAAAAATCCAGATGTTGCTCAAAGAGATGGAGATTTAATTTCAGTCAAGTTTATCCACTGGCAGAAAATGAAATTCAACAACTGGAATCTGAATTGCACCCCTTTGTACAGGTCAACCTGCCAAGCCCAACAAGCTCTCAAAGCAGAGCCAAGTGATCAGTGATGATTACCACGAGATAACTGATTAACCCCTTTTATACATCAGTTGCCCTCACAATTTACTTGTATTTAAGTGAAGTTGACACTGACTTGATCATCCAAACAATCAGAAAGGTTTGACATTGGCTGACCTTGGCCAGACATACCTGAAATCTTCAGATCCTATCACTTCTGTATAGTACATGACTTTACATTTGTGAGAGGACACCTGTAGAGATGCCAGCACATCATCCACACGAGGCAGGTTGGTTGTAGCACAGGCAGGCATGCTGTGGAATTTCCACTGTAAAATGTAGAAGCCAGGCCACCTGGTCACATGGGAACCCTGCAAGCAGACACAACAAAAATCAAAAGCTGACTTGGTTAATAGAGATTTGTAGGCTTGACATTTCTTTTTCAAGCTTACAGAAAGTGCCTACATGCCCAGAACTTTCCCCCAATGCCAGTATTTCAGCTCCTCAGGCAAATGGCAGTGCTGGAGACTCTCCCACACAACATCCCTACCAAAGCTTGGCTGGAACACCAGCAGCTCCTCCAGCTTTTCAAACTGTGTTGGGGGGTTAGGATTTAATATACTGAAAGGACAAGTTCTGCTTTAAAACAATATCCATTTTTTCCATTTATTTTCATTTGCAGCTGTCCTTTGAGACAGTGAAAAGAGCAGTCAAGGCTCCTGCCTCACAGTTCAAGAGGTCACTGCCCATATTTCCAGTTTGATACTTCCATCTTGGTGACTTAAAGAGCTGCTTTTTCAGAGGCTGTTTTGACTCATTTCAAGTGAACAAGAACAGCAGTGGCAGTGTGTGACTGTAAACATGCTGCATGTTATATCAATCCTGGAATTAAAGGACAGGTTGTAAATGGCATAAAAAAACCTTCAGGAGCTTTGGCCATCAGGAGCTCTTACACTGCCCATTAGAGGGACAAACACACAGAAGCTCAGATTTGATTTCCAGCCTTCTCTGGTTACTGAGGGCGAGTACTGTGATATTCCTCAAACAGAGACTGTTTGCTTCAGAAAATAACTGTCAGAATTACAGCACAAAGCACGTTTTGCTACTCTCTGGATGTGCATTTTGTTTTAGGTGGCCTCCCCAGGTTCCTTGCTGATCCATCTCAGTCACCACCGGACTGATGCAATTTCCCCTCGCAGCAGATCCCACGTAAATCCCACCCCTGCTCCCTGCAGCACCCAGCCCGGAACAGCAGCTGAAATGCTGGCCAAAAGCAAGCAGCCAGCCCAGCACTGAGTCACCACTCAGTCGTCAGTGCTGTGAGTAAGAACAGGCAGTTTGGGCTCCATCTGCCCCCACACGAGGCTCTGGCTCTCTCACCTGCACACTCTCCCCTTCTTTGCAGATCAGGGGAGACTCCACCATGCTGTAGTCACGCCCCAACTGCCAGACTTTGTCTATCAACTGCACGTTGTTCCCACCAGGGGATGTAATACTGTGAGCTCCCAGAGAGTCCTTTTTGGGAGGCTGTGGGGCTCTTTTGGAATGGAAGATGTTAAAAACAATGTCGCCCTTGCACACGTCAAAATCCCATGTGATCACAGACGAGGCATCCACGATCTGGATGAGAACCTGAGACAGGAAAGACACATTAGACAACAGCAATTTGCTCAGTAAAGGCAAACTCCTACAGGAAAAAAAGACAAAGAACAGAGCTTTTTTGTTGCTGGCCTTAGTTTCTACTATTAAAAAGGCTTTTTAATAGTAGAAAAGGGCATTGCAGAGACTAATTCCCTCCTGATGCGGTGTCTTTATTTTAACACACGACTTTCAGAAGCTTTCAAGCAGCTTCTGAGAATATTCCTTGCTTTGCTTAGAAAATACGGTTTTGAGCAGAATGAAAACCAGTGATACTCTCTAAACGGCAACAAAATAACAGGAGGAACAGTCAGAAACTTCAGCTACTAAAGCATCACCGTGCACCAGCTACAGAAGGTGGAAGCACAGGAAGTAAATAAACAAGCAATAAACCATTCCCAGGCCAAGAGACAGCGTTCAGAGCAGAGGGCTGAGATGAAAGCAAAGGGCAGCTGGAGCTGTACCTCATGTGGAGCTCCTTTGAAGACACTTGCAGACTGGTAGATTGTTTCAGTCCAAAGCCTGATGTCTTCATTTTCCAACTCTTCTGCTGTCCGGTAGAGGGACTTGGGAACCAGCCCACCCTCTGGTACTTCACACTAAAACCAAAAACCATTAAAAATTATCTCCTGTGACCATCCCATCATGTTCTCTGCCTGCCAGCTTCAGAAACAAACATTCAGCAATACTCTGGAGAAGGGAACGGTCTGAAAGTAATTTTATAGCTTGTACATGATCCATATGTAATTCCCTTTACAACGATCTGGGTGAGGTGTTTGCAGAACTGGACACCAGGGAAGCAAATCTTGTACATACACAACAGCCAGCACCCCAGAGAGGGACTGTGCAAAGGCTGTAATTATTGTTTACACCACCTTACACTGAAGAAAGATGGGAGACAGTTCAGAACCCTGAGGGAAGTGGCAGTAGTGACTAAGTCTGAAAAACAGAGCTACAGAGACCTGAAAGAACTGGGGTAGCTGAATTTAAGGATGGGTAGTGGGGAGGTACAGTAGGTTTCCAATCAGGTAAAAGGACACTGCAGCCAGCAAAGTTAACAGTTTTCAAGTTACAGCTGTCTGACAGCTCAGTCCTGGAAGTGATTATACAACTGCCCTAAGAAAACTTCTGTTTTAAGAAGCCTGTAGCAATGAAGCTGACAACAGGTTCCACAGAAGTGTCTGGGGAAGTACAAGTGTTTGGTAACTGAATTACAACAGAGAATTGAAAAGATCTCAGAGAAGTAATTTTTGTTCAAACACCCAGAAGTAAACAAGAAGAGAGAGACTGTCACTGCCTGTAACTGGCAGGAAGTATTGTAGCAATTTGCTTTCTGGTAACATTCACTTTTGCTTACTTAAGCAGTAGATTTTGCCAGCTTTGAGCTCCAAATTAGATAACACTGAAAGCTACTGGTGCAGCAAAAAGCAGCCCACTGGAGATAAACACGTGCTCTACTCCAACACATCTAACTGTACTTTGTTATCATTTGAGACTCTATTGGAACAGACACAGATGAATTTTCAAGAATGGTACAGAAATTCGTCTAGAGAGTGTACAGGGGCTGAAAACAGCCTGTATTGCCAAAAACATCACAGGTGAAACAAACCTTACAGTATCAGTGAGATGTTAAAATGCCAGATCCAACTGACACCCAAGATCCAGGCAGGAAACAATTATGAAGGCATGTGACAAGAGACTGAGAAATTACAGTATCCTGCAGTAAAACCATTTTTCTGGTTTTCTGGGGGTCACTGCACACCCTGTGTGAGGAGACTGAGCTGTTTGTTGAGCCCTCTTAGCAGATGTGCCACATGTTCCCATGGGCTCCTTATGGGATTGGTTTTTTAGGTGACACAGGCTCTCAGGATCAGCTGATGGTGACAGCTCTTGCTCAGAGCTGTGCTACCATGTTTGCCTGAACTTTCCAGGGAACAGACTATGGCTTTTAGCTCTGCTTGGCTCTTTTGATAAGGTATTTGATACTCATCCTAGAGAAGCATTGTACTGCTCTTCTTAAAGTGGATCCAGAAAACAGCACTGAGCCTGGAATCCTACACCATAGCCCCACCTCCAAACTACACCAGGAATCACTCTGTGCTTACAGACTTCTTTGCTTAGAGGGAAAAAACCCAACCAAACAAATAAGTTGCTTTACACAATATTTTATATTCATACCATGCACTCTCCACCGAGGAAATCAGGGATAATTTCTTTATCGATGTAATCCAGCAGTCCCCCAGGACCCTGGTAGTCATTTCCAGCATAAATAAGGAATTTCTTCCTAGTGTTGTCATCAATGAATGGACTAACCTACAAAGAAAGAAAAACAGAACAGATCAGGCCCCCACATTTTTCTCAAGTCAATTTACATTGTTTTCAAGTCAATTTTGGAGGAATCAGTCTTGATCACACTGAGTGTTACCATCCTGGTTATGCAAAGTCCACACTACAAAGAAGCCAAATTACCCAACTGTGTAAGCAGGTTCTTAGGTGGTGGTTTTTAATCCCCTCCAGGAATCCTGTATAAAGGACAAGTTTCCAAATGGCAACATTCGCTGCACATCCAGCCTGATCTCTGAAGTGCTTTTACAAACTGAGAGAACTGAGGAACACCTTGGATTACAGACGTACCAGTGTCCAGAGAACTGGGAATACTCGAGGTGCTCTTAGGATAAGCAGACGACCCAAGGTCTCAGGGTAATTAGCTTCAACCACCTCGATGATTCTCAGCAAGGCCTTGACACCAGGTCTCCACAAATGCCTCATGTTCAAGCCTTCCAGATCTACTAGACAGGTCCAAGAGCTGAATTTGAGAAAGACAAAAAGAAAAAGAAAAATCTCAATAGCATCAAAATGCTCCTTGCTTATGCAAGTGCCCAACATACCGAAATGTGGGGACCCTCTGCACGTTTTGGTTTCTTCTGTTTTACCTCCTTGCTTTGTGTTGCCTGTAGACACTGGAGTTTAAGGGGTGTGCAATGATCACTCTGCACACCCTGCACATTCCCCCACAGACATTTCAGATTCCAGACAGAGGTTCAGTTCATATGAAGCCAAAAAAAGATCCTGTCAACAGTCAGCCCAAACATTAAACCATTGCTTTTACTGGGAGATCAATTAAGTGGCCACGCTGCTGCTCTGAAGCAATTTAACATTCACAGTGCAGATTTTCTACTAACACAGTGCACAACGGTGCCAATACACGTCAAAGCTAATTCTGTTGTCAGATCTCAGGGAAGGAAGCTTTTTCTATAGGAAGAGATATGTTCTTAATACTAACTACTGAGCTGCAGCATGTGTTTCAGTTTCTTTCCAAGTTCAGGTCTCGCCCTGGGCAGGAATTCAAGATTTACAGCTGGGCTGCACCAGCCAGCAGCCATTACATTATGCATGAGGCTTCTATGAAACACCAAACCCTTCTTTGTTTCACTTTAAATGTTTAATATGCAGCCCTTTAGGATTATGGCTACAAATGAAGATCCAGCAGGCAGCACCATTTCACTGTTACACACGTGAGACCTCTCCTTGGATTTGACCTCCCTCGGAGAGCTAGGGCAGCAAGGTCTGCAACAGGGACAGGATAAGCAGACACACCACACATCCCTGGACCTTACAGATTAGGGGAAGGAGGCAGAAACTGGAAAGAGTCCAAGAAACATGGCATCTCTTCAGGGCTGGTTCTGCCTTCATTCCACGCCCTTAAATCCCTTTTGCAGTTACCACTTTCACAAGTGACCCCTACAATGACTTAAAGATGGGCTAGCAAACCAGTGCTGACTGAACTTCACATGAAGTCATGCCAGAACCTGGAAAACTAGATGCCAGGTTTCACAGGAGCCTCATAACCTCACCTTGGATCAAGAGCTGAAGTAGCCACACACAATAAACGGAGAATGCAAACCAGAACTGAGTGTAATGAGCCTTGGAGCGGACTATGGATGAGCAAGTGACATGGAAGCCATACCTTAAACTACTGGAACTGTTACCCATGATATTATCATGGCCTGATTTTTTGGCAGCCTGCACCAATGCCCAATGCCTGTAAAATCCAACCCCCAAATAGATTTGGGAGTTAGGCTGCACTGCTCTGCAGATACCCAGCAGTACCAGAGAGCTGAAGAGTACCAGCCCCAACAGAACCATTATGAACACAAGACCAAGGCTGCTGGGGCAGGTGGTGTGTGTCCCTCAGGCTTCCCCAGGCACATTCCCTCTAGCACTGACTGGGGAGGCTCTTAATTAACTGTACCTGTGCTTGCACCTGCATGTGAGAGACAGCCTATCCTCTGCTTGTTCCACTGCCTGACATTCCCCCCACACACCCCATGAAAGCAGCTAATTCCCACACAGCAGATTTTACCTTATTGGCCTGCCAAACACTTTTGTATTCTCCTCACATCGCCTCAGCCCTTCTTCATTTATTGAAAGAACCTGCAAAAGAAAGAGTGGGGGTTAGAAAACAGTCTCAAACTCAGGTGGGAAAAAGAAAATATGTTTATATCCACAGATTAATTAAAACTACAAGATCAAACCAGCATAAACTTTTCCCCCCACCAAAGAACGAACCAGAAATCGCTACGATTACCCCTAATTACTCAGAAATTAAAGCCCCTTTTGCAATCACAGAAAGTAACCTTGAAACAGAACTAGGGCAAGCAAACAAAATTTAGTGTCTGCTTGGAAACTCCACTAGGAGAGGAAAGTAAAATCCAGTCCCTGCTTTTAATAGTCAGTGTGGCTGCTCCTGTCATTACTAGGAGTCAAAAAAAGTTAGTGCAAACCTGGAATTCTGCCAGCTTTCTGCTTGGAAGCTGAGCAGATCCACAGTAACAGTCTGAGCAATGCCTTTAGAGAAGGCAGAACTGCAGGCAAGCACTTTTTCTTTAAAAATAAATGACTCTTATCCTCGGAGTACAGGCTTGACAAAAACCTGAGTGTGGTATTTTCTCTTCTGCACAAGAGCAAAGACTGGAGTTTGAAGCCCTGCATAAGTGCAGAAGAATCTGTGCAAATGCCAATCAATAACCACGGGAGCTGTCAAGAACTCCACCTTTCCACCATCAGCCTGCAGTGGGAAAGAACACACCAGGAACGGCTACTGGGGGCTTTCAGATGTATTCCAACCAAAAACTGATGGCCAGAGAGCACATCAGAATAGCCAGTGATGGATGCTGTGGCAGAGGGGATGAAAATCTCCACGGTTAGGAACACTCACGTAGCGCAGCAAGGCCTCCTCCCCCAGCGCTCGCACCAAGCCCTTGGTGTCCATCTGGCCCAGCCTCAGCACGTACAGCGGGCGCCCGTCTGCAGAGACACGAGCCAACAGCACCCTTACCCACACAGCAAGAGACACTTGAGAGAGCTACTTCTAAAAACTTCAGATGGAAACAAACCATAACAGTTAAACCTCCCCTGCAAGAGGAAGAATCAGGAGCAGATGGCAACATAAACATCACTCTGTGCAGCTACACCAACAGATTACCTGTAAATGAGCTGCAAAATGGAGATAACCTGATTCAAAAATAGCTCCCTGACCTTCATGGAAAGTTCAAAGGACTTTGAGTACATCAGTGCACTCCAGACCATGGTATACACAATTAATGACACAGACTATTCTTAGCTTCCAGGACAGCTCAGGTACACCAATGAACTTAAGCTCTTCCTGTAACTGCAGAGCTGTAAGGCTGTAAGGCTTTATCACACGTGATGCAATACTGCTCTGGAGAGATTACAGCAACCTCTCCGGAAAAACAGCCATCCTGACGCGGGAATTAATGAAACCGAGTGTTAACCCAGAGCCTGCCCTCTGCAGAGTCTGCTGGAGCCACACTCCAGCTCTGTCACTGCACACTGTGCAGAACTGGCACACGGCCCCACTCATGCAGTTAAGCCTGATGGGAACAGACTCTGCTCCAGAGATCAGCTTCAGCTAGACCCTCTGCATGAGAGCCCTGCCTGCACACTGGGGCAGCCTGACACTGGCAGGATACTCAGGCATTAAGCTGAATTACTGTGTTGGCTGAAATTGGGAGTCTAAGTTTGCATTTCTGGCTCTCAGTTGTCCAAAACAGCTCCCAGCCTCCTCCTAAAGCTGTGATGCACTTGTTAAGCTTTGCTTCATCTATTCTAATACACAGGCTAAATAATCACCAGCTTATAAAAGTGAATATGTTAGCATATAATATAAAAAGAAGAAAAAAAGTAAGCTTTCTACATAAAAATCTCCCTCAAGTCCTGTTGTCTGTGCAGCTTCACTCCCCTCCAACAGCTGCAAAGGAGGTTATCAAATTATCATTAAGTCCTTTAGGACACAAGGAGAGAAACTGCAAAAAATACACTATTAAAAAAACCCAACAAACAATCCAAACTGCGGAGTCAAGGCAAGTTATTTATTTGGCAAAGACACTGCCCCTGTGAAGGTTCACAGTGTTTTATGTTTTATCAGGTGGACTAAAAGAAAATGTTATTTTAACATCGGCACGCACTTATCTTGGAATGTACTGTTTAGCTTTTGAAACACTAAACAAAAACTGCTATTAAGCTTCATAGCAGGCCTCCCTCCCTCCCAGACACAGATGCCTCCAAACCCAAACTAACAGCTCAGTAACCCTGGTCCACCCAAATGACACATGAAGGAGAGTCTCAGCTGACAGTGCTGTGTTCTCACTGAACAATTTATATTCCATTAGAGCTTTGTGATTTTAAAAAGACACTAGATTGAAGCATTCCTGTCAAAATAAAAGCCACTCAGATGTATAGAAAATTGTGCTAATTGCAAGCCAAAATAATAACTTCTTTTCTTTAGCACTGATAGCTCATTCTAGACAACATGCTTCATTATCACTGCTGCTTTGCTGTAGCACTAAAAGCCACACAGCATTCAGCCAGCTTAAGTTTGGCACATTTAGCATATGTAGGAGGAAAGGAGCAATACTAGAAAAGAGGGTTTAAAAAAAGAACCTACTGCTGTAAAATTTTAAATTATAGAGAACTGCTCAGTTCTGAAATCGTGTTTCCATTATTGACAAAGCCAGGCTTTACTTGTGGGCAAGCTGCAAGAGAGATCAAAGGAACTGCAGGGGAAGGGAGGGGGCACGAAGTTCACCGCAAGACTGGAGAACTTCTCAGAAGAACATTAAACAAGCCTTTGATGCATTCTGCACCTTTCTGCTCACTGGCAGGACCCAGTCGTGTGCTATTGACAGAGGAAGTCTTTGCAAAGGACAGACAAGGAACGGGCTGAAAGGGAGAACTTATTAACAGGTCTTTTTCCCTACAATCTTTACAGGCACATTCTCATTTTCCATTTTCTCAGTTTGAGGTCTGTCAAACCCAGAGCAGCAGGGAAGAGCCATTCAAGCTCTGTGATTAAACTTCTGCTGCGTCCTCCCTGTCTCCTGGCCACTACTGCTGACAGCATCCTGCCCTGTTTCATATGCTGCTTGAAAAAGGAAGAGCTGAGCAGAAACAATGGTGCCTGGTGGGAAAAGACTCAATCAGAGCACAGATCGCTCACAGTAAGAGATCATTTCCTTATCTAAAGAGCCCAGCTTGCCTCAAGCCACAAATTCCAACGTGTTTCATTTCTATGTATGTATTAGCAACAAGATCAGTGCACGATAAAGCAGAGGGACAGGGGAGTGTGTCAGGCTGTGGCTTACAGTACAAAGGGAATTCAGCCAAAGCTGCTTCTCTTCTTAAACAAACCTGCTCTATTTGATGTTTTTGCAACATTCCACTTCTCATCATTAAGCTGATTGTAATGCCAAATAAATATTCATTTATGCCATCAGCAGACTTATACAACATCAGAAATAAATTGATTACAAAGATATACTTATTTACAAACATCTTTTAATCACTGAAAGAGCACACTCAGCATTTGCCTAACACCCTTCTAAGCATCTCAGAGCACTACGGAAATGCAATTAATCACTTTTTTTAAGCTCCTGGCAAAGTAGACTTAAGTATGCCAGTATCAGTCAGAAAGACTCTGATCCAGGAGTCTGCCTCCAGCAGCTAAGGGCTGGCAAAGGTGCTGGAACAGGCTGCCCAGAGAAGCTGTGGATGCCCCTGGAAGTGTTCAAGGCCGGGTTGGATGGGGCTCTGAGCAACCTGGTCTAGTGGAAGGTGTCCCTGCCCATGGCAGAGAGATGGAAAAACATTATTTTAAATTCCCTTTCAACCCAAAACATTCTAAGATTCTATGGATTTAAGTGTCTTTGGTACCTAACAACTGAGAAGTTCTAACCAGCCACCTCTAGTTAACAGAGGGACAACTATCACCTTTGATTCAAAATGTAAAAAGGCTGTTCAATACGTATTTTCTACTGAAACCATACCTTTGTCATGGTGATGCCAGCCTCCTGCATAGTAATCCTGGAGCACTTGGGGAGGATTCCAGGTGTCCAGAATATAATCCACCTGGTGCTGCTTACGCCACGTCAGTGACTGGCAAAGGATCTCTCTTGCTTTGTCAATGTTGAAGTCCCGGGCACGCAGGAATCTTAAAATGTGCTCATCCTTTGGGATCTATTAAAAAAACCAAACCCAGTTTTGTACTCAGGGTTTAAAATAAGAACAGAAACCCAAACAAAAGAAGCTGAAAAATGTGCAGCCCTGCATTAATGCAAGAGGATGGTGTGTAACACTGGGAGTTACTTAAGGAAATCAGCTTTTGTTTGAAATAAAATCATGAGCCCTGTCTGGCACTGCAGCTACCTTCATAAGGGATATAAACATTTCATGAACTCTAATGTAATCATTTCCACCTGTATGATCATACCAAGCCAGTCCAATTCAAATAAATCAGGACAGAACACAGACTGTATTTTATTGTTGAGGTAGAGGAAACTGAGACACACATGCAAATCACAAGGCACTGGAAAAACCCCAGCCTTGCTATCAGTGACTCAACTGGCTCCACTGCTACCAGTGTTTCAGTATTTAAGATTATGATGTTTGGCCAAAACAAACAAATGTAAAAACAAGGTCATTGTAGAAACCAGGAAGACTTATAAAACTGATGTTACTCCCCTGTGGCAGTTTAACTGACAGTCTGAGAGGCTTTCATGCCAATTATTGAAGCACCTCAGCCGCAAAGTCAGCTGGACAGTCACAATGAACTCCTCCTCTTGCCACTGCTTAAATTTAGGTTTTGATCATGAAAGGCCACTTAGCAGAAAGAGTCAGCCCCAGGGAGTGTGGCAGGAGGTTTCCTCAGGCCCACCTTGTGTGTCACACACTCTGGACACCCCCAGGAACTCACTTTGCCTTTGTGCGTCTCCTGGAGCCACTGCCGCAGGCGGATGAGGCAGCTCTCCTGCATCGGGGTCAGGTCCCCCAGGTACCTCTTGATGTAGTCTGCATCCAGCTTATCTAAAAAGAGATTACAGGTGAACAGAGTGGTCCTGAACTGACCTAGGCCAAACACCAAGTGATCTGATTTGCTCTGTCTCAGAGTGGGCCACTGTCTTTGGTGCAGTCAGAACAGAATAAAGCTCCTTTGAACCAATGAAAAGATGAGCAAGGCAACAAACAGTCATCTTCATGAAGAAGCTAAAATTCTTCTGCAGCTAAGGAAGGAGCAAAAAGCAGACATTTGTAAAAGCATTTTGCCAGTATACTCAGACTCATCAATCCACAGCACCACTGGGCTTGCTGCTTCTAAAAATATTTAGGGAAGCTTTGATCACCCAGTGCAAGAATTTTCCCAAATTCCCAGAAGACTGTGTCTAGGGCAGCTTCAGCTGTTTCCTCCCCATTTTTCCTATAGTTATACCCATTCCTGAATTTCAGGGCAAGAAGCAGACTGCTCATTTGCAACCCAGTGAACAGCAAGGAGTTTTTCTGCTCATGCCTGATCTCCACTCACGAGCTCAGCCCATAACAGCTCCCTGAGCTCTGCCATGTGTCACTGCTTGGTGAGCCCACACTTTAACACTGCATAACACCAACCAAGGAGCCAACATGGAGCTCCTCAGCTGCCCAGGAGAAGCTGCCCAGTGCTGAGAGCCTCTCCAGTAGAAAGCATCCCAGTAGAACACATCAGACCCCCATACCATCAGGTGTTCCTGCGGTGGGCTCCGAGGGGCTGCTGGAGGTGTTGAGGATCTCCTTGTTGTTCAAGCCCTCCTTTGTGGCAGACTCTGGGATATTAATGGCAGGTGACACTGGTCTCCTTGGGTGGGATGTGCTGCTCTCTGATTTACATGCAACAGGAGGAGTCCAGCGAGGGACAAAAGTTATTCCTTCTTCCTCCAGCTGCTTCAGGTAGTACTCTATTATTTCTTTTCCCTTCAAAAAAGAAAATATACTTCATCTACTGAAAAATCCACCCATTTAGACATTGAAGGGATTGGGCTGAAAATTAAATGATCAGACCTCTAAAGATTCCACTTGAAACAGCCCTCCACAGACACACTGCCCCAGGCTTTCAGCAAAGCAGCCCAGCTTTCTGAGCAGAGCAGCCTGTTACTTAGCAGCAGCCTCATTGTCTTTTGGTAACTTGGAGCCAGGCACATCCTTCCCAACTGCAGGCTCACCTTTTTAATATTGCTGGTGTATTGCTTCATGGCGATCTTTTCCACTGTGCTTTCAAAACCAAAAAAAGATTTGATATCCAGACTTGCTGACTGTTCAAAACAGGTCCAATCTTCATTGTCAGGATGAACCTGCAAGTCAAAAGATCACACAGCTCAGTTATCCATTTAGGGCTTTTTTCCCCTCACAATATTTGAAATGTTTCTTGTTTTACAGGTTCACACAGTCAAAAATGTTCAAGTGGCATTTGCAGTGTCTTGCTTCACTTGCAAAACACGGTTAGGAAGAGGCACCACCAAAGGACAAAAAGCTAAGAAGCCCTTCCATGGTCCCACAGCTCTTTTTTTTTTTATCCTAACAAGAAAGGAGAGGGTGGAGAAACACAAGTGCACCAGCCAAGAGCCAGGGAACTGCACATTCATACACTGCCTCAGTCTAGATAAGTGGGACTGCAGGGTGTCCGTGGAACAGGGTAAAAGCCTCCACAAGGAACTCTCTGCTGTGGCTGATAGCCCAGGGCCAGCTCAGCCAGGCTGAGCCCTGCAGCAAGGGCAGGGGCAGCATTCCCAAGCACTGTAGTCCAGACATGTTTCCAACAGACAGACTGCCAGCAGACTGTTCCCTCACTGACCTATGAGGTACTTCAGCATTTTGTAGAATGAAAACTGTTTTAGTTTGTTCTCCCATGATAATGCCACAGACAGAAGTGCACACTTCTCACTCAGCTGACACCTTCCCTCTTAGATTGTCTCTTGGTTTACTGACATAATCCTGAAAGAGACTTTTAGTTGGACTTGATCTTAAAGGGCTTTTCCAATCTAAACAACTCATGATTGATGCTGATACTGTCACAAAAAGCGGTTTCTTAAACTCTCTTGGATAAAATACATTTGTTCAAGCAATTTCTAGGCCAGGCTCTGAATCTGTCATTATAAAAACATTACAAAAGGCTGGATTTCTGAGCATGCAACTGGCCTGATACCTTAGGGCTCCCCTCCCCCTCAAAACATGCTAAATTTGGCTAAGAACAGGATCAACACTTTAAAAGGAGACAACTACATAAGAAAAACCCTTTTCCCTTCATTTTCTGTTTCGGCATTAGGGAATGGCAGGTACAAGAATAGCTTGTACAGCCTAAGTACGTACAAATCATAACATCATTTAAGAATCTTCCTGTATTTTCATAAATTCAATTTTAAGTTACCTTTAATAAAAATGAACTTTTAGAAACAATTTACTCTTCCATTAAAAACCTAGTTTTGTATTTACCTAATTTCTTGACTGAGTAGAGCAAATGGGCAAAGAGAAGTGCTCTGTTTTGTACATATTTACCACATGCACTTTTCTGTACAGCACTTCCCCTGTTTAAACAGAGCTTTCACATAAAAACTGCAGGTAAGTGGAAGAGTATTCTTAAATTTGCCCTGGAAGTTACGGCAGAAATAATTATAAAAAGATTAGATAATAGTGTCAAGTGGGTTTGGCACCCAGTGATCTTTTAACCACAGGTTAAACACAACAGAAAATGTTATGACCTGCACATAGAAAGAGTGCTACAATACAGATAAATCAGTTACATCTGTTAGCTCTGATCTGACCTTTAACATCAATTTGAAGTTCTACTGCTACAGTACGTGCTGTAAGAGCCCATGAGCATGGGCTGAGCCATTCAGAAATAAAACATGACCAGAGCAGAGCAGCAGGCCTGCCACCAGACTCCATCAACATTTGCACTGAAGACCAAGAACAATGAAAAAAGATAGGTTAAAAAGATAGCATAGCTGACTCAGTGAACTTCTGTCTGAGCTGAGCAGAAGGCAAATCAGCTGAACTTTCCTGTGGCAGTTCTGTCAGGGTGTCATCAGCCTCACCAAGTCCCACACTGCTGCTATAGAACACAGATTTGCCTAAACAGAGCTGTCAAACACAGCAAATTATGCTGTGTTCTGCTTTCTGAGAAGATGCTCAGGCAAGAGGGTGCCAAACGTGTCTCAATTCTCGAGGCAAGCGTGTTACATTTAACAGTAACAATTATCACTCAGGGCAGTGTATTGGTTATTTGTTCTTGCAAGGCAAAAGCCAGGAACAACCCAAGTTCTGTTTGAGTCCTGAGATCTAAACACTGCCTCAGCACCATCTGCAGCCCCAGCAAGGGCCTGTTGTTACTCACTGTGTAGGAGCAGTGCTCGTTAATGATGACTCTGTTAGAGAAGGTTTCATTGTAGGCTTCTATATGCAGAGTCCTTTCTCGCCTGTTCAGGGAGTTCTTCTGGACAAAGTAGACGTAGTCCACTCCTGCAATCTGGGGAAGATGCACAGACTCTGTTAAGCTACAGTATTCAGGTGAAGGGATATCCAGAAGTACAGAACAGGCGCTTCAAAGCTCATCACCTTTTTCAGCAGCCGTGGTGCATCGATGTCCAGCTTGCAGCGCCGCTCGATCACGTGGATGGCCTCGTCCTCACTCTTGTACTCGTTTACAGTGTCACTGGCTACAAACATGGGGATCAGAGGGCACGTAGGAAACCTTCTTTCATAGGCCTGTAACGATGGAAAGAGAATAAACAATCATCACCATTAACTCCTGAGGGTGTGCAGAGTTCCTTCACTGGCATCATCAGTATTTGGAGGCTCAATGCCCTTCAGAGCTGCCATGGAAGGGGCTGAGCCCTCCTGAATCCACATTACAGCTAAAAGAGTCACAGTGCATTCCAAACAATCCATTTATTAATAAAAATAATATTAATTCCTTTCCGGTAAGGCAATTTTTAAACCACACAAAATAACCCATTCCTCCCCTCCCTCTGAAAAGCAAGTTGTTCATTCTGTACCATGACAACCCCCTTGATAACAGGAACAGGAAAATCAGACCCTCTAGTTCTAAAATACCACAAGACAAAACAATTATGTCTTGGATTTAAAAAAACCCACTTACTAATTACCGGTGTTTCACCAAGCTGTCTAGAGGGATTTCACACAGCTCCCCAAGGTCTAATAAAAACATTTCTAAAGCTATTTCTTAAGCTAATAGAGTTCTCAAGCTCCCTGGGCACAGAGTGTTCCTAATGATTTTATTGCAGTTTATCAGTTCACGGTTTTGTCCAACAACAGTCAGTCTAATACAATGAGCTCATTTCACACTTCTGAAAATGTAAAACTTCTTGCAGTAACGCAGAACTAGCAACAGCTTTGATCTGGGTTAAAGAACACAGTCATGTAAATAACTTCACCTCTTAAATACTTGACACACAGAGAAGATGGTATTAAATCAGACATAGACAGGACAGTTATGGATTTGGGATCAGTAAAACAAGTAAGAAGAAAATGGGTGTTATCCCCACCAGTAAACTTGTTGGATTTTAATTTTAAAACCACTGTGGCTACAGAATACAAGACAGCTCTTTTTTTTTTTTTTTCCTTTTCTTTCACAGTCTCTAATGTATCTCTGCTTCTCTTTGGCTTTTTTTTTCCTCACAGGGTAGCAGCGAAGCAATTAATTCTTTAGCCTGCTTTCCATATTGTGAATTCCTTCATTTTTGCTATTATCAGAACCTCACTGGCTTTGGTGAAGAGGTAGGATTTTGCAAGGTGTCCCAATGCAGAAGAAAGCTTAGATAAAGTACATCTGAGAGAATAACATGGAACAACTCTTTAAAAGAGGTAAAATATCCACTCTGTTCTTTCAGATTATTTCAACTGCTCTGAAAACAGCTGGGCTGCAGCAGCAAAAGGGAGAGGGTGTGGAACAAAACAAGCAGCAGCTGCACAAAATATGCAATGGTGGGGCTGGAACAGAAAAGGTCTCTTAATTCTCCCTTTAGAACAATTAAAATACCTCAGTTTATTACCAGTGTTCAAACCTCGTTCGAAGGCAGTGTTTCTATGGTGACAGTGGTGTAAGGCACTAAAACAGTGTCAGCTTTTTTCCCCTTGTGCATATTTTTAAACCATTTTTTGCAGCGTGACTGGCCCAAGTTCCTAAAGCTCCTCTGCAAGGCAGCAGAAGTGCAGCCAGGGAAGGGGTTACACACACTCCCTTCTTCAGACTTCATCTTCACACAGCTGGTTGGGCTTGACTGAAGAACAGCAATAATTCCTGGGCTCAGAAATGCGTGCACAATAGCAGTGACAGAGCATTAGTGTTGTAACACAATAGTCAGCAGCGGGGGAGAAACTCTTTCACAGCTCTAAGACAAAGGGAGGATGGGTCCTATTAACATGGTATAAGAAGTTTCTTTTGTCCTGTTGGTATGGCAAAGAAGTTTCTTATTTATTTTATAAGGTTCTTGTTCTGGACAGAAGGCTGTACATTTTAGTTGCTCGTGAGTATCTCAGCCCTTTCCCTGAAAAAGTTTCAGCATTCTTTCTAAATTAATCTCTATTTTAACTGCAATGACTGTATTTAAATGTTGTTAAAGTCAGAAAAAGAAAACATTTCTAGAAGAAGCAGAATGTAGAAGTATTTCTGGTTTTCAGATTGCTTCATTTGATACTTTTTTTTTTTGGTGGACCTAATATTATAATTATTTTACAGACAAGAGAGCAGAGGCAGTAGTTATCTAACATTTTTCTCACTTCTTTCAAAGTCCTTTTTACAATTGGATGACAAGTTTTCCCCATGTGAACAGCCCCCTTTATGCCAAAGCCTTTGCAAGTCTCCTTCATTGCACATATTGATGCTTTTCTCATCTCAGTCCTCCAAACACTTCATGTTTGCCCTGTGAACATTTGCAATTCAGAGCATTACCTGCTCCTGAGTGTTTGCTGAACTGTGAACAAAAAAATGCCCAAGAAGAATGTGTTGTTTCAAATGGCAAGCCTGAATTGAATGTGTTCAATTTGGAAGAGAACAAAATAATTATCTGCCAGAAGCTGGCAAGCTGAATGCTTACAGCAAAGTACTTGAGGGTTTCCAAGAGATTAAAGAGCGACTCAGGATTCTTTCTCCCTGAAGAACATACACACAGAAAACTGTTCACAGTCAATTTTATTGGGCTCTTAAATTAGGCTGGTTTTATTTTTGTGTCCTACTGCCAATATGTCCTTGTAATGCACCATTTCCTAGCACAGCCCTGTTTGAATAAAAGGTGATCAGAGCAAACCATGGCCACATCAAAATACCCAATCTGATTCAAGCATGGCTGTGTCTTCCACAAGGGACAAACTGCTGCCTCTCACAGTGCAGAGCGGGCAGGAAAAAGCTGCTAAAGGCTACAGGACACTGACAGATCTTTCACCACAAACCAAAGCAGCACAGGAAGAAAACCTGTCATTTGTGGTACAACACAGCAAGAGTCACGTGAGTCAGAGCAGCACATGCATGGCCAAGACTGCAGCTATTAAAGGAGCACAAGAAGATTAAAGAAAGATCAAACACTGCTTTTATTTTCCAATAGAACTGAAGGGATGTTGCTGCATTATTGAAGTGTTTTGAACCAGAAATTTTGCCTCAAATACAGCTTTGCAGACAGGAAGTAACTGAACTGCATTATGCAGTATTCCTCCAGCAGGCTGATAAAGCAGAGTTCATTATAAAATGCTGCCCCTTGTACGACAGCGTTGTGGTTAAACCTGGACAGATAGGTCTCTCTTTACAAATAAAATCAGATATCCCACGCCTTTGTCTCAGTGTTCCAATTTCACTGTACAGATACAATCAAAGACAATTAGTTCCTTAAAAGAGAAGCAGCTGCAGAAAATCCTGACGGGCTCCACGCAGGACTGAAATGCTGCTGCTGTAGCACTGAATGCACCCACGACTGGCACTGCAAGGACACGACACTGATACAATTCTCCCCGCCACATTTAACACGGGGTGTGTGGAGACTGACACGGAGCACAAGTCAAAAGCACAGATGTGCTCATCCTCAAAACTCCGCAGCTGCTGCTGGGCTTGACAAGAAGTCACAACACCTCCTTGGCTGAGACACCTGTGTACAGATCTTTCAAAAAGTGATTCTGATCCTGCAATTCTGCAGTTCCTCAATAACGTACTTTTACATTTCCCACCAGTCTCTGGAACATTTGTGTACTCTGATACATTAGAAGCTGCATTGTGCATCAAGAAAAACACAGTCTGGTGAAGCAGCTTGAACCGCAAATTTAACTTTCTTAATGCATGTTAACAGCAAGAGCACTGACAAACAATTTCAACCAAAATAGCACTGCAATAAAGCTTCTTTTCCAACTGCTTCCCTTAGCAACTCATGCTCAGAGTAGAGTCAAAATAACAGGATTTATTCCACTTTTATCCTTGCTCATATTTCAGCTGAGTGTGAAGACATGAAAGCAATTCAGAAGTCAGACTATTTTAAACCCATTGCAGTCATTTTTCATAGCCAAGGGAATTGTACTTGCTGCCGCTGCCCTTAGATTTTGGAATTCTAATATCAGGAATAACGAGTTCTATTCAAAATACCACCTTTAAGACAGCACTTAGGTATGACCCCAACCCAGTTCTCAAATACTTCTGGCTTTTTGCTTCTCAGACCATGCCTAGGGCTAATAAAATACCTTGATAATAAGCATGTGCTCAGTCCTCAGTGGGGACAGTCAGTCATTTATGCAAATAAGTTACTCAGCTTCTCTGGCCAGATTAATATATTCCCAGTCTCCTGCCTTCAAGGATAGGGATTATTTAGTATTTCCATTAAATTACTCAAAACTAACTTCTATACTTAAAAGAGAAAAAAAAATATTCCAAGCAATCTTACGCTGTGCTGTTCTAGTAGGTGAATCCTCCAAACAGGAATTCTAATCTGGTGAAATAAGGAGGAATTTCAATTACCACTTGGAAAACTAAGCATATTGAGTGCTTTAACAGCTTAATAGCATGAATCAAGCCATCAAGATGTTTTATTTCTTTCTGATGTTTCCTATCTGAAATTGCTGGCGGAGCAGCATTCCAAGAGCGGCACCACATTCTCCAGGGGCACCTCAAGAGAACCGAGGAACAGATTCATCCTGGCACTCCAATCTCATCCGCAGCGCTCGGTGCTAACTTTGATTTCTGCCTGCAGCACCTGACCATGTGGGTACCAATGTGCAAGTGCATACCAACGTTCACTGTGCTCTCCTATCCACTCCTAGTGTGGGCGATTTCTGAATTATTCATAAACACAAGAAACAAGAAGGGTCACTCAAACAGGATGCTGCCCTGGCTCGACAAGCTGCACTCCAGCAGCCTGATCGTTCCTGCAGAGCACTGTATCCCTTCCTCCCCTTGCATTAGAGCAGATCAATAGGGGAAGCAGCGACTCATGGGAGGGCAACGAAGAGGTTTCAAATTCTTGGCAGCTGAACTTGGAAAGAAACAATTCTGGATGAACTTTCACAGATCAGCAAATAACTTCTCATGCCCTGTATTGTGCTGTTCAGAGCTCTCTACCACTCCCTTTGCAATCCATACATATGTATAGAAATGATGACACTTGTTCAAGGCAGTATAAAAATCGTGAGACTTGAACAAAGCAGTGTGATCTCGGTGCCAGTGTCTCTGAGGGATGTTAGCTCACATGGGAGTGATCAGCTCGGGGGCGTGCGTGCAAGAGAGCAGATGGTTACAGTGGATACACCTCAGAAAGCTCCAGAAATAGGGGTTTTGGTAAGGTAACACTCCCAGGCACCGGGAAGAGGGAACGTGAAGCGAACTGCACGTTGAGGAAGCACAGACATCTCTAACACACAGGTAGTCAGCTCTCTGGGAAGAAACTCCCCTGTGAACCCAGCTCTGGAAGGACAAGTCCTCCAAGGACAAGTCCCAGCCAGGCCCCCGCTCCGAGCAGCACAGTTCCCCTTGGCTTTGTGCAGTGACCTTCCCCTCAGAGCAGCTCTCCACAGCAGCCCTTGCTCAGGGGAGGCTTAAGTGGTTTTTCTCTCCGCTGTGTTTTCACTTCATTAAATGTTCTCATTTACAAAGAAAGGAGTTATTCTCTTATTGCTGGGAAACAAAGGCTGCTTGGCAGCCACTCAGTTCTAGAACTCTCTCTGGAAAAGATGGAGGAGGCTTTAGTTACACCGACTACAGCTGAGGCTCGTGGGGACTACAGACAACCCAGCAGGAGAGGCAGGGTCAGACCTGGCAGTGAATGGCTGTGTATCATCTAAACAAGAATTTCCTTTACGTACCATTTCTGGTCCTTGATAAATACGAAGTAGTTTAACAGTCCTTCAACTTCTCTGTAAATCTTAGCACAGTCTATGCCATCAAGGTACGACTAGTCAGAGTGCAAAGAACACTATGACTTACTTTAAAAGGGAAAAAAAAAGAGTTTAAGCCTTCCATTGCAATTTCTACTTTAAAAAAGTATTTTTAAACGTTCAAATTAGAACTAGAACAAATACACAACTCCACAGCTTTTCCAGCGAGATTCACCAATGGTGAACCTCCTGGCTACCAGAGCAAGATCAACAAACAAAAGGTTTGCATAACAATTTATCACTGAACTGGATTCAGCAATTAGAAAGGACATCAGGAAATACCTTGTGTGGAAGCAATTTGAATTAAAAATTGTAACTCTTCACCTGAAACAGAGCTACTGCAGGGATTTTAAGAATTAAGACAAATGAAGCAGGCAGCAAGCACTCGTTAAAAAGGAAGGCTCTGTTCCACCTTGGTTTGTTAAAAAAGAAATTAAATCACAATGCCCCACATTCAAATATACCTTTGTTTTAATACAATCATTTTGCAACAGGAAAAAACTCTTCCACTCCACGCAGAGCAGAATTCCACAGAAGAGAGGAAAATCCTGCCTTTCCAAGCAGAGCCGTACTTGGGCAGGGTGTGAAGAGCAGAGAGCTGGCAGAACGCCCCATCCGAGAGCCGTGCAGGTGGCTCTGAGAGCACGGCTGCACCGTGTGCTGGGATGCATTCCCAAGGACCTCCCAACATGAGAGCTGACATTCACCTGCCAAATGCGAGTGACCCTTACCTGAAGCTACAGGAAAAAAAATTGCACAATTCTCCTTTCTCCCCATCACACTTTCCTACAACTGCATCCTGACCTTATTTCACTTTGTCCCTCTTGAATCCTCCCTCCATTAGAATCAAAAGCATTTCACCCTGTAGTGGCACAAGTCATTCAATAACAGGAGAAATTGTCTTCACCCTCTGTTCCCTGGTACAAGATGAAATTTGACCATCTAAATATTAATGATGGCTATTAAGTGTATCCAAGATAAAATAAATAACCCTTCTGTAAGTTATACCAAAAAATCAATAGGACAAGCCAATATCGGTAAGACAAACATTCTGCTCCATTTTAGAGGCTAAAGAGTTCTCATTTACTACACAAGAGTAAGAAGTGACCTGGAACTTTCTAATTAAATGATCTTTAGTGCATTAAGAGTGTAAGTTTACAGCATTGTTCATATCCAGTCTTCCAAAGCAAAGCATTCCCAAGTAATTGCCCAAAATGACCCAACTCCTTCTGCTTTGCAGGAGTACATTCCTGCCTTAAAGTTCATAAACAATGGAGTTAGTCTAAAATTTTCATAAAGGAGGCTGTGAAAGTTTTATATAATTATGCATCAAATCCTTGAACTACAATTACAATGGCTTTTTTGTTTTTGAAGTTCTGGGGTTTGTCTTTTTTTTTTTTTTAATAGACCACACAAACACATTGTTATACAAATTAGACAAGTACTAACAAGAATCTACTCTGCACAGATGTTGTTCATGAGTTGTAATTGAAGGTTAATTATTTCCCAAACAGAGAGAGAAGCACTCTTGAAAAACAACCTTGGATGTTCTCCAAGGCAGTGATCAGAGCTTTCAGGTAGAGTATCTGCGAAGAGAAATTGTCAGTGGTTCAAAAGCTTACTGCAGCATGATATTCAGATTCTTCAAATGCTGTATTTACGATACTGCACTGAAGCGGTGCTCAGATCTACAGCCCAGGTCTACATCTCTTCTACTCAGAAGATCCAGGAGAGACTTCCCACACTGAATGAGTCCTGACCTCACAGATATTACAGGACCCTGCACAGTCTCTAAGCACTCCCTGGGCTTCCAACACCCACAGCTGTTAAATAACTCGTGCTCTAAGCTGCCCTTACGCCCTACAAACACTGAAGGTCACTGCAGAAACCTTTTCATTAACACCACCAGGGCTTCCCTGGGCCCTGTTCAATCATCAAGTGCTACAAGGACTTGTTCTTTACAGTACCCTTGTCTTGGGAAAGCATCTGAAAGCATAACTGGCTTCACAGCCAGCAAATTGAGCTTCCTCGGCTCACGTCTCCTGTGGAATGGAAAGGAAATTCCTGAGAAATTCTCCATGAAACCAGGAGTTGAGGAAAATGAAGCCATCTGTAAGCAGAGGTTAATAAGAAAACATTTCCTCTCCTGGCATTTGCCAAAGCCATTAATTCTTGCCCTTGAGAGCTCCTCTGTCATTCAAGAGTCCTGCATGGAAGAAAAGGTTTTATCAGGTGTACAGAAGAGCATAATCCCTACTCATCCTTGTCTTTTCTTGGTGCCTATTCTTGTTTAAGGGCTTCTCTTGATTTAGTCAGGTTTCATTGGAAAGGATTTCAGGCACTACACTGCTATGAACAACCCACTTGTGCCTTGCGAATGTCCATAAAGAAAGAGGAAGAAAGGATGAGCAAATTTATTCCAATACATTTAAATTCATCCTAGCTTAACTATATAAAGCCTCAGATTTTATTACTTCATACAATAAGAAGAGGGCAAGACTGCTCTCTCCATTTTTACATTTAGCTGCACTAGAAGCCCCACAGTACTTTCAAGTTAAGTAAATACCCAGTTAAGTTTCTTGCACATTTCAAATAGACTCTACCTGTTAAAGCGATCTTGTCTTCAGTGGATGTCACCGCTGAACAAACAATACCTATTTGTTCTACCAAATAGGTTAACAGCCCTGCCACATGCCAAGCAGGCAATTTGCTGCTCAAATCCTAGAAACACAACAAGAAACCCCCCAGCTTCACATCCATTGTGCAAATTCCTGAAAACAATGAGGACATTGCCCATAATCACTACAAAATAACCCAGTATACAGACTAAACTCAAATTCAATAACTACTTTGTGATCTTGTATGAAAGGCTTTGATTCAGTAAATTAAAAATCTCTATGGAGACAGGAAACAGCAGAGAAGTTATTCTTGTGCTTTGGCTCCACTAAGTTACTCTGAGACCATAAAAATTTAGAGACAATTTTTTGTTGGCTCCTGGCTTCAAACAGCACTTACCACCACTCATCCAAAACATGAGGGATGTGCATGGGGAAGCAAAACAACCTTTCAGAACAGAGACAGAACAGAGCTTTATCTCCACACAACTCTGCAGACACAATCCAGGCTACTTCACACCTATTTAATCTCTTCCAAGTCTTCTGCAGGGCAAAAGGAACAGCTTCATGTTAAATTTCAGGCATAACCATAGGTGATACACACAGCCAATCACAAAACTCACGAAATACCACTGAAATGGTGTTATAAAGGAAACTGCAGCTCGACAGCTCACAGTCAGTGCTGCTTACACAGCACATCACACACCACCCTGGACTTCTGACAGCAGGACCTTTCATGTGTTAAACGGCTACAAAGCACTTCCAAGTGAAAGCAACTGCACCAACACACAAATACTGGCATTTCTGTTCCTCTCTATAGTTCAAGCAGCATTTCCATGGTTACAGTGTTGATCACTTATTGGCTTTAATTACATTCCAAATCCAGACCAAATGCATAGCTTGGCATTTTAAACAGCCCTGAAGGCAACCCTGCAGGCCAGTTCTTGTAACCTGGCTTCGAGTACCGTGAGGTGGAATGCACACAGAATCATAAACTCATTCTGGCTGGAAAAGACTATTAAGATCATTGAGTCCACCCATTAACCCAGCACTGCTCAGTCCACCACTGAAAATACCACACTGCTCATTACATCCTCCAGGTCATTGCAAAAGCAGTCACTGAAACTGGAAGGAAACTCATCACAGCATCCACACCATCTTCCCAAACTTTGGTACTATATTTGTTTGTCTTGCTTGTGTTTAAACTTCTTTCTTTTGAGGTCATCATGCAGAGGAAGCATCAGGAGTCCTACTGAAACCAAAACACTCTTACTGCACAAAACATGACCCCAAATCACGTAGACTTTGGGACATTATCTCCGCTGTCAATCACAGAACACTGCAAAAAATTCACCTCTGGAAGCTGTTGCACAGAATGTTTTGGAGAAATTCAGGCTAAGAATCAACTAGATAGGATTATGCATATTAGTATCAATTTCATGCACAGGATTTAGAACTGATTCTTTACTGCTGTTAACTTATAGAAGACAACAAACCCTGCCTTTTATCAAAAAGAGAGCAACAATTTCAAGGGGAAAAAAGCACTTTTCCTTGTAGTAATTTAAAAAGTTTACACACAGAGTTTTAGTTTACATTCTCTGCAAAGTAAATGTGAAGCAAAGAGGTGCTTGTTTTTCTACCAACATACAAACCAGAAATCAAAAGGCTTTCACAGGCAGCTTATTGCACAAATGCTCCATTTAGACAGTACCTGCAACTAAATATCACTAAAACTCTCTGCTTATCCAAGGAAATACTTGTCAATATATGTTCATTAAGCATTCTTGACAAATTTGAGTTACACTAAAAAAAGCACAGACTTGCTTAAGACTGGCCAAAACCAAAAGCAAGGAAAGGAATAGAAGAAAAGGCAAAAAGCAGGATCAAAAAAAAAAGGAGTTACTGGGGGACAGGAAGGTCTGCAGCAAACTTCCTCTGTATGGCAGCATAAGCATGTTGGCTACAGAGCTAAGGAATCTCAGCCTCAGTGTTCAGTGTTTTCAAGCATGAATAAAGTTACTTTAATATTTCATTAAAATAATTTTGGCCTTATAAATAAAGCAGGAGATTCAGAACAGGTCATGAAGCAATCTTCTAGGTAAGTGCAGTTTTACTGGTAGTTCACTGCTGAGTTATTCAACTGTGGTCACCAAGCAAAGAGCCTCTTTCCTGCACCAGAAAGAAACAGCCAGACAGAGAAACCTCAATTCTCATGAGGGATGTGACCAGTCAGGCCACCCATGCAGGCTCTTTCTACACAGATCACTACTTGATCGCCCTCAGTGTACCCCTTCCCATTCAACATTTGGGCATTTTCATTTCAGAAAAGTGCTCAGAAGTTTTACCAGCAAAATTACAGTGGCCTGATGTTGCATGGAATGACACTGGAAGGGAACTGGCTCATTGCTACTTAAGAACCACTCTGCTACAGAGATTCCATCTTCTCCCAGATAAAAATTAAATCTTCAATGATTTAATACAATTTTATTCAAAGTTTTGATGCTAAAAGCTACACCAATTCAGCAGGTAGAACAAACTGGGGATAAAGGATGTGACTTGAAGACAAGGGCTAACATTCCACCTTCTATCTGTAAAAGATGATCTTCAATAACCATAGACATGCCTCAACATGACTTTAATTTGAAGAGTGGTTACTTTAAAACAGATCTGAGTCATCTGTGGTTTGCTTAAATAAATTTGCACAGGTGCAATTGTGTAATAATTGATTCTTGCATGGGAGCCTAAATATCCATCTTCAGAGGACACCTTAATATGAAGGCAGGACAGAGGAGAAAGTGGACACTCTGTGTAGGAGTTTGAGTTACACCTGCTTTGCCTTCCAGGCACACACAAGAGAATCATTAATTCTGTTCCTCCCTTTGGGAAGTCCAGAAAGCCCGAAAGTGCGCAAGTGCCACTCCACAAAAAAGTGAGCAAGCCAAACTTCCACTGCAGCCTCTGCACAATCTTGAGACACAAATCTCTAAAGTGAGAAGCTGGAATAGAGAAGTAGGGCAAGTTCCTTCCTCAAGAAAAACAAAAGGTTAAGGACAGAAAACCCAACAACCATGCTGAATGCAAATAAAATAATTTCAATCTTCCTTTCCTTTGGAGTAAGCTGGGAAAGCGTGATCATTCAGGTTAAGCTGGCTTATGACTGAGAAACCAAGATCAAATTGCTGGTTAGAAAACAACTGACACTGCTCTGATCTAGACTGAAGGTGGAACATTGAGGACAGACTTTACCGCTGTGCTGCTCCAAGCTGCTCTTCAACATACACAGATCTCACCTGACCTAGAGGGGGCAACAGCAATCCCAGATGGACTTGCAATTTCACCATCAGCTGTCTGTATCAAATACATTTGCAACACTATTCTATATTCAGAGAAAAATGCCTGCCCTGCCCGTGTTCCAAGCAAGACAGATGGAAACCAGTCTGGCCCAGAAGCCACATAGCTCCGGGCACAACACTTTGTTTGACAGAATGTGCCCTGCAATTAAAGTCAACTTCAGTAGCTCCTACGAGAGGAAGCTTGGCTTCTGACCCCAATTGCACAGGACACGACTGTTTTGGCTCAAGGTTAAAGTACTCTGGAGAAGAGGCTGACCTCCAAAAGAGCATCACAGCAAAGGCTGGCGACAGGCCAGGGAAAGCTTAAATGCCTGGAGATCAACATGTGATTACTGGGGAATGTGAGCTTTTCCCAAGCACTTCCTATTTCCCTGCAACACTGGCAACACACGGCTCTTTACATAACACAGGAACATATCTTCCTGTGAATTTTTTAAGAGACACACATAAAACCAACTGTAAATCATTAAGCTTGTCCTACCGTTTCTTCTAATTACCATTCCTTGTCTTACAGCAGCTGAACAATCACAACCATGCTCTGTGTTGCCAACAGGCATTTCAGAGGCACAGGGTATTGTCACACTGAAAGCAGAATTTGGTACTTGGCTTCCCCTTTCCTTTTCCAGTTAACAAAATTGCATGTCTGGTTCCTCTGCAGTCAGTTTTTCAAAATTCAGCTGCAATCCCACTGTGTCCACTGAGGATCTATTTTTAGAACAGTCAACTATTCCTTGCTGCTCTATTGTATCACACTTAAGTCTCACTTTTATGAGTCCTATAATTAGTATTCGTCACTTGTTTGGCCTTAGAATCACAGACACTTTCAATAAGAAGGTCTGTTACAACATGTTTAACATCTGGAATATGTTAGGCTATTTTAAATAAAATTATTACTGTGCAGACAAAATCTAATTTATGAGTGGAGGAGGACAGGATGACTACAGCACTGCTACAGTATGGGCTCAGAATTCCTCATTAAACCATTGCCTGGGAGGTTAAAGACTTGTACTACCACAAGGAAAAAAACGTCTCCAGACTTCCCACCCCCTCTCCATGAAGGTTCAGTGGAACAGGTTTGACTTCATTGCCTCAGACTTCACCCACCAGGTTTTCATTTGGCCTCTAAGCACTGCACCAGTGATTTCACTCTTCCAAGACTATCATCAGTACAGTGAGCTTCACCAGAAGAACACAAAATTCAAGATAAATAGCAAGGCCTTGATTTGGCTTTTGGACCAGCAAAATATCAACTCCCAGGTAGAGAGCAGCCATACTTATACCAATTAAAATTTCTTAAGTACATCATTTTAAGTCTTGACCATTCACTAATGTCAATGGACCGCCATCAAAATGCAGCATGATAGCGTCTAGAGCTTGCACATTATTTACCTCAAGCTAGGAAGTGTAACAAAAAAAATAGTTTACCTTACATCCATGTCTGATGTGTGAGGAGACCCTCAAAAAGGTAAAAAAACTGATGATGGAAAACCAGGAGTAGAGAGGAGCAGTTCCTCATGTGAAATCATAAACTACTGAACTATAAGACCACCACCATGAAAACGAGTAATTGAAGAGCTGAGGGAGGTACCTGCCAGATCTAAGAGGGCAGGCAGCACAGAGAGCCTGAGTCAGGCTGTGCTGCCTCTTCTGACACAAGCAGCAGGAGGTGTGAGGCTGAGCAAGCTCCGCCAGGCTTGAGGGAAAGGATCCATCTCTTGACACATCTCTTGAAGCACCAACTCCTGCTGGAGGGTGTCACCACCGAGCTCACTGGGCTCCAGAAAGGAACTGGGAGCACAAGAAATCAAGTACATGAGATGTTATTCCTGACAACGGCACATTCTGGACCAGAAGGGCTGTCAAGAAACATTGCTGGAGGATGAGAGAGCATCCTAAGATAGTGTTACCATATGTTTATCTCATTCCTATCCTCTCCCCTAGAGACAGATACTGCCCTTGGCCGTTGCCTGAAAGGCAACACTAGGGAGGCCTCATGGTGCAATTGAGTCCTGTGCTTCTCATTAAGAGACAGAATAAAAATCCAAATTCATCACTCAGATCTCAATAACCAGGTAATACCAGTGTAAGATCCATCAGTGGCAGGGTACAACTTCTGCACCCCTGCATCTGCTCCCCAATAAAATATAGACAGAAAGATACCACCCAGCTTCAAAAGATAAAAGAAGAACAGTCATCTGATTCTTTTCTAAAAAGCAGTTAAACTCATAGATTATAGACAATCAGTTCTTTGTTCTTCACCCTCCTTTACAGCAAAGAAAGGCAAACAAAAGCATGGATTGGTTTAGTCAACACAGAACAAACAAGTTCAAGTGAAATTGCTTTAAATCCTCTTCATTACAACTTCAGTGGCTGCACCACGCAGACCCTGAAACACTTCAATAGAAATAAGTAATTTCATAGAGCCTTGAATTCAGTAATGAAGAACTTATCTACAAGCCAATGAATTGCACAGCAAAGAGAGTTTTGCAAATTATACAGTATAATTTACACATTGAATGAAACAGCCAGAAAAAACCATCCTCTGGAAAGGCTTCTGCTGCCTGATGTGCCTGAACTGGACTGAAAGTCTGTGGCATTTGAATTTTACACTAAATGAAGGGACACAATGCACTCAAGAAAGGAAGTGCTCTCACCAGGAAGCTGTTCCCTTCTGCTGTGGCATAAACAACTCTAAATAGCACATCGCCACCCTGACCACCACCAGGGAAACATCCATTTTCACAAAATGAGATCTATTATTGTCAGAGCGATATGATCTAATATTACAGCAGCAGTAGGCAAGGCAGAAGGTTATCAGACAGGCTGAGATGGTGAGGTTTGCAATGTAGCTTTCAACTCCTGCACAAATTGATCTGCATGTATTCCAAAAAGCATCCATACTCAAGTTATGAGAACACAAATACCAACAAAATGAGAACAGTTGTAATTATCTGGTAAGTAATACATAACCCCATAGATTTAGATATTTGACTTCATCAATCTGACCATGATGCAACCTTGAAACAGTAATATAAGAGAACCCAAACATATATAATTAAGAATTATAACAGTTTAAATAAAATCTCATTTTTAATGCAAAAAAGTAGCTTCTCTTTGCTCCCTCCCACGATCCCTCTGCTGTCGCCAGAGTTAAAGCTGGTAGGTTCCAACAGCCCAGTGATATTTTTATTTTCAAATTTGCTGATATATAGAACCCAAAACTAATTATAATAAAGTAAAATCCAAGAGGAGTCCAAGACAGAAAATGCTCAAATATGAAGTTTTATACACGAATACAAAGCAAGACAGGCAGCCAGCCCATTCACATGTGATGATGTTCCAGCATACAACAGACATTTTTAATTTTCATTTTTCTGAAGCACGGACAGAGTCCCCTTTACAGAATCCACAACTCCAAGCCATTAAGTGCAATTTGCAAGTACTTTGCACTGCTAAATAATACCTGAAGACTGCTGAATCAGGTTTCTAATGGCCCCTTCATTTACTGTTACAGCAAGCAGCTTCTGCATTTTTCAAACTGCAGATCCCTAATTATTTCCCAACGGAATGGAGGGCTCCCGGAGTGCAACCTTGGTGACAGATGCCCTGCTGACTCCTCTTTCTTGCAGCCAGCTGCCATCAGCTCACCCACAGCACGGGGGGGACAAGCACCTGCTCCCGCAGGGGGGCTCAGCAGCCTTAAAGGGAGCCCAGCGAGAAAACTGGGTTGACAAGGAATTTATCTTCCTTTTTTCCAAGACAGCTCTGGACCAGCCTGTGTCCCTAAGCTGGCTTGCTGATGGACACATCTTTGCAAGAAAGCAAGAGCAGCAGCCTGGTGCACCAGCTTAGCTGCAGTGGGAAACCTCATATTGGTGATATTTCTCTGACCCTTAGAAGACAGAGTCCGTGAACCACGAGCTGAGAACCTCTGTGGACTGGGCTGAAATCAGCGTGACTGGAGCAAAAGCTATGCAAAGAAAAGCCAAGAACTTGAGAGCTGATCTCAAATTGTGATGGCTCATTGCTGGCTTGTACTCCTTTGGCAGTGCTGGCCCACGCTGCAGTGGAGCCCAGATGATGCCAAGGCAGTCCCTTCCCAGCCATGCTGCCATCGGCTGTGCCACCAGCCTGGGTCCTTGGCAGGGCTCTGACCTCAAACACCACTCACTGACTGGTGACGGCTGAAACCAGCTGCAATTTGACCGTGAGAAAGTCAAATTATTAAATTACCTGTAATAGGCCTTACTTAACATTTTAAACGAGCTGCTAACCTAACTTGTCTTAACTTATACCACAAAAATGAAAGAAAGAGTTAAATAATTCAGCTTAACATCCTAGTTTCTTCATTTAGAATACATGCACAGTATTTTTAAACTACATGAAAAAATTGGAAGACAAATTCACTTGGGAGAAAAGGAAATAGACCATTTAAGACTAACCTGTAATTAATTTCAACTTGAGCTAATTAACAGCTTTCCTTGCATATTCTCAGAAGATTCATTCTACATTCAAAATGCAACAGCTTAAAGATTCCATCACCAGCCTCCCTCCAGGAACACACTGACTCCAAACTAAGTTCAAAGCAAAAGCAATCCTGGTTACAACAAATACCCCCTCAATTCTGGGTTCCAGATTCTGGACTCTGACTGAAGGTGCTTTATGGGAAGTCCTCAGGCAGCACAGACTGCCCAAGCAATATGGAAACACCTCATTCTGATCTCTAAGCAACCTCTGGCTTCTCACTGGATATGTTTTTTTAATCAATCCCAGAAAATTTCACATCTCTTTCCCACAGGGTTTTGAAGACTTTTACATGTGCTTCTTACTGTACCACCACACATTAGACCATGGGCATGGAGTTATACCTTCTCCAGATTGTAACTGTAGAACTCTGAGTGTCCAGGACTCTGCAGGATGTGTAACCACATCTTTCATGCCAGATTCCCACCTGTTTAAGAGTTTTAACTCAAAAGCAACATCGCTTGGCTGGATCAACAGATCCTGGAGCAGCACTTCACACCAGAGCTAAATCACCTGCAAAGGGTGAAAAGCTTGGAGTGCTTTCAGAACAAAACATAAGAACTGTTTTGATACATATTTTCCTTTTTCTGACACCTTTCAGAGTGTGACAGTAGTGGTGGCTTAGCTTTTGAAGTGTAAAGGACTTGTTAAAAACTGACTCAAAGCTTTTGGTGAACAAGAGAACTGCAGCTGTCAGCTACAGTCAGGTCATGTGTTTGCCCAGAAAAAAAAACCAAACAAAAAAAACAGGAAACCGAGCATGGAAATAGCTAAGCAGGTCACGAAATAATACCAAGTAACACATAAACTGCACCATTAGCAGGCTGCTAAGTCAATATTTTTCCCTACTGCTCAAGTGAACTGTCATATTTGTTACCCACAGCTCATTCCAAACAAGTGGCCAAATAATAATCAGTTCTTACACCGTGTGCTAACACAGGAACCAGCAACACCATCAACCACCAGTGAAACTGAGGCACTTCATATAAATTCAGAAATTCCACACAAGGCTCTGCCCCACCACAGCTTTACCAACACATTTCCAACAGCAAGTAAGGCTGAGTTTTCAACAAAGACAGGAAGCAAAGCAGATGAGACTCTGGGAGTTCTATAACAGAAGGGAAAACAGCTCAGTGGTTTTGGGAGCGGTCACTCACTTTATTCCCTTCCCCAGGATTTAAGTATCCAAGACAAATTCTCAGGAAAGTGCCCTGTATTGGGGGAATAAAACACTTCTCTATATATTTGAAGCCTACTTTGCTTTCAAAAGCACTTGCAGAAGAGCTTCCTTTTTCTCACCAGCCTCTCAGTCCCTCTTCCTTTTTCTCACCAGCCTCTCAGCCCCTCTTCACATGATGTGTGAAAAGCATTTTTTCCAGGAAAAAAAAAAAATGAGACTGGAAGGAATGAAAATGGCGAGGATTTATGACCAGGTGTGGCACTTAGCTTGATACAGTTTCAATTTTTTTTAAATGGCTTTTTAAAGTAATAACGTTCATAATGAAATAATAATGTACTGCCTGTTCAGGAATCAACATTCAGGATTGCTCATTACAATCTAGATCAAGGGATTATACTTTGATTTGTCAGTCTGAAAAAAACAGATAAGTTTTTTTCTAATCTGCTCTATCACTGAAGCATTATTTATCTCATTTACAATCTTATTACTTACCTGTAATTTAGGGATACTTTTATTCATGAGATATACCTTAAGAACTATTTTTTTAGATCTATAAAGCCAAAGAGAGTCAGTCAGCCTGTTGTCCAAAAGCAGCAAACTTGAACCATTAAAATGATAATATAATCAAAGGCACTACACATTATACTTATTAGGAGAGATTCATGCTTGAGATACTTCAGATATTCCATCAGAACAATGGGAAAATGTGAGATCGATTTTTTAAAATTCACATTATTTCTGAAACTAAGTAATTCGTGACTGTAAATAGGACATTTTCTAAATGGGCTGAAGAGCAATACATTTTCCACAGAGCTTTCAGAACTTAAGAAGAAAAATCCCGCTGGTCAATGGTTCAATCCAATGTGTGCTTTTTCAAAAATCTTATTTATTTTCCATTTGCATAAATTCCACCCTTGGAATGCCATTGCAACTGATTATTCATTATTTAAATTTACTTTGGAAATTAAACTCAAGGGGAATTATCTAAAGTATGTCAGACTAAAAATGAGCTGCGAATCTCCAAAGTTAATTTTAGCCTTATGTATGTTAAGGAAGATTCAAGTTCTTAACTGCCTTTTAATATTAAGAACTACTTATTCAGCAAAGTCCCTGTATTACTTTAAATGTAAACCTCTTTAAGCCAATATAAAAAAATTGAATCTGTAATCTTTAGAAGTTTTATAAAAGCAGCTTCTCAGTTTTTCTCCAGCATATTTAACCTTGGTAACTTGACAAGTGAGTCTAAGTAAACAGCCATTTTTCCACATTTCAGCTGCTTCCAGCATTACGTAAACTCTGAACAGGAGGAGAAGCGAGATTCTATTCAGTCTCCTGAACAGCTGTGCAAGCTGCTGCCCTGGGTGCTTTTTTAAATACATATCCACTGACACAGAGATTCCAAGAAGTTCATTATGACAGATATTCCATAGAGCAGGCAAAAATCATCATGTCAGCTTCGGAAACTATTTGGTGAAATCATCTTGCCTGTGTTAGGTGTGTCAGACTAAAGTGTGGTAATTCAGAGCCTATGATTCTAGAATCTTTTCAAGTTTAGGAAGTAGTTTCATTAAGAGATTTGCATTTTAAACATTATCTGGAACCACACAATTTGCCAGTAGGAAGAAATCTTCAAGGGAAGTAGCTTATATTAGATTTTACATAGCTGGACTTTAATGATGAGGGAAGGTAGGAAGTTTTGAAGCAATGGATGTCTCGACTCTCTCCCAGCCTCAGCAGCTCACCAATTCCCAGTTGGGAGATAAGGGGTCATGCCTTAAGGATAGTGTCATAGAGATATATTAGGGTTCAACAGCTGAGTTTTAGATTTCAGTGGAGGAAGCATAACATAGAAACTTATTTTCAACACCAATTCAACTTAGGAAAAGAATTTTGACTCTTGTCTATTTTAGAAGTCTTTATATCATAATTGCCTGAAAACACTTTCGTCTTGTCAATCTTGGCTTAGATCAAAGTGGAATTAAATTCAGTTTTCTGTCTTAATATAGAGCTGCAGTCACCCTTCCCAGAGAACAAAGTTCCCTGGGAACACACTAGAGCTGCATGAATGGAATGCTGATTGTGCTCCATTCTCCCTCAAGTACCTCTTGGAAAGCCAGGAAGGGGAAAGTGGGCAAATCGGAAGTTTGCACTGTAAACGACCCACTCTGCAAGTGGCATTCACTCAGTGGCTTCTAGAAAAGAATAATTAATGCTGATTTCTGTATCTGAAGGCTAAATATTAGTTTGACTTAATGAGTTCCAATTTGCAATTGCAACACATATCACCAAGGGAATCTTCCCAGTGCACATGGGCTTCACTGACACTGGTGAACTTCATTACTACTCTAGAGAAAGAATCACCTCTGAGTTCCACAGAGCACCCAGGGAAGGGAGGACAATTGGCCAAATAAAATTTTTTAAAGTACTCAGCACCTGAAGATAAAGATGAAATCCCACACAAGACCCAGGCTAGAGACAGTTATTTCTGTTACACAACTCAGCACACAGAACCCTGCTGCCACACTGACCAAAGTTTTCTTAAGAGTATCTCTGGGGTGTGGGTTTAAACCTCTGTTTGAGGACACAATCTCTCAAGGGCTGGGTGCAAATAAAAAGAGAGGGACAGAAGAAAATCAAACACAACACACAATGTTAAATCATTTCTCGGGTGCTTTAAATTCAAGCTTGGTATACGCCAGGCTGTTCCTCGTTTCAGTAGAGCTGCTGGCACTGTTAAAATAACATTATAGCACTTTTGTTGTTGAGAATACGCAACGTAATGCTTCCACTTTAGTGAGCACAAAATTTGACACAAGTATTCCTTCCAGAAACACTTCATCAACTTATGCAATCACTATTCAACCAAGGGGAAACAGTAACAAAGCAGTAACAAAAAGCATCAAGCTGGCATATACTGTTTATATTCCTTACAGAACTTGGCTCACGGAGGCACTCCTCTACACACTTCACAAAGTGCACAGACAGTTTTGATGGATCACCAGCAGGAATTTTACAAGTTTTAAAAATCAGTAGCAGCAGCGACATGGCAGGAGGAGGATGTTCACCCAGTGCTCACATTCTGAACAAGTGATAACCCACTGTTCTGACATAGACTAAATAAATCAGAGGTATTATTGCTCAGCTAAACTTCCAGTCTCGGAAAGGATCCTGTTTGCCTGTTTCTTTTTACGAGCATTCTTCTCCTCTTAGTTCACTTTTAATTTTTAACTTTTATTTTATCCTAGTTGCATACCTAGTATAGCCTCTTGCTTTCTAAAGAAAAGCTTTAACGTAAGGGAAGACTTTATATTTGTTAAATATTATTCTTCAGATATTATCCCCAAGACACAGAACAGTTTGAGAACTCTGTTAAATACTAATAGTCAGAAGGGTTTCTAATTACACCCAGCAAAGCATTGTGGACAATCCTGATGTCAGCATTTTGACCCAAAATATCTTTGAAGAAATAACTCAGGAGAACAATTTTTGCTTTCAATTCAGCAGCAAGGGAAAGAGTCATCAGTTCAGCAAACAGCCAGGGAATTTCATTTAAGAAACTAATTTTGGCTGATTGATCTAAGAGCCAGTATAACTTCACTGAAGGCTAAAGTTACAGACACCATCAAATTTCACGGAGGGACCACCTGAAGCCCAGCTGTCAGAGTTACTGAAGTCATAAAAGACCTGACACATATCACAGCTGCCTTCCTCGCTGCTCAGCAAAATAACCACTCTCTGCCTTGAAGAGTTTGCAAGAGCAAGACCTACATCTGTAACAGTGGAGGCAGCCTTAGGAATAAGATAAAAAGAAATGCAAGTATTCCCTGTAGAGTGATCTAATCCTTCTTTGCCCTGTGACTGCAAAGGATCACTTCTGTAAGGAACTCTGCACTCCAAACCATGTGATCTATCTAAATATTTACATTATGAGCATTATTAAAACTCTCCTCTGAAGCGATTAAACACAGTATTTTCAGCAAGTAAAATCAAACAATTATTATTTGATTATGGTTCACTTTTAACTGTTTTTATCAGGGGAAAGCTCCTTAATTGCTCTTTGTAACTCACAAGAGCCCCACAGCTGTGGTTTCAACGGAATATACTTTAAAATGTCAAATACCTACTTCCACTCTGTTTTTGAAAAGGAAAAAAAAGGGAGGGAGAGTAGGAGAGAGAGGGAAAAAAAGGGAACCTAATTAGATTGATTTCTTTTCATTACTATTTGTAACACTATCACACAAATTAGCAGCATGCACCCAAAAGGCTTTTTGCTCATCTCTCTGGCCTCCCTACCAAGCTTTTTCTTCCCTTCCTCAAAATGTTACCAGTGTCCTTTCTCCCTTTCCATTCAGCCATCCTTGCTTCCACGGTTTTCTCTGTCCTCTCTAATCCTGTACACGCTACACTGACAAAGACAAAACCATAACAATGTTTTAATCAGTGTACATGACAGCTCCTCCTGTTCCAGAAGCATCTGCCCCCAGTAATCAACCTCCAGTACACTTCAATCCTACTTTTGCTCTAACTTTCAAATACATCTGTAAACTGTATCTAAGCTTTGGCAGAAAAGGAGAGCACATTATGTTAAGAAAATACTCTGGGCAGAGAAGAAACATTGAAACTCATAGCTTTCATATTTTGCATATTGTTTTCAGCTTTGTATGTTCTACAGCACCTGTCAAACAAAGCCCAGCAAGCACTCAGGAACACAAGGAACTGGCAAGAAGAAAATTACAGCAAAAATTAATACTTACAGCCATAATTAACTCAAAAGGGTGTTTATACACCCGTACGGGGGACTGGTACTTCTGCACCATGGCTGCAGTTTAGTGAGATCAACTCAAACCTGAAAAAGAAATTTTTAAAACCATCTGTCAGACGTAGGAAGCCATTTTCAATTTTCTCTTACAATTAGTCTGTGCGTGGTACCACGCCAGCAATTCCACAGGAAATCTTTCACTATTCCCTGACAACCTTATTTAAGGCCCAACAAAAGCTATATATATACATATTTCTGTCAGAAATGACTTATCATTTCTCCCAAACACAACATAAAATTAGCACATTTTTAGTCCACTTTTAGTAACAAATCTTCAACATATTTTATGACTCTTTGTCAGGATGGTGAGACTTCCTGTGCTGCTGCTGAGAATCAAACACTGACACATCTCAGCGACAGGCAGAGAAGCATTTCCCAGTCCCTCAGTGCGGTATGTGGGCTGCCCTGCTCAGAGCAGGGAC